>NNCF01128047.1:415220-513094 GCA_002313205.1 Laupala kohalensis
ATATATTCATTTAGTTGCAAACTTACCACACCTTTCATTTATTCTTAAAAATGAATACTAGTATCGCCTCACCGGTATCCAACTATACTTAAATAATGTAACACTTTCTGAATTGAAACGAATAACAACAACATAACAGTACTGCGATTAAAAAAGCATTTCCTATCATAAAGCATGGTAAAATCTGTAATCTAGTCTCGCACCAACCAGAGTTTTTCCGGCGGTAGCGATCATTTCCTTTGTCTAGAGAAAGATTTAAATGTCCACAAACGCTAGTCAACATTTGGTTCACCCATTCCATATCACATAGTCAAGTTTTATTTTCTTCAGGAACCATATATAGTGTAAAAAGTACCAAGTTGTTTTTAATACAAACGAAATAAATCCTTCTGGATTATTTCAATATTTGAAAGTTAGCTCGCAAAAAGTTTGAAATATTGATATATAATTTCACTCTTGAGTTTTAAAACACAGGTTCTACCAGACATACTTGATTACTATTCTGTTTTTAAATTTATTTTTGTTATCTGCGCAAATGGTAGATTCAAAAAATTATTCTTTTCACAACACAAGATTATTGCAAGTAGCAACATTTCACCGATCCACAAAAACGTGGAGAGCGGAGATGGGAATAGAAATTCTTACAAGAAGGCACATGATATCAGGACTTGACTGAAGAGCAGAAGAAGATTGCCCGAACAGCAAGCACTTAACGGGACAGACACATTATCACGTCTGGCTTCGATAAGGTGGGTGACATCACAGTAGCTGTAACGCGTTCCAACAGCAGTAGCACAGCTGTAATTACCACACTCTCAATGGTGTTACGGTATGCGAATAGCGGATATTATAGTTCGGTGGCATTTTAGCTTCTTTATGCCATCATAGCTGTCGATTAACCAAGTACACACATTTATTAAAATGTTATTCTCCACATGCGCGCTACCGAAAACTCAAATCCTTTACATGATTTATAGTTATCTGAGTACCCATGGTCCTGTTCGCCTCTGTGTTGTTATATCTGAACAAAATTAAAACAGGTGTGGTGAAGTGGTAGCGTCCTCGCTTCCATTTTATCGCTGAGCTGGAGAGAGCAGGTTCGATACCCCATTGTATCCAACAAGGTATGGTTATCAGCTGAAGTCTCACTCATTCACTTCAGACTAAGTGTCGATTCGGTACCATACATTCCCTGTCAACTCAATATACCTCCTTCCCAATTACCTTTACCAAATTATGGTTAGGTGGAAGAACACATTCGTGGCCCAAACGTCGTTATAAAGCATGAAAATAAAGGCATATTATTATTCTCTTAAATATAATATATACTAAAAAAATATATTCAAAGCGGGCATCGTTCAAATACGAACACTCACACTTTCCTTCGGAGAAAGTTTCCTCTCCACCCGATTCCTAAAAATCTTATCAAAGAATTTCATATAATTTATTGTCAAAAATTAGTTTCAAATACACGTTACGTGGAGGAAATTAAGCTGTTTTACTCTAAGGGAGCAAGGAAAAAAGACCTCGTTATTATTATTAACTCGTTAATGCACATTTGTCTAATTTAAGGACTCAAAATACATATTAAGTGGGAGATATTCTTTTTATAACATGATTTTATGATAACATGATTTCTCGACGAAGCTACTAAAAAATAAAATTTTGGAGATATTATTTTTGGGGTTTCATTTGATATATTACTCGTATCTATTGTAGCTTATCATTTAATGAAAATGTATTTATTTAGAATAATAAATAGATATTTTTTCATTATAATATTTATCATCTTACGTCAAAAGTATGAATATTCGTGCCACTCAAGTGCGTCTATTGATTTTCAGCCAAATTGGAGAAGGTTTTATCTAGGGAACATTTCACAAAGAATGGACCATATGACAAGAAGTACTACGAATAACACGAATTTTCAACTATCTTTATATTAATAAATAATTATAAAAATTAATAGGTTTGTTTACCATCCATATTTCTTAATGGACTTACATAGATATGAAAAAGTTTTTCATGAATTTGAAAAAGAACGAATACACATAATTTTTATGTTTAACACGGAATATAAGTCAATGTATAATCAAATGAACTTTATGGAATTTTTTTAAGAAAAATATAACAACTATTTTCTTTAAAAGTTCCAGAATAACAGGAGAGAAAATTGGTTCGTAACGGACGCCGCACGAGAGTGGAAGTAAAGGAAAAATAAAGACTAGACATCTGACCACTCGTAACATGTTGCGTGGGCCACTTTTCGCGGTTTACGAGACCGAAAAAGAGTAGACTGAGGGTCCGCAGACGCGAAAGCCTTCGCGAGGAAAGTGAGATTAATGAGTCATTCCAGACTGTGGAAGTAGCGAAGGGACGCGATGCTGGTGAAAGGAAGGACTGGCTTGAAGGCCGAGCTTTGCAGCGGACGCTCACTAAACAGCTTCCAACTCAAAAGGCGAAAAAAACCGTCGTTTGAACAACTGTTTTAGAGAAGATGATGTACTTCACCTTAACACTATGATATTTTGGAAACACAAAAAATTATCAAAATTGTCAAAATTGAGTCCCGTCCATTTTGGTTCCGGTTAAGATGAACACAACCTCACAAGTTTATTTTTATGTTTCATAAACTTCATATTACACAATTTAATGCTAATTTAAATGATTATAATGAATTTGTTAATATTTTATTCGTTAAATTTATATTATAACTCAGAATATAAACAAATGATACACCATTTATCTTTTTTATAAAACATGAATGAAAATACTAAAAGAATATTATATTATATAGACGGAATAATTACTATTATTTAAAACATAAAATTGAAGTTATTTTATGATAAGTTAGTGATTTGTTTAAAATATAGGTTTTACTACGATTTTGAACGCAAGGAAGTTTGTAGCAGTGAATTATACTCTTTCAGTATCGGGTTGTTATTTCAAAATCGAAAAGTAAATAAAATAAAATAAACAAACTAACAAAATCAAATGTCACATTATTAGGCAAGTCAGTGGAATCTTTCACACAATATCCCAAGAAGCGTTTCAACGTTTACACCAATGTAAGTAAACTTTACAAAAGGGTAACAGTTAGCCAACCTTAGCTGAAATGTATTATGAGACAGTGGCAGATACCCAAGGCAAACGGAACCCCTCGGGGGAACCATTTAAATGGGTAAAAGGGTCTTTTTCGTGAACCCATTTAAAAACGTGTGTGGGCCCATTTAAAAGGGTCCGTGGATAATCGAGAAAATTTCTCGATTTATACAATATATACAATAAAGTATATATCAAACACATTGACTTTCTTTACGTATCTTGTTAAAAACATTCCCAACGTATAAAACGGCATATTATTATTTTCACAAAAGTAAATAAAAATAATAGGCTCTAATGTGGACTTGAACTAACTAACTCTCAGTCACAGGGAGTAGTCGCGTCGCTTCAACTTGTAGATTTTAAAAATAATTTCAAATTTCTTTACGAAATCTTGATTTGCAGAAGGGAGTTCGCTGATTAACGCAAATAGGAAAAAGAACTAGGATTATTAATAACCTAAAGAAAGATTTTACAAGCGTTGTTTATTCTAGTAACTGGCTAAACAATTCTTTATTAAATTATGCTATTTTTATATTGTTGTTTGTTTTATAGCATAATCAAAAATAATATTTATTTTACCATAAACGATTGCAAAATATACTCTTATAATTAATGTTCAACTTAAAGGGTGTGTGGACCCATTTAAAAGGGTTCATGGACCCTTTTAAATCGGTTTCGTTCGCCTTGGGTATTATGGCTTAGGTCGAGTTTTTTATTATTATCATTATTCATGGGAAAGCGCTTGTATATGCATCATTGGATTTTCCATTTAATTTGTGATTATTTGGATCAAAACATTTTTTGAACCCTATTACCCTGATCCTTGCTTAGTCTGGATCCGGACTTTGTGAAAGCTTTGGCAAAATATAACATGTAACTTTGTTATAATAAAAATTTGGGTCTTCCATTTTAAATTTCTTCTTTGAACTAACAAGAAAATGTCATCTTTTTACACAAAACTAAATTCGTACATTCAATTCAAATGTTTTTTAAAACTCATCAGTAGATTAAATATTGATATTTGCTTTGAGCCATTCATATCATAACAAAAATATCGAAAGAGAAGCAAGTTTCTAAAACGATTTGGGTTTGCGTTCATCAACTTCAAAAATTAGGATGTCGGTACGAGAAAAAACAGGATTGTACGTCGGGTACTGATTAGATTTCAAGAACTGGAATGTAAGGAATATTGAGAAAAATCAAATAACTTCAGTGTAATTCTGGAAAGTATTCAAAAAGTAAATTTATTGTTAGCATGACCTAGGGCGTTTAAACTTATTTAAAACCATTTTTTCGCGTTGATTGTTCTGACATTTACAACTGCTTTACTGTTTAAATAATTTCGTCACAACTAAAAAATGCATCTTACGTTTTGTCAAAGACAATAATTCCACACAAAATACGTCACTGACCAATAATTGGCCACATATTTTCACTTCAACGTTCGACCTGCTTTATTCTCGAACAAATTGAGATGTAGGAGTTGATAATTGGGAATAACTACAAAATGTCATGATGTAGGGTTTTCCCCAGCACTCAGATACAAATTAATTTACGCCTAGTTCAATGTCACCCAGAAAAGTTTTGCACAATCGTTTGTTTCAGGTTATCAATAACTCTAAAGTAATTTAACACAGTTATCTGGGAAAATGGTCAAATGTACACCATACGATTCTATATCTCTGCAATAGCACAGCTTATGTCAAAAACATAATTAATGTTGAAGTGACATCATTCCATCATTTGAGATAATAGTTTTTTTATTTATTTGTCAAATCTTTATCCTGCTTCAAGCTTTGTAATTACAGTGGTTTCTGCTCTGTATTCTGTCTTGTCTCTTGATCCACCAATCTTGGAGATTGCCATGATTATCTCAACACGGGCAGGGTTCAATCATTGGGTAAGCATAAAAATTCCACATTTTCTGTTTGGTCATTAAGAATATACCTATGCCCCCTCCCCATAATACTCGTTAATTAAGGTTAATTATTTTTTGCTGCAACAATGAAAATACGACACGTAATAGACTTAAAATTTTGTTTCATACTCATTGAGCTCCTCTTTCTTAAGTCTTGCTTTATGAATGTTGTTTTAATCAAAGAAATCGAGGGTAACAATACCGCACAATGTGTCCTGAACAAACGTGAACGTGGACTTACGCGGCCGGAGTCGATGTGTATTTGTTTACCACGTGACCACGTCTCGGTAGACAGAACTACCAACGTTCTGAACATCCTCAGTCAATAGTCGTACAGAGTCATAAGTTACTGTCGTACCCCACAAGCAGAATACATCAACGATGACAACTTGTATAATGAATATATGGAAACAATTATTCCTAACACAATTATATTATTAAACAATAATAAATTAAAAAAGTAAAATTTAACATTTCCTTTTTTTTTGTAGTGAGCAAAATTCATTAATGTGACTGCAAAGAGAACACTGGAATTAGGTGAAAATAACACAAGTCTTTCTAATGGCGTCCACGTTAATATAAATCAATTAGTCATTCATTAAGATTGGTAGGAGTTTAATTTCGTCTTCTGTTACTACTTCTCCTTCTCTTTAATCTCGATATACAATGTATACAAGCAGGCGCGGATCACAGAATCTTTGAATCTGTTTCTTCCACTTGTAGCAAATATAAGGAAAGTTCCTATTTTACATCATACAGTGTTTAGAAATATAACATTGTTCAGTCTAAACAATGTCAATTCGATAAGAAGCTTCATGACGATGTGGTGAGTTATGATTTATTGTCACAAACTCAAATTAAGATCAAACATCACGAATCATTGGGACTTATATTGAAACGATTCAATGTTAACGTGGAAGTTTAGAGTAGAGATTTACCATAATTTAAATACCTTTTTCTCGCCTTTATAATGATAGTATAATATACGACGGTGATGAGATATACAGACGATAATATGTAATAGAATTTGAACATTGGCCCAATCATTATAACATCATATCTATATTCAGAGCTGATTTCTTTGGCTAGTTCACCCCTCTGAACCATATGATATCTGGTAGATCATTTAAATTAGATTTTTCCAGGGACCAAATGCCCTTCCTGTTACAGGTCGGGGAAAGGATATGCGAAAATTAAGGGAAATTTTTATCATAAATCTGGATAGATCAAGGATATTTCCTAGGCAGTCTGAAAAATCGCCATGCAAAATAACTGGATGACGAAAATTTTATGCGTCTTGAACTCCGTTGAATCAACACAGTCGATTTGTCAAACAAAGCAGGTAATACGCACAAGGAATACATTTCACCATCTCTTCAGTGAATAACCTCTGTAGGTATGATATGCATAGTGATACAGGAACATTGTTATTGCTCGAGATCTACCGTCTCCGACGGCTGAACGCAGCGTACTTGGTGTAAGCACGCTTCTGTTCCCATTCACAACTATGTATAGGCCAGATGAAGGCATTAACACACGCAACTTGGAGCGAATAATGCTCAGTCGGATGAGGAAGAGATGTGCTGAGGTCTGAGTGAACTACAGACTATTCAACAATAATCCAGGAATGCTTCGAAGGGACAGACGAAAATTCCTAAAAGCTATCGAAATATGGATAAATGATCAGGTAATCTCTATATGAAGAAGGTAAAAATATAAAATTATCAGTGATATCATTTCTCTAGGTTAAATTAGCACCGACTAATTTCTAAAATCTCTGCGTATAAAGAAATATATTTCTTTGTCTGCGGATCTGTCTTTTATACAAATCTATTGTTTTTTTCCTCAAGCACTATAGTTACTCTAGAATTAATATAATTTGGAACTAAAGGATCTTTCGTGAAGTACGCTTTGTTATACGCAATTTCTCAAAATTGACTACAAATTTATTCTTTAAATTTTGTGTGCAGGAAGAGTATTCAGTGTATTTTAACCACGTGGTATTTCACTCAGGGCGGCCTAGCCAGAAATTTGAGTATATTAGTTTTTCAATTAAAAAAAACACGGAGAATATCTTATAACGAAATGGTGTCACAAAAATTGACTTAAATTTTAAAAATTCAAATTGTGTCAGAGTCAAAAATAAAAATACGGCGATATTGTAAAAAAATATTATTTTTAATTTCATAGGATAATCGCTAAGAGGAGAAAACCTCATCAAATTTATTTCCTAGAGAAAAAATTAAACACAGGTATGGTAGTGTTTACCTAAGATATAATATAATTAAATCAACGAGAGGAGATAAATACGAAAATCTTTGTGGTATATATATATATATATATATATATATTAGTAGTACACGTGCCCTTTTATTTCGTCCACTGTAGATTTATTGACGTATTTGACTAAAGAAACTTGCGTTTTCTCGCACCGTTCCGCTTGTGCAAAGACACACCTAGCGGAGCGTCAGTGGACAGGAGTAGGGATGGAAGGAACAAGGTCACTTCAGGACGAAAACAGACATGCTTCACGCAGGTCTTGTACAGAGCATCCATGCAACTGTCCGCTAACTACACAATGCTTTTATTGTAAAACGCATAGCTATAGGTTATGAAAATTTTTAAAGTAATATTTATTGTTTACTGTGCAATGAACACAACTATTTTTGTATTTTTTAAATAATAGAAATAGACATACTATACATAGATGCCAATATAACGGTAATAGAGAAATATACTTACATTAGAAATAAATAACAACGTAGGACCTTTTTACGGACGATTACGATATGTAGTGTGCTTACTAAAATATGTTGCTAAGTTCATACTTATTGTTACAATGTGATACCACCAAACGACGACTTAAACCACGAGTCGTTACGTTGTGCATTTTAATAAGAACAACATGTATTGTAATCGTCCGTAAGAAGGTCGTAAGTTGTAATTTATTTATTTATCATATATATAAAATGGACGTCAATATCACAATACATAATTATTTAATTCAAATATAATTCCCTTTTAAAATGTACTCTTACCATGTAATTTATCAATAATTATTGATAGATAACTACCATCCAAAATACTTAATATGATTTTCTCAATATTTTTTGTTTTAAAACAGTTAATTTTAAGCAGTAAAATCAATTTTTAATTTACACTTTAAATAAAGTCAACTGTAGGACATTTTCATCTATGTTCAAAAATTGTTAATATCATATAATATTTTGAAATTTCCCTACTCGACAAGTTTCTATTATATTTGAGCTTTTGATGAGATCTTCGCTTCGCTCCGCGCCCGCTAGGTGTCTTTGCTCATAAGATAACACGTGTGTCAAATTTAAGGTCTACTTATGACTGAAATGACAGAGATCTAGACTACAGAGTAATTTCCAGATTCTAAATTCGAAAAATTGGATATCATAATTGAAACAATTTCACACTCCTACTAAACTATTTCCAAAATATTAAGTGACAAAAGTTCCAAATGCATGAGAATCCTCTGGGCATGTAAATTTTTTGTGAACATTTACTATTCTTTCTGCGTCTTTTCAACTTAAAGGAATAGGTGAAACTTTTTGGTAGAGGTGGGGCCGTAAAATGCTCCATGAAATCGTCACACATTGAGCGACAATGTAATACGTCGTAAAGAATAACAAATTACATGATGAGGAATGTGAAAGAAATTCGGCTCAATATTTGAAATTCTCCCGACGCAGCAAATCATACCTTACTTGTTCATCAACTTTGACCTAGACTTAAAGACGTCATAGCAAGTAAGTTGTGACGTCGAGTTTAGGAGCAACTTCAGAACTGTTTTCATCTTGACACAAATGTGAAGAATTTAACATGTCCGAAAGTTAGTTCTGCGGATTTTTCTTTCTTGCAAAAATATTATAAAATGAACATGATATTGAATTTTTCTTCTTTAACATGGGTGCAACGTATACTTCATTTTCTCACAATAATCATCTTGAATTTGGATATTTGACCATAAGCGATTTAATCATAAAGTATGTTTAAACCTTCTCATTTCACATGTATTAAAGTGTACCCAAATATTAGCTAAATAACAAAAAACACGATTATGCAAATGGCATTAAAAAGCATCGTGTAGACTCTCAACGAGCATATTTCCAAATGTCATTTACACGCATTGATATTAACTGTTGACCAGCTTGTTTCTGTTGATTCACAATTGTTCTAGCAATGGAATACGACAAACATTTGAAATACATATCAATGGAAATTCAAGAACAAACATTTACGCACAAAATTCAAATGCTGAGCGCGAATTCGGGTAGTATGAAATAAAATACGGGACATTGTCTTTGACACATTGACTGGAAAACCTTAGTCATCATCGTACGTCCGATTCAATGGAAATACAATGTAAGTTCCGCCCAGCTATCAAAAGACGCTCAGAATTGTCCACGAGGTAAAAAGTACGTACGGAAGCAGGAGAAAAAAAATTGGGATGGCGAGGGAGCAAGGGAGGAAGACGCGAGGGGATTGCATGGAATGCTACGATGTGTCTACGTTTGCTTCGGGGGTTCCCAAACACACGACGAATTCGACAGGTGCTTGCGCGTTCTAAGCACGTACCACGTCGTGCGACGTGCCTTGCCTGGATGCTTCTCTCCCCTTCCGCTTGATGTGCCATTTTATTTCCGCGCTGAATTAAACAATAACAAAAATGCGCGCAAAATGTCACATTCCAGTAATAGATTACAGAGACATAACAGCATACAAACTAATAAAATTTCCCAAACAATAACTTTTCCATTAATCACGAGTCTCGAAAAAAATAACATATATTAATCCCGTCCACAAAGCAATTTATTATTTATCGAACAAAGTATAATTAATTGTACAATAACTGTCGTGTACAAATTCCTATGAGCAAAACCGTAAATTTTATTGGCATAATTTTTGAAATCTTTGATTTAATAACGTAATTCTATAAAGAGTGGCTGTTTGTGGTAGTGAGCACTGTTTCTGACACAGGTAATTCATGTAAAACATCATGAATTTTTGAAAAGCGAAGTAATTTTAATATCGAACCAAAAATTTCTGTCAATTGGTGTCATCGATGCGATGCAATATTAAAAACTTAGACATTGTAGTTTTTCAATCTCATTTAGATCTTGAGTAAAGGCGAGTATTTACTAACTTCAAAATCAACCAGATTTCTCCACAAATTCTTTCCACACGAAAAGAAGAAAAAAAACACACTGTAGAACGTCTGAATAATAACAGAAGTTCTCACTTGAGGACTACAATACAGTCGGAAGCTCTTGCATGTGAAATCGTGAATTGGTTATTGAATACATGTGGGAAACATCTCTAGCATTTGCCTCTCAAGAGCACAATTGCCTTGTAAGTAAATTTATTTTACATCAATTCACACGAAAAAGGAAGCTCCCTCCCCACCCACCAAATCATTTCTTTCCAAACCCCCCCCTCAAAAAATCAGAAATATAAGTATTTCCGAGTTGTTATTTGAGAAAAAGATCTTCACGAACGAAGTGGGGCAAGTCTCGAAACATACAAAAGCATCCTCACAAAAAGGAAAAAAAAAAAACTCGAAGTACACCCTCAGCGCGAAAGGACCGCGGTCAATACAAAGCTGCTTGAGGTCGGGTCCTCTTCACTCACAGAAGGATCCTCTTTCCAGCTCAGGTTGCAATGTGAGATTTAGGAGCTCAATTGGCACAGGTGCCGCGTCCGCACCAACACCTGTTAGAGCACAAAGCGGACTTCGGTCAAAAGAACGAAAGCGGGCGAAATCTGCCTGTAATGCGATCTTCTTCTTCTTCTTCGAAAAATACAAGATTACTGCCGTTTTATGCTATGTACTACACTTTTTAGTGGAAAAACTGAGGTGTAGTATCAAAAAACATGGAAAAAAATTCCTCGTAGACTCAGAAGTTCTCAAATCCAGTATTAATAGTGATTTAAGACATGTTCGGTTTAATACTTATATTAAATTTTAATTTAAGTTGAAAAATATTCAAAGGTAGAAACTAAATCAAAGAATGGGGCCGTGAGTATACGAGATTTTAAGTATCAATTTCGCTTCTATCAATGATACCGTAATCGAAAGGAATGTTGAAGAATTTGTTCGGTTTCGACTCCGAAATGTTCAATTTGTAATTTACTAACTGATGTCATGCAGCTTTGCCCGTGAGTTCTTGGTCGCTTCACGAAGATAATTAAAGTATCAGTAATTGTCAAATTTTTCATCTCCAGGGAAACTGCCATCTCCGCGGTGACGCCCAAGATCTATGAATTTCTATTATCCGCATACTACTTTTATAAGAGCGCGTGAATTTCCGTCCTCATTGTAGGAGGATAATTTTGAATCTCTCGTTCACCGATTCCTCCACGATCGATAGATCGATAACTTATGTTGTTGTGTTGTTTATTTATCACTAAGGAGTTAACTGTTGTCTACCTTTTGTCAAATATATTTTTTCGAAGTCCTGGATAAACTCTTTCCTCTGCGAAACCCTGTTCAACGCTCATGTGATGCGTAAAATGTTCTAATAGCTTTTTAGTTCCTTTTAAGCGTTTCACCAGAATTTACCAAGTTTTATGAATAACCAATGGTGAAGATTTGCAAATCGGACAAACCTAAAAAAATTCATGTTTTATACGTGGTATTATGAGATCATTACGGTCAATGCACGAAATCAGCCAATGTTGAGGCCATGATTTGCAAGGAGCTGCAAATCTTACCACTGTCCACGCAATATTAGACTCAGATATACAATTCGCAAAGGGCGGAATGTCAGTGGTCGGTCATTAATACGAATAGTAAAACTTGAAGTTAATAGTAAGTTCTGTTAAATAATGAAGTTCATACAGAAAATAACGTACAAACATTTTTATATTGTTACGAACTACAATTTATTATTTTTCAGTTCTGAGACTTCATCCTACTTTCTTTAATTATCCGTCATAAAATCTCCACCAACAGATGAACGAGATGTAGAGGTTACTGCCATCCTTTGCGCTACTCCTACTGCTACACCTTTGGAGGAGGTGGTTCAAATACCGGTTCATCCGCGGGGATTTCGGCGTGATAGCAGAAGTAGTAAGTTGTCAGCAGGTTTTCTTGAGCTACGCCTGTTTCCCCTTCCTCTTGTTTTCTTCCTTCGCCAGCACCTCGCTTCCCATCCACATCGGCTTGTAGGCATTTCCAAAAGTGTGTTAGATATGGAAATCGGTTGTTGAACACCGTCATTGTGCATGTTCATTCTCCTCAAACTTAAAGGCGGACGGGAAATAGTAACGAGGAGAACATAAAATTTTACCCTTTCGTTTCTATAACGTAATAACAGAATATTGCAGACTTATGCGAGAATTAGGTCACATACACTGTGTCTTCAAATTAAAACTACACTGCATTTTTATGTAGTACAATTGTAATGTACAAAAGAGGCTTGAACTATACTTCTATCGAAACGAACGAACATTTTAAGGCTGAGCTTTTCCTACAAAATTAAGATACGATTTCCAGAACTGTTTCATTAACATGAATTTAAAAAAAAACATTGCTCAAATCATGTACAATTTTCAACTTTTAAAAAGAACTCAATTCCTGTATTCCTGCGAAGACTAAAGACTAAGGTTTTCTTAGTATCCTCCATACATTGGTTCGCGATAAATGTACTTGGTCTGATGAGGACTGAGCCAGCTACGAAAAAATATTCAATAAAAGAGATAAAAACAAGCAACAGGCAAAACTACAAACTATTTAACATCATATTGAATATAACCATTAATTACATTTATTGACTTTTCAAATGTCATACACTTAGGAAAAATATTTGTATCATCTATTGTCCGATGGTGATACTATATGCCTCGTAAGTACAATGATTTAACGCCAGAAAAAAAGTTATTTCATTAAGGTTCAGTCAAAGTTGTGAAAATATATAAGGTAAAATTATTTAATGACAAATTCCTTACCTTTAATTGTTTTAGACATATAACGTCTGACAGTAAAATATTTGATTGATAAGAATAACCCAGAGTGTTTGAGACATTTTAAGTCGATGTAATGTATCCTGGAATTCGGAGAAAGAATGGAATAAAAGCTGAATTATGTCTGGTGTGGTTACTTGAATAAAATTCCGGCACTACATAGCAACGAATAGTATTTCGAAAATCCGTATAGAGATCTGAGAGAATTTAATACATGCTCTTTTCTACGATATATATGTTTCAACTCTAGGTTGAAGGGATAACCCAGATGAGACACAATATTCCTACAGTGGATTATTGAATTATATGTGTGCTGTTCACAAACTAAATTCCAGCGCATGGTTTTGCAACACAAATGAACAATATTACCAGTTTCTCTGCCCACACTGCTTGTTTTTAAACGTCGACTCCCTGAAGAAAATTGAGTGCTTCTGTATTCATATCACAGAAAAAACAAGACTTCTACGAGAAACCAGATAGTGATTATAATGAAACACATTGGAAAGATATAAAAACAATGGGTAGAACAAATAACAGGGGCATTCAGGTTTGAATATTCTTAAGAAATAACAGACGTTATCAGAAACATTTTTCCTCTAAATATAGGTTCCTATTCTAAGCAACCCAGTTTGTCGTGAGTGCACACTAATTTTGTTATCTCGTCATACTAATACTTACTTTAACTAATACCTTACAATAGCAAGATAGTAGCTACGGCAGTTTGTGAGTAGATAATCAACTCGTGGAATTTAGCGAAATGATAGGAACTCTAAAACAACATCGAAGAAAGTCAGATAAAAGGGAATAAGCCTATTTCTCACGTAAAAAAATATAACTCATGTTCCCAATTCAGTAAAAAAAACAAACAAACATGTATTTCATTTTTTCTATTTCATGTCTTATGGCGAGGTTCACGCAATAAGATCAGATCTCGCACCTAACCACGACTTGGGAGAATGAATTGGGAAGGAGACATGTTGCGTCGTTGGGGAACATAAGTTACCGAACCTTGACACTTGCCTGGAGCAGGTGAGGGAAATCCCAGCTGACAATCTCACCTAGTTCGACCAAGCGGGAATATCATAATCGAAAACTCGTATTCCGGTTCTGAATTCGAGTGCAAAATATTTTGGAACCATTCTGCAGGGCCAAGGTGAAAAAGGTTCAGAACCGGTTCTTGGGTTTGAACTAAGGCCCTTCATTGCACGTTTTCACAGATAGCATAAGTGAATTGTTGCCATACTTCATACGTGCGAGCCGATCGCACACCGGATATCGGCAAATGGATTGTAAAAAAAAAAGGAATTGTACACAAATGGCAATTGCATTGAAACCAGCGGAACTTCACGTATCTTAGTAATTCATCAATCGAAGTAGCTAAGGAGAAAATGGAGAAAACCCGAGTCGGGGTTGTACAATTTTATTATTTTTGCGTATCTCATATCGAGGTTCAGTCCATGAGGCCTACTCTTCCACCTCACCATTATTTGGGAAAGGGAATTGGGAAGGAGAGTAGTTGGGTTCCCGGGGAATTTATGATAACGAACCGACATAGGTCTGGAGTACAGTGCCGACGCTCCATCAGCGCGCGAGTTTGTTGATACTAGCCCAATCACAGACATTCCGAGTTATTTAACCTCTTATTGGTGGATAAAATAAGTTTAATTTCGTGTATATTGCTTTCATGAGGACCACTTTCCATAAAAGAACGAACTAAAAAATCTGTTATCTTTGTTCCGATAGTGAGTCTGTGTCAATCTCCACTACTCCTCTCGCCGTCATATGCGCGGGCGGAGCGACCGCAGTGTAGATGAGGGAAATCCTAGCCGAATTAGTTCGGTTGGTTTGGCCGAGCGGGAAATAGTACCGCTCTGTCCCGCTCAGCGGTATGTTGGGAGTGTAGACGCTGCCACTACACCACCTCTACGGGTTCAGCCTACGCATTTTCAACGTGCAACATTAAAAACGAGCGACCACCCGCATGAACCCCTCTTCCCCCCCCCCCAACAACCACCACCATCAGCGAACGCCACATCCTCCTCATCAATCACAAAGCTCGCGATCATCAGTTCCCGAGGAAGGCGATCCCTCTCCGCGTCACACTAGACGACACCAGGGTGCTATCGATCAACGCCATTGGACGAACGGGTTTCACTTACGCAGCTCATTGTCAACCACCAATAGACCCACGGTTGAATAGCCTCCGAGAGCTGAAACAATAGGTCTTGCAAGTTGCACGAGGACAATGGTCAATGGAAGGTTTCAGAGAAATCAACTGCAGGGAAGAGAGAGAAACGATGACAAAATACGAACTGACGCAGGTACTACAATGAGTTCAAAAAGCTTGAAAATGCTCAGAAAAATATGCTCGCTCACAAGTTTACAATGGGATTATACCGAGTTGGTTTTTAACGAAATATGTTAATAACTAAAAAATACACTTCATTTGAGATTCTTTAGCGTCTTAAGAGATTCTTTAATCGGTATAGACGAATTTCACCTATTATGCTTAGAACGACTGATAATTTGAGCATTTTCTAATTTTAATTTTAGAGTATGTTATCTAAAAATTCCAAACCATGATTGTGATTGATAATTATTTCGAGAATTCTTGCAGGGGATGAGACAGACCCTGTTCACTCGCTCTCGTCGATTTCTCTCCTAGAAAATCGTATTTCTAGCTAACATGCAATTTCAGTGACATAATGTTTTGATTTTCTAGCTTAAACTGTTGTAAAACTAAATATTTATAATATTAAAATTAATATTTTTAAATGTATTAAAAGGAATATAATAGTTCTCGATGTCTTGCAATACTTCCAAAAATTTATTGAACTAATATTGGATGTTATTGTTATTCTGAATTTTCTTTGGCTTTTTCTGTTTACAAAACTTCTCAATATTTCAGTAATGAATATGTATCATATTTTTACATAAATAATAACAATTTTGGACCTCTTTAAAGTCATTTTGATATATGTCAAACCTAATGTCAAAAGAAAGAGAGCAAGAAGTGAACTTTTTTATGAGCAAGCTAGTCCGATCTGTGGTTTGGCATTTCGAACTAATGTCTGACCTCACGGGCATCGAGCAATTATCTTGATTTTGGATCTGGTAATCGTGAATCCTCGTCAATCGTCATATATATCCCACTTCGTCACATACATTTCAAGTAATAGGCGCAGAGAGAATGAGGGTTCGCAACGAAGGAAAAGTAATGAGGAAGGAGTCTACGGTCGACGTCTAGGAGCCAAGGTCAGTATTGCGAGATTGCCAACTCTTCCTCTTGCAGTGCGTGTACTTGGGCGATTTACACGTGTCAGCAAAATCTTAGTGAGTTCGGATACTGCAGTCTACATCAGTCGATTCGTAGAACCGGCAGTAATTGATTCGCTAACTGCGACGGGCTGTGGGTTTGATCTCTAACATTTGGCCTCACGCTGAAGTTAACTTTTCCACGGGTTATAGCAGCCATGTGTAGGTGCCGTGGCATGTCGTCTGGAGAGGTTGGAGGCACGCTAGGCAACCTCCCGAAGCAGTAATATGACAACTCAGTGCTTTCACCCCATTGGTTACATCTCGTTATTTTTCTTTCGTTACGAGGATTATACATGGAAACACACCTTACACATAGTGGAACCCTCTGGCAAGCAGCACCAGAGTCAAATGGAGATGTTGCTTCACACGACCTTCGAGTGGGGAGTCGCGACCCCTGCGACCCCTCAGATCCCGCATCTTTTCCCACCGTCGACGCCCTTCCCCATTCTGCGTGTTCAACTCCTCATGCGCACGCGTCGAACTGAAGGAGCGTGATAATGAGAGCTGATTATACGGGAAGCCGTAATGGATGTGTGACGTGGGCGTGGGACGAATGACGCGAGTGAATGAATGGCTGCTGCTATGATTTGAGGGGTTCAATGAAATTGCTCATCAAAGGCAGAAATGGCAGACGAGGAGGCTATTCACGCTCACCAACCAACGCCCAGAGAAACAAGTTACCTAGAATGGTGGAGAGAAAAGTGTACAATAGGAAATTTCTCATTCACTACTACAATTTCTATAAATTTCTCATAAAAAAATTCCTGACATCTCCAAAACTTCCATGGCTCGTGGAAATTCGTGAATTTATATCACACATTTAGCGAACAGTATTTTTTTCAATTGTCATTCTTCGTAAAACTTCCTTTACGTTTCATTTATAAACATTCTTTATAAATTTAAACCTAGAAAATATAGAACAGGAATATTGTGAATTATTTTAGCACAAAACGAGTTAGAAATTCAACGAGCCATTTAAATAACAATTGATCAATAGAAAGTTGAATTCAAATAATTTCTCTTCAAAATACTCGAAACTTTCATTGCTCACTGAATATTTTTATGTTTTGGTGCCTTTTAGATATCTTTTCAGAACCTACCACACATTTCCATCTGGAATAGCACCCACGATCTTAAGAAAATTAGTTAGCGTAGTTTACAAATAATTTGCATTGACAGGTGTGTGCTCCGGACACTTACTTCCTTTTGACTAAAACCAGTATTTTATGACTAATACTTTTATGACGCTAATCATCTTTATATTCTAAAACATACCACAAAACAGAGAAACACGTTTCGTCATTACTTGATAATACTTTCAATTGCTCGTCTCCTCCTTGATTTCACACCATAACGTAAAAATTTGGGTAAAACCACGAAATCCACGTCTCGGCAAAAAAAAAGTAGCCTCTTCATAGTTCGTATAAAAAATCATTTTGAGACTTCTAAATTCCTCAATTCATTCACGTTCCTTTTCGTATTAAACGTATCACTGAACGAATAGTGATTCGTATAATCTGCGACTAAGGAAACGTGTCGAATCGACTTTAGGAAAATATGTACAATCTTCTTTTCTGCCTAGTAGAGAATATTTTTTTTAACGAAATTGTATTCGTCCCATTTCGTCTGGTGCTATCATAATATACGAAATTGTTGGATATTTAACTTAGATATCAAAATCAAATTTTCTAACTAACATACCAGTCAAATTTTGTGTATATTATCGTCGTTTCGGCCCCAAACCTCAAGAAATTAAAACTAAGAGATATACCAGGTCATTA
This sequence comes from Laupala kohalensis, assembly GCA_002313205.1. NCBI lineage: Eukaryota > Metazoa > Arthropoda > Insecta > Orthoptera > Trigonidiidae > Laupala > Laupala kohalensis. Next base: position 433,335 of record NNCF01128047.1, read on the forward strand.
CCATAAACGATAAGGCGTCACGCACATAACCTAAATGTGTGTGTCCTTCGTACGTTCCAAACACAATTAGGCACTAGAAGATTGTAGAGCCCACATCGCAAGAATGGTCTGCTCGTAACAAGTATTGGATATAAAATCAACCAGTGAAACCTGTTCTTTATATTATATGTACATATCAATGAGCTATTAATATATAAGATGTGACAATATGAAATAAAATTTGGAATTACTCTTTAATAATAAAATTTTAATGGAGAAGTATAGATAGTTCAAGGACGAAAAAATTCATAACTAAAACCAAATTAATTCTTGGTTTTTGAATAAATAAGAATATCTTGAAAATCTGTAATGCGCCTCAATACGTGTGTTTTTTAGCGCTCCTGTAGGTGTCCTGAGTGCAGCTAGTGAATGAATTAGGGTGTGTGGAGGGACGTGCGGGAAAGTGACTTGGAAACCCTTGTGGGCCGCGCCAAAGGCTTCTCTCTCATCAATACATCCGACGCAGCACAACGCGATGCTTTTGTACGACCAACATTCCCTCCCTATTGTCACCTCAGATTTCTCGGAAATTCAGAGGGTCGATTTCACATTTACTAACAAGTTCCAATAATTCCAGTTGATCTTCAACTGGAGGTGGGGTGCTGGAACCATCTTCTGTGCAGGAACCAGTGGAGTTTTCATCCTACTTGAAATTACTTAGTTTACGTTTCTATGAATTATTTTGTAGATTGTATTAAATTACTTTTGATTACAATTATTGAACTTGTATGTAACATGTATGTAACTCCGTTTTCACGCCTGTAAAGTAACTGTCATTAAAAAGGAAATAGATATACTTAAAAAATCATCGGTTTTCAGCTGTAGCTGTAGCTGACAGAATATTTTAACTATCACGATCACATCAAATTGTCGAGGAACTGTCGGAAGAAGAAATGAAAGCTGTTGTATAAATGTAATTAGATGTTTCCAGGAAATTACCGTATGTACGCTAAATATGAGATACCCGTCACTCGGTTTTACGAGTAACAAAATATCTGCTCCATGAGCAACAAATCCAGAATTATATTCCGGGAAAACTAAGAAACAACTTTTAATTCGATTTCTTCTTTTTCATCTCAACTCTTGAGTTTTAACAATTCCACTCTATTTTAGGCTTTTTCCGTGAAACTAATTCAATAGTATATTCCAGGAAAATTGAAAAAAAATTCTTATTCATTTATTTTCTTTTTTGTTTCGAAATTTCATTTACTTCATTTTGAATCTCTTTCCTAAACAACATCACGACATGGAATGGACCATGGCATGTATTTTCCCAATGAAATAACTCTTAGAACTTGTTTATCTCGATAATATGAAAAAGCAGATTCCTGCATTTGGCATAGCTGTAATGATTGTGTAGTCAAATTACAGGACTGGTGTTAGGATAATTTTTTCTCGCACGTATGCTGTAAAAATAAATACAATATTTAGTATTATTTGCCTGTGAATTCACTATACCTTGATGCTTTAATACTTACGGTCTTTTTTGCTGTAAAATTACAAATCATGGGCAGTATAATATTTTCCGTTGTTGTTTTTTGTGAAAATACAACAGAAGTTTCTAAGTGTATGTAATTTCCATCGTATCGAAGTTCATTACCTGATCAACATTACTTCACTAGAGAACAGCACAATAGCATTCAATCTTTCATGAATAGCAACTTTATCCTGAACCAAAAATCTTTATATTATTTGTATAAAAGAGCTTTCGAGCCCAATAGAACCAGAGACTGCTGTCATTTACTAGAATAGTCAGAAAGATAATTACTGACTTAAGCCCCTTCCCCCTAAATGAGTAAAAAAGATATGTTCTTGAATTTCGTAAAAAAAAAAAAACTATGCTCGGCACGCAGGCTTATGGTTCGCATTGAGTAGCACAATTACATTTTCCAAATCCGCAAATCCCCCGGAGATAGAAGCCCCTTCCGATATAAAATTCTGGATACACAACTGCGTGGCTGCAGCGCCGAAGGAGATCCATGACAGTAGCAGCAGATGCTGATTCCAAGTGCGGCAAACAGGCGGTCGCCGCAAGAAATGCAAGCGAACGCTTCATCGCCTTTTCCAATTTCGACGGCCACAAGTCACTCCGTCTGCTCAAGGAACGAGAGCATGGGAACGAATCAGCGACAGACAGAGGAAGATGCTGCCAAATTCCTGGAGAGCAAACGAGACGAATGGCTCACTCCTCACAGGACGAATTGCAGGGAAGAAACTGCTCCTGGGGTTCATTGCCATTGCCAAACGTCAGGGGTGGATAAAGTGTTTCACGTATTAGAGAGTTTTTGCATCGCGTACATGTTAGGTTGATGACGCTAACCGCGTAACGTACATGATGTAATCGATGCATTTTGCATAGCGTGCCTTCGAATTCAATCATAATAAAAATTGTAAACCCAAACTAACTACTTCTGTGCAAGCGTACACAATTAAACTGTACTGTGAGTACACCAGAACTTGCTCAGACGGCACACACAACCAACAAATCTCTCGCATACCCTCGCAGATATCAACATAACCTCAAATCCACACCAGAATCCGCCATGCCCTCGCTCATTAGCGTACCACTTAACATCCTACGAAGCAGAGGCGCTGTAACGTGCTACGCTAGAGGAGTTAAGAGTACCACTAACTTCTGGGCATTAGCAAAACTATCTTGCATGTGGATAGCGTATACGATAGCTCGCAGGTAAGCTATGCAAAAACTCCCTATTATTTGGAAGTGGATATATGGTATCTATCGTACATATCTCATATCTCCACGGAACAAATTTCGATAACAATGTCTTTAAGGGTTCGACTCGTTTCAAGAACAAATGAAGAGGCAAAAACGGAACATAAAACTAGAAAGAGGAGTAAGGGAATGATCATGGTTTAATAGGCAGGATAATGTCAAAACCACCTGAAAGTAATGGATGAAATAGATGGCATGAATAAAAGGAAAGGAAACGTCGAAAGAACAGGAGTCACCTTGACGTCCTCACTACAAATGAAGTTCCGTTATGAACATTCCCTACTTTTTATTCACTTAATTTATTAATGTTGTAAGGTTCGGACCGTCAGTACTGTCCATCCACGAACCACAGGTCAGGGTAAAGAGAGATCTTGATACTGAGGACCGACATTTTCTAGAGAAGATGAAAGACGAATTATTATGCTAAAGTAAACGCTAAAAATCGCCAATCATCTCACTTATTAAATTTATGTAAAATAAATATTTTTCATATTTTCGTACTCTTCTTGTTTTAAAAGCCCATAAAATTTGAAATATATGGTTGAACAGAAATTGAAATGATTGAACTTTTCTACTGAGGAAGTATGATTGAAATTGTCGGAAATGTAGAATACTAGCAATGAGTATAGACCAGAAGAGCGAAAATACAAATAAGTTTTTCTAAATACTCTGAATCCAAATCTGCTCTTAATAAAAAATTTATCCACCTTTAGTGTCGAATAACTCAAAACGAAGGTTACGACTTGACAAACGAAATATTATTTACATTTGGCGTTAATCCATTGTGAAACAGGCAAGTTAAATCTTTCTAAATAGAATCAGCGAACCGTGCGTGCAGAAATAAAACAACACATATCAGATGGAATCGCCAACTTCAATATAACAAAACAGCTGTAAATTATTTTATTAACAAATACCATAGCCCTCTTTTGTGTAGAAGACTATGGTACCATTATTTGCTGAAAAATCCCATTATAAAGATACATATGAAAGCAAGGAGAATTTTTACATGAGTAAACAAAAACAATATCAGAATGTTCATACTGCACATTCCACGTTCTAAAAGTTTGAGAGCTAAAATTTCTAGCCGTCATCTAGTCAAATTTTAAGAGTTAATGGTTTCCCGGAAAACCAAGACAACTAAAATAGAGAAAAAAGTAAAAATTGTGACATAGATATCCGGAAAAATTGTAGGCTTACATGTAATTCGTTTTTGCTTTATATTTCGGGTACTATTAAGCTACCGTATTGACAATAACATAGCAAGTAACATTACCGTACTATTTCTCTCTGGTGAAATGACGTAAGCTTCTCTGCACATGGAGAATAGAACGGTAAAAGGACGCGATAGGGTCAGGGATGGGGAATTTCGCGAATGCACATCTCGCCACCATTTAGCGAACACATTGACGTCTTTTCACCATAGAAAAATCGCACTGTACGAAATTCACGCACCCACCTTCATCCCAGGGATGGGAAAACTGTTGTAAAGATGGCGAAGTAGTGTCGTCTGCATAAGGATGGAAGAAATGTAAGAAAGGAATGAGGGAGAATGAGTAATGAGAAATGGGCAGAACGAATTAGAAAATAGGGAGTATCTAAAAACAAAAATGGTTTTGTAATTAAATATATGCCATATAATAATAGCTCACAACGAAAACATATCAAAAAAATCAACCAAATTCAGAAAGACATAGAAAGTAAGAAGATACAGGACGTTTATTTTTCGAAAAATTAAAAAAAAAAGATGTAATTGTTTGGGAGAAATCGAGACGCTGGAAAATTATAAGACGATACGTCTGCGGTCCTCGACACTTGCCAAAACGATGGGGGCGGCCTCGCAGGACGGAGCGACCGAGCAGGAGCCGTAGTTCCGGTCTCCACATTCCTATCAGCACCCCTCGGTGTATCTTATCTTCGAACTACTCAGTTACTTCCGGCCTTCTTCCGTACTGCCAAAACTTCACGCCTCACATGAGCGAACAGTGCTTCCGAGAAGGAGGGAATGAATGAGTATTGAAATGAAACTAGGGAACGGAAACTGGTTTAAAGGGCCGTAATTCCCCTTCTTTGGTGCCCATTTCACGCAAGGAATAGTCTTCGCACCGGATCGACGGGGAGGAGTTGAATCACCGGATGTGGAAGTGGCGCCTGACGGTCGGTCTACCGATATCACTGCACACGTCTGTATCAGAAGAACAATTTCGAATAAAAAGTAATAAACATTCTATGAATTGATGATATCCTAATTCATTGATTCCCTGTCCACTCGAATCCCTGTTAATAATTAACTTTAATTATTAAAGTCGTGTCACCAGAGATCAATTTCTTATGTAATGCCCCCTCACTCGTAACTCTAAGATAATTAATTATTCTCAAAATTTCTTACACTTTATTCTTCCTACGAGACGATAAAGTTGCTAGTTTAACACATTTATTCAATCAATTCTGAGCATTTATACGTAGCTCAGACTCGAGATATCACGATTTATGATTCCATTATAAATTTAACAATTCAAAACAAATAAAAAAACTCAACAAGTACTTTACATAATATCCTATTCTATTTTTTAGATCAATTATTGCCGACTGACAAATAATAATCCGAGTTTCCAAAGAAGTAGCTTTACATAAATACCGAATACTTTCAAAACCTATTAGAGAAAAATAGAACAGAAATAAAATATTGTGGAAGCTGGAAAGGAAAAGAAAACTTTTTTAATAATAAAGTGAAAATTTTAATGTATGCGTTTCTTCGTTTAAAAAAAACTAAGTTTGCTACTTAAATATATTGATCTACTTCCGGTATCTGTTACATCATAAATTTCGAAAAGGTTTTCCGTTCTTGGCTCAAAAAATATTACATGTTTTCAAGTGGTATTACGTATTATCTATTGATGGTTAAATATGTTTCCTTTGTTCATTGAGTTGTAATATCTAATTTAGAACATCAATGAGAAATATTAGTGATAAAAAAAATTATTATTTTTCTTTATTTAAGTTTTTATTCCATCAAATAAATTTAAATGTAAATTAATTTGAATCAAAAAGTAAATTGAATAATTAAATCTCTAAAATATCTGCCATATTGTTTGAAAAATACAAATTTACAAAAAAATTAAAAAATTGTAATATTGAATATTTTATCTTAATTTAGAAATCATTATGCAAACATGTGTACACTGGCTGCTGCTGACACTCTAACTACTACTTCTTGTTCATGTCATTCAAAATCCTTTGTCCTTTTACCTGCTACCGTACCCTAAAAGGTCTGTTTTATGACCCTTGGGTCTTGTACCTGTAGTAATGCAATGTGCGCTGCAAATCCACTCAGTTAGTTCCAAGCTGGTAATTGGCTATTAAATTGCATTGATAAAAGTATTTTTAATATTCCGCAAAAGGAAAAAACCAAAATTCAGAAATAGTCATTACCATTTTGAAAATTAACAGCGGATCATTTCTCCGTATCCCGGCGTTTTTTAACTTCTCCATTGTGGATTTCATATATAACACTTCGGTCATTGTATTAATAACTTTCTCTGTCTAATAATTTGATATTTTTTCATACCATCAATTGGATAGGACAGGGAAGATACTATGAAAGACAGAAATGTAGTTTACAGGATACACTGTGCAGACCGCAATGCTAATTACATAGGACGGACGAAAAGAGGAATTAAAACAATTATTCGAGAGAGCAGACGGAAACTCAATGCAGCACAATGAAACGTTATAAACGATTGTTTACACGAGAACCATTTGATACCATTTTAATTTTTAATGCTGAAATAACAAAATATAGGCATCAATACATTACGTACTCTATGTATCGTTGGTGTTTTAGAAGACACGAGGATTCACTAAGATGTACCTCCACTTTCTCTTTGGGGAATGACGCCCATACAGGAGTCGATAACTGATTGAAGGGATGTTTGGACTGAAATGTTGACATAAAGGAAATTACGGAGCATCATTCAGAATTAAAGCAAATTCAGGGGTCTTGGAGGCGGTGACAGTATTACAGGAACTAATTACAAGAAGGGGAGTGAAATTAGTGGGTGGTGACAGAATGAAGCGAAGAGATGTGATGGATACACTTGGGTTCACAGAAACGATTACAGTCGTAAATAAAAAGAAAATTGTGAAGAAGACAAAAAAGTACTGCGAAAAAAAAATCAACAGCAAACAGGTACAATAATGTTCTAATAAAATATAGAGATTTTTTTCAAATTAAAATAAAACAATTTACACCATGTATGATGAATGCCAGATTCGTTTTAGTAGATAATTTTCTTACATTACACTAAATTTTTGTCACGGATGAATCGTCACATAGGAATTTGAAATCGGAAGGGTTGTATTAACACGAAAAAGATTTTGAAATGAAAATAACTAAATTGATTACCCAGAAAAAACGTGCGCTGCTCAACCAAAGACGACATAATTAATATCAAATCAGAGAATTTCACGGATCGACCATCAAATCGAGGTGGACTCTCTCCAAGCGAACACTAGTAAATTCTTCAGTCAAGGGACGTTTGATGTTTTTACGTAGCAGACAATGATCGTATGAATTATAACAACACAGCTTATACTTGACAGTGTTATGAAACGTGCACATTAATTTCGACGATAACTTTTTATAAACAAGATATTTGAGCGGAATATTCTGGTTAAAATACAGCAAGCAGAATGATTTTGATGGCAATTGAAGGAATATTTTTAATCGGATCAATGTTTATAACTAATCAGTAAAAGTAAAGTGAAGGTTAGGAATAAACCTAACAATTTAAATATCAAAATAATATTTCATACATTAACATTTAGTTCACGCAAACTAATAAGAATCCCCGCGACTTTGCTCACGAGAACTTTATATTATATCAACAACTTCATTCTTTCTTACATTCCCATTGACTCCCAGTGAAAATGTTATCCATTAATGTTGGTGATTTGATAGTATTGGTATGTATCCTTAATCCCTTATTTTCACTTATATAAACGTTTCTAGAAACCACCAACTGAGAGATATTGTAGAATACAATAAATTCAAGCATCAATAGATCGGAAATTTACATCCTAGCCGATTACTGGGCGCAGCCCGAATTATTCTTATACCAATTTTCTTTTCTTCAGAAAAAATAAAATCTATCTATATTGTTGAATCAAAATAATTTTACTTGGTGTGTTTCTAAAAAAATATACATATTACATCCTAATTTCGCAAATTCATAAAAATACAAATTTTGGAAAATGCTTGATTCTACACATTTTCAGTTTCATCTTCAGAGCAAGAATAAATAAATATTTGGGAGTAAACAACATAACCCGTGAGAGAATCAAATCAATCGAAATGTCACTAATTAGCCTCGTACACTTCTTGTTGAGTATAGATGTTGAACGTAAACTTTAATGGCATTAAATCACTGTTCGGAAAAGTCTTGAAATCTATGAATCAAACACAAATAACCATCTTAATCGATAAAATATTGTTACATGATATTCCCTTCCCACAGCAACCAAGTGGGTTCAAGGGCTGTTAATACCCCCACCTACTCCAGTAGTGACCTAACTCGGTCATAATATTTGAAGTGTCTCAATTCATCTCAGCAACTCTAAAAGATGGATTCCACACTAATATTGTCCATTTTCAATCATTTTTCGTATCACACTCTTCCCGACTTCTACCTCTTCGGGAGTTGTGCACCTCCCATGGTATGAACGGGAACATAGCGGTATAAGGAGTATGATTATTCATCTCAAAACTCAGAGAATTATGGTTTCGACCCTAACGTCGGTCGTTTCAGGCTATTTACATCTAGCCCAACCCATCTCCAGCTCTCAGGATACCGTGTCCCAATGAGGTCTGAACTTAAACAGCGGCATTGGTATTATAATTATACGTCTCAGATACCCTGAGAACACAGGATCCGATGCAAATTCGTCCTTCTCAATTATATTTTCCTTCATTCCCCTTTCACCCTCACTTTAGAGAAGTATGAGTATTCTTTTTCTTCATGGGAGCTCTGAGGGTCCAAAATTTAGACTTAAAGATATCAGGACGTCACTATCAGCTCAGTGATGCAAAAACTCGGGACTCATCACGGATGTCATTTCCGATATTTTTTTCATGGCATGCCTTCACTACAGATAGGGAAACGACTGATTTTCAACACAAGTATTTTAATGGTTGGACAAAGCAATGCAGCATTCTTGAGGTGGACTGCTTGGAATTATTATCAACAATGAACAGAAATTGCTGATGAAAAATAAGTATTGCAAGTTCTAATAATGAAACGATGTTAGTTAATACCCAGTGGTATTTCTTAATATAAATACGAATCATGACTTCACAACTCATTGTTACACAGTACATACAGAACAAGATACAATACAATGAACAAAAAAGCAGAAACATTATAATCAACAATACGAAAAATTATCAAAAAAAACGATTTTAAAGTCTTCTACTTGAAAAACATACGACTTTCGTACAACTTTCCAACCCTCATTTCACTACTTTAGGGGTGAAGTTTTGTAAAATCCTTTCTGTCTGAAACTTTATTCTTTCTCGCATAGCCATTGATATCCAGTGAGTATTGTATCCATTAATATTGATTGTTTGATAGTACTGGCGGGTATCCTCAATCCCTTATTTTCACTGCTGTAATTAAGAAAAAGTTCACCAAAACATCAACTGATATTCTAGAACTAATTCAAGCATCAATAGATTTGAAATTTATATCCTAGCTCACAAAACAGCGTTGCCCGGGTTTTCCTAATACCATTTTTCTTTACTTCAAGAAAAAAGTATCTATAATGTAAAATAAAAACAAATTGATAGTTTTTAGAAACATACATATTTCATCCTAATTTTACAATTTCATACAAATACAATCATGAAACTAAACTTGATTCTACACAACATTTTCAGTTTTACCTCCAGGAGCAAGAATAAACAAATTCTTGGATGAAACCACCCTTGAGCAAGCAACATAAAGCAACCTGTGAGAGGGAAAAAATCAATTGAAAGGTCACCAATTAGGTGACAGAGGTATTGAAACCCCATAGGTGCGAAGCGTGCACATAAATGGCATCATGTCTCTGTTCACCATGTCTGAAAGGTCACTAAAATGAAAAAAAAAAAGTTTGCAGCTAACTCAGTTTCAGACAGAGAACTTGAACTTGACAGTATTGGTAGTTCAATTTAACATTCAATTCATCACCCGTAAACTGGATTTCTATTTTTTTAATACTCAAAAGTAGTTTTCAATTTAAATTTTATACTCAAAAGTAGTTAATTAATTTAAATGTGTCTTTATCGGTGTATTATACAAGAAATTGTAGTTTTGTTAATTAGCCAAATAGACTGAAGTAAATTTCCATGCAGATACCACAGATAGTAGCATGTTGACTGCAAAGAAATTTACTGGTGAAACGGACTCATTATTTTTTTGTTGACATACAATTATATTTTATTCGTGTAACTGACCTACTACTGGATATTTGTCAGTATTCCTAGAAGTTTAAACTGTATCTTCTTTTATAAATGTGGTGCTGAAAATAAAGTATTATTATTATTATTATTATTAATTTCCTCCTAGGAACGTGGACTTCTGCGGAATTGAGAGTGTGACTCTTCTCAAATGCCTCTTGAAAAGTTCTTACTGAATTCGACACCAATTCGGTCATTTTCATTATTTTTACTCTACCCCTGGGATGCTAGGGGTTTATTACCTCCAATGTGGAATGATTTTGAACTTACAAAGCATCGGAGACGACCTTATTTGTCTCAACGGCAACGCAAACTATGATTTCGACTCTAAGTGTCGGATTTTCCCATTATTCTTACATGCAACCATCTTCCCACTCCCTCCCTAAAGGGTGCAATTTTAGTTTTTTTAACTTTTAGTTTTTGTGGTCATATTTTAGTTTTTTACTTTTATTTTATCAATTCATAGACATATTCTCTGGGAAGGTTTATTTTATAATTTTGCTATCTTAAGTATCACAAGTAATAGGCAATAACAAAAATAGACAATCAAGTTAGGGGAAAATCAATCTTCGGAGACGTATATTTACTTACGTTGCCTAAACGGAAAGAGGCAGGTGATAACTATGAATGAAAATATTGTTCGTCTGAAAGAGTTCTACAAAAAAGTCCCGATAGTACATGTCTACCGTAGACATGTTAACCTAAATTAACGAAAAGATGTTTTAAAAATAGATGTGTTAAAATACTTCAACATAAGACTGTAATTCAAGTAGGTAAAATAAATCCACACCAAATTAAATGCGTTCTTTTCTTTTAGCATTTAAGAAAAATGAGAACTGTCTTTAAATCGTAAATTTGGACGTATAATTTAGATCTTGTCCGCACCGTTGCCTCGGGCAAGCAAGCATTCAACTGGCTCGTCACCCGGCGATAGAGGTAGTAGAAGTGCAAACACTTGAGACCAGCCATTTTCGACTATTCTAAATTATAAAGAAGAGTTAGTGTAATGTCATGTTTACATTGTTAATGCTACAAATGAAACCTAGTGAAACTTGCTTTCAACTGGCAGATGGTGCAAAGAGGTATCTGCCATATTATTCAGGTCAATAAAATAGTCTTACTAAAAGAAAAATATACGTTCGTATTATCATCCAAGCTACATATAGTTCAATTAGTAAATAAAAGAGCGTTGTATACTACGATCTGTGTACTTAAGAGAAATCTTCTTACAAAATCTGCGCATAACTAATACGTCACAATTTGAGCCTTGCACGTTACCAAGTTTCCATTCAGCATCTTATGTACAGCAAATAATCTTCTTGAAGGAACGAAAAGTTATCTTAACAGACGTTTAATAGCGAGTTATAGGTTTCATCCAACGTGTCATAGCGTTTAAAAATACCGCTGGTATTGGTAAATCGGGTAGAAAGCGTCAGACGCAAAGTCATCTCTATTGCCCAGTTAGGGTTCGAGTTTTTACCCACTGCTCCTCTTGTGGTTTCCCGGGAAACGCTACTCCGTTAAGGGGGATTTACACGGGGCTAGTGAAGATGCTTTTCAACATCGCTTCGTGACGCTGCCTAGTGGAGTATATTCAAGCGAAACCTGGCCAAAAGAATTTTATCCCGTGAATTTGATGGATTATGGCGAATTATCGTTTATATGTTTATAATGAAATGTTATATTAAATCATAAGTATTTTTGATTCGAGACGTTATGTACCAAATCTTTGTAAACAATGAAAAATAAATTATATCTTTATAAATTTTCTTAACATGAATAATAGACATAAAATTTGTCTATATACTTTTAAAAAAAATTTCGCCATAATTTACCAAATTTACTGGATGAAATACTTTTGGCCAGGTTTCTCCTCGATATACTCCACTACGCGGCGTCACGAAGCGATGTTGAAAAACAGCCTTCACTAGCCCCGTGTACGCGCCCCTTTAGAGAACTGCTGCGAGAGGCTACGATAGAATAAGAGAGGAGATTTGAAAATTTCGTTGGAGGTGGGGGTCAAACAAGAAGCAGAATAGTTTCTAGATGTTGTGATTGTTTACTATTGACAGAAAACATGAAATCTATAAAAAAGCAAACAATTTGTCAAACATCTATTTAATTAGTATTTTATATAATTTGCAAATAATAACAATTTTTGGAATAAACGACTGACTTGGCTAAGACATGCAGCAACATAGCAGCACTTAAAACCATCTTCGCAATTAAAACACACGACGTTTATATATGAATGTTCCTGATGCTGTAATTATAGCATTCAAGTTCTTGATTTCACTATATCTATGAAATAAAATTAAATCAATTAATTTTGGGTTTGTCTCTTCCGTACATAACCTATCACGAAAGGTGTTGTTGTTTAAGAAATAACTACTGCAGTTTGGATGGATAGATTTCTTGAGTTTCACCAAGACGGACAAACTCGAATTGAGAAACTATTTTGACCGCGACAAAAGATTGAAACTGACAACTGAGTGAATCAATCTGTTTACTGTGGGAGTAGGTAGAAATAACTGATTTTTTTCAACTCCAAATTTCCTGGAGGGAAAAAGGACGTCGGGGCCGGTCTGATTTATATAATGTTGTGCTATCTCCTTCTAGCACCTGAAAGCAGTCACTCGAACGGATCTTCGAGAAAGACGTTTTATAAACGCACGACTTATATTCACGTGGATACGTAAACACTCAAACATTCACTCTATAGATGTATCTCTACATTACATTCGTTTGAATTAGACATTGCGCATTTTAGTTATTTGATAAAGAGTACAAAGGAAACATAAATACGACCTAAGAAAAAATATTTTCATTGTTATACGTCCCTACAGGATAAAAATCATTTAGAAATAAATTAAAATTAAATTTAAGAATAGAATACTTCAATACATTAAATGACTTGATAATGAAGAATTCACGATATTATGTTCCTTTAGCACACAACGTTTTCCCTTCTTTAGGTGAAACAAATAGAATTGAAAATAATAACATAGTATCATATAAATGGATCATGATTTCAATACATGACAAGATACTAATAAATACTGTGATATCCATTTTAAAGTCGTTTAACACATTTAATTATTCTAGATTTTCAAAATGGGCGTAAATAATTTAAACAAGAAGATAGTTCGGGGTGAGACTCTTTGTTGTTAATTCTTTTAAACGGCAGTGCCGACCCTAACTTGTCTGAGTGTATACGTGAATTGTAAATGTATCTTAATTTATTGCCTTCTATTAATGTTATATTTGTATCTTGCGAGCTTAAACCCGATGAGCACATATCTCACAGTCTTCCATTGCTCATATTTGAAGTCCTTAACTTAAAATTTTATTTTACACGAAATATAAATAATATAAATGTGTCGCGCCTTCTTTTTCGCACACGAGAAGCGACCATAACTTCGCGACAAAACGAAAAATAACAAAACACCTAAAGTTTGTGCTCGAACATTCAACAATTATTTTACGTCTCTTTTTTTTTTTGAGTTACATCCGCTTTTACTAATTGGCCCCGTCCCTAATTAATTCTAATAATAGGATTTGTATAGTATTTTCAATAAGAACGCTACATTTTCAAGGAAGATGGACAACATGGTCGATGGTGAAAACTCCGGGGTCACTTCGAGAACACGATATGCCTCAGTCGTGGCCAGCACTCGAGCAAACACGAGCGGGCAACCAGCCACACAAGGGTCGAAACCGGAAAAGGAAGATAAGATAGCTGGCTTCTTATCCTCTATATGGAACCACTGAGCGAAGGAGCTCGTGATCGAATGCCAACGAAGCGTCGCCTCGCCTTCAAGTTAAATTGTCTTTTAATGATAAGTTCGAGGCGGCCAGAACACGGCGCAGTTTCCTAAATATTATAAAAGCAGTGTGTCTGAATGGGAAAGAGGAAAATATTTCATTTTCGAGGGAACCTCTAACATCACTGATAAACGTCACGGTCCTCAACATTAGCTACTTCGTATACTAATCGTATAAAAATATTAGACATAAGTTTATCGAAGGGACGTATTACGTTATTTTAATATACAGTAGACCAGGGACGAGATATCAACTGAGTATCATTTTCTTTTGTGGGGAGTAGACTTAACAGTTAAAGTATGGATGCACTTGTATACATGTAACTTATCAGCATATGCCATATAATTCTCTATTGTACACGTGTAGTGTAGAGGATAAGTTATTATAGAGTTACAAATACATTTTACAAATAATACAACAGCATGTTTATAACAATTTTTTTCCATTTTATTAGAACAACACTTTTATGTAAATTCCAAACATCTAATGAATTTGTTATCAATGGCTTTTACGACATATACGTGAACATTTCTTTCGAAACGTAATAACGCAAGAGCAGAAAGTTAATATTGAAAAGTAGTGATTCTAATATTTGTTTAAACCACTCTTGAAAATTTCTCAAAATTCTGACAATTTTTACAATTGTAAATTTACTCAAATAAAAGTGTTCTATGTCCATGTGAAATACATACAAAAAATTTTACCTCAACAATATTAAGTGATCGAGCCTTTTGGTCACCAGTTCACATTCAAAACTTTTCCTCGCGTGTTATTTCCCTCCATGAAAACCTCACAACAACGAGAAGAATCAGCTGTCATTATAAAGAATGGTGACATTCCTTGGTGACATTGTATTGAGACATGAGGCAAGCGATGGGAAGGGACGCCCTGTGATCTGTAGCACCTGGCGTGTGTCTTCAGATGCATGCGTGGAAGGAACTGCAGGCGTCTCGACGACGAAGTGGTGACGGAGGCGGTGGAGGTGGTAGTGATGGCGTCGCTCGCTCGCGCGGCAGCTGGGATACTATGCACGCAACTCCTCTGCCCCGCCGGACACATTGCTTACTACTCAAACATTGCGACTATAGCCTCAAGACGACGAGCCGCTTTATACCAAAACAGAAACATATCCAAAATTTCGTTTTTCTTTGGGCCAAGAGGTGGAAGAAGCAGAGGTTTACTTGCGAACACATTTCAAAATGAACCCCATCCTTAAAATTTGTTGAAATTATTTCAGTTGGGGTATTCCTCACGGAACCCAACATCTCTACTTCGCAATTTCCTCACTCATGTTGCGGTTAGGTGTATGAGCAGACCTCGTGGCCTAAANCAATTTCCTCACTCATGTTGCGGTTAGGTGTATGAGCAGACCTCGTGGCCTAAACCTCGCCAAAAGACAAGAAATAAGTAAAATAAAAATAAATTATTGGGGTGAGGGAATAAATGGAAACTCTCCTGGTACTATCAAATCCCATCTATATACGAAAAGGATGTTTAAAAAATCCAAGTCTACCTCTACCAGGCATAGAATATAGAAAAGTTTTTGGTAATAATAAATTATTATTATCTCTTGATAAAAACAGTTCAAATCCATTGAATTTCATGAATTTGATCCTCGGTAAAATTAGGGCTTTTTGTCAAAATAAAATACTAATAATAATATTAGTAGTAGTATATATACCAGTTCTGTCCAATTTATATTAACCCGCGGGCAATTTTCTATATACTCTTGATCGATCAGGTTGGCACAAGTTGACATGGGTTGGCGCTTGCAAAATGATGTCCGACGAATAACAGTAATGGACCATAATCACGTATTTGTAACGCGATATTTTCTTTCTCATCAATAAATTTATATTATTCCAACCAGTAAAAATATTGTTTCTTTATTTTTTAAAAGTATTTTTAATACTTAGTATTATAATACAATGTTTTCATTTCGTAATGTTCGGTGTAATTCCGAACTGAATTTTCTTCACAAAGTAAAGCCCCTCCCCAACGTTTGATGAAACATTTAATGTAAAATTTTCTATATCTTGCAAGTCGTAAGTTTCGCGGCCCCCAGGTGGCCAGACGAATACTAGTATGATAGGTTTTGTTACATAACCGGACGTGTAGCACAGTAGGCACAGACACTTACTGTTCTTGAAATGGTAACCATCAATCATTATATTAATGTCAGCTATTAATCATAAGTTCAAATATTAGTCATAGGTTATATTTTGGTCACGAATGACTTGGATATAAATATAGATCCACCCGTGATTTAAAATGGTTCTATCGTTGTAGAAAAAATAATATGCAGAATTAATGATGTGTAATGAATTGAACGCTGTTTTATAATCTCGCATTTTATTGATTTATGGGAACCACTTTAAATTTTGGTTTGCATTGCTGGAATTCTGAAGTGTGTCTGATTGTAGTAGTGCATGGAGGAATTTAGAGATAAACCAGTCGAGGATGTCACTCCTGAGCCGGTTGAACACTATATTGCATCTTAGTTCATCAAATGTAATAAAGTCTACAAAAGAAAGACTTGTAGGTAACAAGAACCAATTCACACTTTAATCTCGAAAGGGTTTGTAAATTGTAAAATTAAGACAGGAAGTACAAAGGAGATATAATTCAAATTTTTAATTTATTACAACTCGGATTTTCGCAAAATGAGAGGAGTGTGAGTGGGTTCCTTGTTGCGTAAAACTGCCCGTTATGGGAAGTACAACAACAAACCAGATGTTTATAAAATGATTAGTATATCTGTTTGAAACTACAAAACATAGGTGAATCGATATAGTCCGAACATCCAGTAACTGAGTATAATGATCATAATTTTGAAGTAACGCATTTTCCAATTATTAATTATTTTGATTCGAGGTTTTCTTACTGAGAGAACTGCCAATCTTAAAGTGATATTTGTTTTATTTTTCTTTAGAGGTACAGTCCACTAGTACTCTTTGTTCGTGAATTATCGCACAAACTTACGCCAATCCCTCTTTCAAAAAGATCGAACCAATTCATTTTACGCTCTTCCAACAGATGCTACTGCATCCCATCTGTCTTCCCAAATCTTACAACCGTCCACCCTCTCCTTCCTCTTCCGCGTCTTGTGCACTTCTCCCGTCAGCTTCCCCTCCACGACTGCCTGCTTCCTTCTGGTCCTCCGGGCCGGATTGCGCGCGAGACCCAGCTGCCGCCACAGCCGCCCTTCGCGCCCATCCCCACGGCAATTACAAGCGAGGAGGGAGAAATAGAACCGTCTGGAAGACGGGTGAGAAGGGAGGGAGGACAAAGAGAAGACCGAGAACCCTTTCGCAGGTCATCTGCCTCCGGTCAGGTGCAGCAACACCCGCCGCTCGCGACGTCGTCAGTAGTGCAGCCCCGCTGGACAATTTTTTTTAGCACTCATTAGAGACAAACTTTTCCGGTGCAGAATCAGAGGTATGGTGACGCTTTCAATGTCATGTTGCGGCTCATGCAGGTGAAGATGATCTCTTAAGTCGACTGAGGTGGCCGCTTTCGTATTTACTCTTTCAGCGCGCATGAGTTTTATTTTAAGAGTAAACCGAGATACTAAAATACCGCTAATAACGAATACATTTCTATTCATACAACCGACCGTTATGGACGTTGAGGAACACAAGGAAAAAACACAACCCACCTACAATATACAAGTATAATTTAGAGTAAGTACTGAAATACGTTCGACATTCAAACTTTAGATGAAAATTTACTAAAGAATGTTCAGTAGTTTATTACAAATGTTTCAGTGTACATAAATTTCACAGTTAGAACATAAATGTTCCATTCACTTTTATCTTGGAAGTTGTGCCACAACCAACTGGAAAGTTTTGATATTTTAAAAAAATTGAGTGCGAGGGGAGGGGTTCCAAACTTTTTTGAAAACATCAAAACTTTCCATTGTGTTAGTTTTGTGGTTTAAAACTTATTTCGTTGATAGGAATTTTGGTACGAATAAGATAAATGCAATATATTTGTTGGGAATACCATAATTTTAATCGTATGTTACAAGTAATGACACTAATGATAAATTGCTTTCTGATTTCCTTTGCTTATCTGTTTTTTGTTATGTTCTTTATATCATTGTTGTAACGAATAGAAATAAATTTTTGAATAAATAAATACTTTCTGGATAGCTTCATTGTGACTTAAAATTAATTTTATTTCTATGAATTTAGTGATGAAATAAATAAGTTTGATCTATTTGTTGTGGAAAAAACTAATCTTATTTCCGGTCAAAATTAGATGCACAAACTAATGTAGAATCTATAGATGAGTAGTAAAAATGTATTTTAATGTTATTTTAATTATTACATTTTTATTTTTTTAACGTTAACAGTAGTAATGAATAATTGCATTTATTTTAGGTTGTAATGCAGAGAACAAAATTGCTGAGGATTGCGATCGAAACGAGACAAAAATTGTGGACGAAGAAATACAGATCACCAATCAACAGTGTAATCCATACGACATCTATAATTTGTTAATAAGGAATTAACAAAGGGATATTTTGGAAAATTCTTGCTACAGTATATATTTTCAGTACCATACGCAGGAATCAAAATAATGTTTCCCTGACCGAAAACTTTAACAATCTAAGATCCCACAACATTGAAATTAGTGTTACTGAAGAAAGCATGGAAACTTTCAGTCAAAAAGAACCTTAAATATATCCAGCTCTGGCGTGTTCCACAAACTTACTTCATTTTTTTCTTATTGTAGTATTTGTAAATGGGAAATGTAGCGTGCTATTGAACCTTATCTTCATGGAGCGATAGGAGGTAGGAGTTGGGTAATAGGCTTATGTTAGTGTGTGGACCGCTTAGCTCTGTTTTACAATAACTTGGCCTACGTGGAGGGGTTAGTAGGAGTTGTTAGTAATAGTTAAGTTATTGATACTAGGAGATGAATAGAAGAAGGAAGGTTCGCTTGTCAGTATTCCAAGCTAAATAAACTGGGACATTATTGTGAAAAGCTACAAATGTTTTTTGGCCCCACCGGGAATTGAACCCGGGAGGACATGGTAATCAGTTTAAACGCTGCCAACCTCAGCTACGGAGGGGCAAACTTACTTCGTTCGGAAACATTTAACCCTGAATATTCCGAGGCAGCGCGAACGCCATGTGCAGACTGAGCCATCTGATGGTTGCCATTTCCACATACACTCATTGTTTTTCCTACTTCCTCCTCCCAACTACGCCACTCCCTCCGCCGTCTCTGCAGCAACACGGTGTGCAATTATGGCGCTTCCGCCACCACAAGCGTCTCTTGATCACTTCCTCCAGCCAGCATCGAGAACGTCACCCTCTACTGCCTCTCCTTCGCTACAAGGTATAATAACCCCAATTCACGGGCAGTAGCAGAAACTGTGCGAATAATTCGCGCACTCATTAAAAAAAAAATTAAACATGTCGGTTTCTTAAAGTGTGCATTAACGTATCAAATTGTCATCCTACGTAAAAATAATTTATCCAAGCAAACATTTCATTATATTAGTAAATAAGTTATGAGTAGCTTTAAAAAAGTTATCCGAGTCACTTTGAAAAGGATCTAACTTGACTACTGCGCCCAAAAATGAAACAGCGCCGACGCATGTGACCATGCGGGTATAAACAATATCTTGGGAAATTGTACGTGAGTTACTATATATATATATATATATATATATATATATATATATATATATATATATATATATATATATATATATATATATATANACGTGACACGATAATTCACATCGGAGCATCGCATAACTCACGTACAATTCCCCAGGATATTGTTTATACCCGCATGGTCACATGCGTCGGCGCTGTTTCATTTTTGGGCGCAGTAGTCAAGTTCGATCCTTTTCAAATAAGTAACTCGGATAACTTTTTTTTTTCTTGATGTAATTAATAGGAAATCGCCAACACATCTTTAAATGTTCTGAAGTACGATACTTCATTCGTGTGATTTGCTCCGTCTGGTTTCNAGGATTTACAAATTTCTGGGACAATTGGGTATTAATGTACATGATTGTTATTATTATTATAAATAAATGAAAAACGAGAGATTAATATTATAAGAATTCAAAAATTATTTATAACATGCGCAGTAAAAATGAATAAACAGTAATCGACTTATTCTACAATTAACTATTTTCTACAATCTAATTAAATAAATAATGAAAGTCTTATGACCTCTTATGGACGAACAATAACTCGAAACGTTATGAGTTCTTATCACAAAATATATATTGTTTGTTCATTAAATGTCGTAAGTATTTCAAAATTTATTTATTTAGTAATCAAATCATACTACGGGTTACACATACAAAATAAAATTCTGTTCCAATGAAAAAAAAGTTATATGACGGCGCCGATGTAGCACAGTTTCACGCTCACTTGTAAGACTCTGTTCTCGCAACTTTTTTACATTCTTTCTAAAGATTGAAGGATTTGTAAATGGGAAATGTTGCGTGGTATTGAGGAGGCGATAGGCTGTAGGAGGTGGGTAGTAGAGGCTATTGTCAGAAGTTAAGACGACTAGCTGGGTTTACCAACATAGGCCCCGTAGAAACGCAGTTAGTAATTTAAAGAGATAGTGATACTAGGAGTGGCAGGAGGTGGATAGAAGAAGGAAAGTTCGCTTTTTATTTGTCACAGCTATATGAACTGGGACATTAGGACATTGAAGTGATAAGCTACAGATTCTTCCTGGCCCTACCGGGATTTGATCCCGGAATGACTCAGTGGTAGGGATTGCTCCGTAGTCACATTTATACTCTTTTTTTTCATACTGACGTTCCATAATATGTACTTTAAAATTGCAATATCCAGAAAAATACCGTAATAGCGTTAAATATTAACAAATAAGCTTAACGGCGTTTCTTCACAATGGTTGTCTTCACTAGCGAATAGACAGACGAACAAGTAAAGCACTATCTGGGAGGCAGTTTACAAACATCTTGGGTCCACGCACAAAATCGAAATATAAACATGATTCTCACTTTTAGTTTCACTTATGTGTTCGGTCTGTCATATTTGACTTTCAGATTTTTTAGCAGAATTTTCGGCAACTATGTATTACTGTGTAATTGCGCTAACAGAACAGCTTCGTAATGCTTACTTCCACACGAAAAAGCCGGGCGATTTCGTTACATTTATGATCACAAGCAAAAATTTATTTTACACGAGACAGATCTCATACGCGCGTATTGCACCTATTGCTTTGATTCCTTGATCGTGCAGAAAAAAATTAAGAGTAATAATAATATTATCAGAGAAATACTAGGACCGAAGTAGAGTTTGTAAGAACAACATCAATTCCAAGACTCACGTGTAAATTATAATCAAATAAATATTTCTAACTCTCAGTCATCTCGAGACCGAAATACGCAGCAATTTTTTTTCCCATTTCAATACATGAAAGCTAGAAATTAATAATTTATAAATCCATACACACACACCACAATAACGAACCGATTCATAATGAGGAAAAGATACCGAAAATTTTCAAATAATAAGCACTTCGTGAAGCTCCTGCATTATATATTGTGTTGAAATTCTATATCAATATTCTTCTATGATATTTTATTTTGTTCAAAAGATAAAAAACAACGTTTTATTAAGATCAAGAATGGAATAGAAGTATTAATTTGTAATATCATTAGGAAACATTTAGACACTGACATTTAAAATAAATCCAGGAGAAAAGTGTATCAAGAAGAAAAAAATAATAGGATTAAGTTAAATCTTATAAAGTGTAGACTATATCTGAGCGACTTATTCATATTTCTCAGTAATTAATTTCTCTAATAAAGAAATGAAATAGATTAATTCATACTTTCAGCATAGCAGAATATTGCCCTGATCATTTATGATCTGTTAAATGGTTTTTATCGCAGTAGCTCCATGGTTTCGCTTACGTAATTTCGTCATTTCGTAGGTGTCATTCTGTCTCTTTAATTGTATCAACTGCCTCCTCTTCTTCGATCACCATTCTCATCCAATCCCAGATGCTTCCTCCATCCCCCACTCAGCGTCATCACCGCCTTCGCAGCTGCCTCCATCGCTTCCTGCGGAGGAGCACCTTGCTCGTTTCCTGTGCGTGCCTCCAGATGGGAGCACACGACCTGCGATCGTCAGGTGTTCGAGGCAAGGGAAGTCCTCGACGGACGACGCACGCGCAGCCAGCGCTCCGTGCCTTGTCTCACTTCCGATTCACATCGCGATTCCAGGACTATGTCTCCACACACATGTCGCTGGAAAACTTGTCCACATATGTAAATCCAATAAAAAACATACTTGTCGGGAGGCTCATGATTGTAATATCAATCTCGTAGACAAATTAAACACTTCATTTTGGGATAACTTTCGGTCAGATGTAAATGGCGACGAGCCGGGAATCGAACCCGGGATTCCCGCAATGATCGCAGGGGTATAGTGACAAACACCCCTGCGGTCATTGCAGGAATCCCGGGTTTGATCCCCGGCTCGTCGCCATTTACATCTGACCGAAAGTTATCACCTATCTTCACGTGAAGGGTACACGGAAGAAATATATGAACTTCATTTTGGGTTTAAAATATATTCAAATATGTTCTAACGCTAGATTCATTTACGTGCAATTAACTCAATTCTATTCAACTTCTTAAAAAGTAATTTAGTTAAATTATTCCAGAACATAGTTGAACATTCTTTTTAATTTTCTTTGCGGCATGCCCTTTGATCATCACAATATTTTTTTCAATATTTCCTTTGAGCCCACTATCAGTATAGATTATGAACTTCCCACTGATTTCACTTTAAACCATCACATAAATACACAAATGTCCCAGAAAATTTACTCCCCTTTTCTGAGTAATCCGACGGAGCACATCACACAAATCAAGTATCGTACTTAGGAGTACTCAAAGATGTGATAATTCTTTATTGTTTAAATTATCACTGGAGGTTACAACTCCATTTTAACACGCTATTTGCGTATAAATAATAAAATTTCACCTAACCGTAATTGCCGACCCTGAGATGTGATGTATGCCCCACGGACTATTTCTATCATATTAATTTTGTAATTCTCTAATTTTGTTTTAATTTTCTGGCATTATATAAATTCTACAATTTTCTAACTAACTACTCCATTGTAAATATTCTGTTTGTAATAATTTTGTATCAGCACACCAATAATTATATACTAACATAATTATGCGGGAATGTTTTTCCTCGTAATGGCTGAGTAAACCTCCGAGTTTGCAAGTTGAAATGAGTTGCTGGCTACTCGCGTCCAGTGAGACTACTACTTCGAGATGTGACGGGCACGACACACGTTACGAAAATGCCGAACTTCAGTTCTTTTATTAGTGCCATTGAATAACGACGTGTTCAAGTCGTCCTTGAATGAGACGCGTTAAGTGTTTAGCAAACATTCTTCATTGAGTTTATTGTAGCTGTGCAGTGTTTAATGGAAATATTGATTTACTGACTTTTTGCCTCTCAGAGCGCGGACGGTACATGTGTATGACATGCCTTGTATGTGGACTTTTACAGTTATGGTCGTTGTTCGCGGCAACGAAAAGTTGTTCGTGTGTTTCATTATTCCCTTTAAGGGACTGCGATCATTTCCACATCTCTGAGTGAACGCAAAAGAAGGGGGCCAGCTCACCCGCGTCCCTGGAAAAAGGTACTATTTGCGAGATCGTTGTAAATGCAATGCTTGCGACTACTACATTGCCTAGCTGCGGACGGAATCCTATATTTGCTGGATCCCTTCAGTCTTTGGGGACAATTTTTCCGTATCCTTACCATAATTGAGAGCTCTCATTATTAATGTGTGAACTTTTCAACTGCAGACAAATACGATAATTCCTGGCCAGATTTCCTAATTCAAACAGTTTTCAATCACGTCTTGTTCTTCTATAATAAGTAAATTTCAGGGTATTTTTGTCATGTCTCGTGTTTTAAGAATAAATAATTTGGAGGGTATTTTTATGTTATTATTTGAAACAGAGTATTTTTATGTCATTTCTTATATTAAGTTTTAGGCTTAGATTTTCTTATTATAGTATTTAGATTTAATAAATCTTGATATTTTCCCTGTAATCCTCCGGATTGTCGTTGCGTCATTAACAGTACCACTGCTCCTACCCTTTCCTGGATAAAAGCCTCTTTCCTTTCCCAGATAACAGCATTTTTTAAAAAGCACCGGGAAAAGATGCTACTCGGCTCATTTCTTTATAAAGGGTGTTACTTGACTACGTGAGTCCTAACAAATGACAGCGCTGAAGCGTCTTATGTTTTCTGGCAAGTAATAAACAATATTCGAAGAACATTGTAGGTGAATTACGAAATGCACGAAAAGCCGTATTATCATATACTATCCAAAACTGTTCTCATCTCCCGTTTACATTGTTAATGTTAAATATGAAACCAAAGAAAACGCGTGCAACTAGCAGAGTAGAAAAAGCAGTATCTGTCATAATATTTAGGTCACTAAGATACTCCTAAATAAATGTAAATGTTCATATTATCATTCAATTTTTCGTGCCATAAAAGTTGGATACATTCACGTTTTAGCTAGTAAACGAAATGAAAAGAAGGGAATATTTATCGTCCATCGGACCGCAGACGTTCCATAACCCGCCACAGAGGAATTCTATTCCATCTTGACGTTAACTAAGCCAGTTTCCTTACGGGAGTGGGTGCTTTCAACTGCGACCCACGTCGAGAGCCAACAGCAACAGCACAAAAGGCGCAAAGGGATGAGAGAGAGAGGGTGCGTGACCACAAGCAACCCTGTAGGGACGATTGAGTTACGCTGACTAGAGACCTCAATCGAGAGAGAAACGACAGCAGTGTCCACAGGTGTAGAACATGCAATTTCTCACAACAGCTATATTTCCTACGAACAAATTCTCATAGCTCCCTGCGCCAGCAGTCATTCGGTGTTCGCCTCTTATTGGTGGAGAAGAAAAAAGAGAAGAATACACGACACAATCATGTGACGAACTACAGCTGATTGAAGCCACTATGAGGGACTGCGCGTCGTATTTTCCGGAAACATGAGAAACCGCGCCTGGTATTTTCCTTCCTTGACGGTTCTTACTTGATTAAGGTCTCTAACGCTGACCAGCGAGCTGCTGCTTACTCGCCACATGGGTTGCTGCTACAAACAGGATGTCCAAGTGGACACTCTGCATTGTGTTGGGAGTAAAGTGATTTACGACTGGGTTTCAAGTGTTGACGTAGATGTCAGTAGGGTAGTGAGAGAGAAGAAGATCGAAGGAACATTCTCGCTTTCTGCGAGAAAGCAGTTGTAAGCGGTCAATGCCTCTACAATAGGTGGTTCCTTCTTCTCAATATTGCCAGGAAAAAAATTATATACGCCACTAAAAATGTCAAGGGGCAGATTTTTAATCAAACAAAATTAAAATTTTCATTTTAGTGAGATCTTGATTGACGAACTATTAGATAACTTATTTTCAACTCTAAATGAACAAGATAATCTCACCTTGAAAACATAAACCAGTAACGTATCAACAAATGAAATAATACTGCGAATC
Organism: Laupala kohalensis; assembly: GCA_002313205.1. NCBI lineage: Eukaryota > Metazoa > Arthropoda > Insecta > Orthoptera > Trigonidiidae > Laupala > Laupala kohalensis. Next base: position 458,988 of record NNCF01128047.1, read on the forward strand.
CACAGGAGGTGAAGAAAAGAAATGCCATCTCCTCAGCAAAAGAATCATCCTAATGGGACAGTATCATTATATGGATATCATTTATGCAGCAAAAGAAGTAGCAGTTCTATTCTCCATAATGGATAACGACAGGATATATCTTTAAAATAAGTCTGATATCAATGAGCAAAATATAATAAATAGAGATTAATGTTTTGATTTGTGTACGTCCGGATGAATATTTATCAGACTTGGTGAAATAGTATGGGCAAGTCAGTACCCTATTCTAAATTTTCACACGACATTCACTTTTTTTCATGAAAGCTTTGCGTGGGTAATATGAGTGCACTGAACAACATCCCAGGGAGGTGGAATAGTGCTGCGGAAATATTTATTAATCAGACTTCGAGAGTTATGTCAAACGGCCGGGGTGAGACATTTCTAACTATCGAGCGATCATTTCCAATAAAAAAATATTTTGTCCATTAGAATTGCAAAATAAATTAAGTTTCTCAAAAAATTAACAGAATATTTTGTTCAAATTATATAGTTGTAACATGCATTTCGAAGCATGAATATACGCACTTATTTCAGACTATCTTTGCTACTTAAAACAAATTTTCGTCAGGTATTATTTCGAATTTGCTTAACGAGCTCTCAAAATAAGTATCGCATCAACCCCTCTTGTCACATTAAGACTAATTTAAACCGTTCAAAACTACCCGAGTGTTCCGAATCACAACAGGAAAGAGACGATCTCTCCAAAACCGTGTTCTGTCGTTCCTACGAAATTATAGTCCCATCCCTCTTTTAATAAAACCACAAAATTGAGAGGTACGAAGGCACTCTTCACCGGATGTCGCTCAAGGATGACGAAGGGGTTGAAGTAAAGGGGTGGAATGGGCGGAACGGGGAGCTTGGGAGGGGGATGCAAGACGGAAGCACCTGGTGCACCGCATCCGATGATCTATACCGTCAGGTCGCAGTAGGTCTCTGCCGAAGATCGCTTGTCGCAAAGGAAGCTGTAAGTGAATCGATCACGTACTCATCAGTACATGGACTGAACCAAATTATTCATTCGGATCCGGTACAAGTTCAATTAGCTTTACATAATCGAGTTAAGATTCCATTTATAGTCGAGGGTATTCGGTTCTAATACGTATAATTTAAGTTTTTTAAAGTAATTATTAAATAATAATATACTAAATATATTAATACTAATGGTTCTAATAAATGATCACATTAAGTTACATCGCCATTGTTAAATTGACGTAATTAAGCATTCATAGGATACACATACACTTCTATAAACATTCACATTTACATTTTATCTGAAATTTAAAAAAACCTTTCTTTAAACGATTATCACCGTTCACGTAGACGGTTCAGTCAAAATTAATATTCCTCTTAAATAATTTAAAAAAAAACATGGTTTGAAATCGGTTCAAACAGATGTGAAACGTGTGGACTCCATGCAAGCAAATTCTTTGAGACATTTCATCCATCAAACACGAGTGATTTTATCCGAGAATATGAAGAATTTAAAACCATTGCATTACATGCTAGACTCAGCTTTTATTTTAACAAATTTTCCACATTTGCTGAATAGGCTTTTGAAAATGCAATCATTTATTAATCAATATGCAATAATTTTAGCTAAGTTAAAGTATTTCCCAGAAAAAGACGTTTTAAGAAACTAATTGGCGGTGTTCGAACAGATCTAATTGGTACAGAAGAAACATATGATTTCTAGCTCAATTTTCCATTAAACATATCAGTGCAATAAAAAGTTATTGAATAGGCGTAATTAAATTGCAATGAGTACTTTAAGGGATATTAAAATTATGAATGAATGTTAAATTAAACGAATTATTATGAATGAAATTAAATGAATATTTTTGCTGTACATTAGTTAGTAGTTTCAATAGTTTTGTGACAAAATTCATTTGCTTTTTCCCCTTATTTTCCCCCAAAAATAGAAATTAATAATAATAAAAATAATAATTCCCGCGTGGTGTCGGGACCACCTGGAGAATAGCACCACGAGATCTCCCCCTGTCGTAAGAGGCGACTAATCAGACCAGCTGACCGCTGTCCCACCCTGCACAAACGTATCCCTCCCTTCCTTTACTCTCATAGCCACATCCTTTCCAGCAGTAGACAAAGGGTGGATTTGGCTCGGAGTCTACCGTCAACCAACAAAATCTTCCCGTCCATACCCTCCCTCAATTCTGGCTATAGATATAAAAAGCACACCCATCTCTGATGGAGACAAGAAGTAAGAGTCGTAAGGTCTCGGATAAGATGCCGCTGCCTGGGGAGAGCCAGGGCACACTTGGAGCTGGTACTGAGTGTGACAGCGAGCGGACCACCAGTGTGGAAGTTTCGGAGAGACCAGCGACTCCTACAAGATATCCCGAACTGGCTACTGGAATAACTCGTTCCAAACATCGGAACACATATGCCACGTTACCATACGTTAGTTTGCCTCAGCCTTTAAAGACTAGAGGCCCTAACAAGACATCTGTAGAGACCCGCTATAAATGGCAACATAAAAGACAACAATTGTGATACATTGCCAAATAGTAGCAAAGTGCTAAACTAGCAAAACAGACTAAAGAAGAAAAACACACGATGAATTTGTTAAATTAAGACTAGAGTTAAGATTTTCCGAACAAAACATACGTGACAGGCTAAGACATCTAGTCAGCAAACCAGTTATAAGTATTGCGGAACAGAACACGATTAGAGATGAAATCAATCTAAATCACTTTCAGAATCCACAATGTACGATCGAATCCGCAATACCTGTTCCAGAAGCAAGTGAAGTCCTACTATAAAAGCAAACTGGAGAACAGTCAGGAGCGAAACAGGAGATGGACCCAGAAGAAGAATCTTTGATCAAGTCCGATTTGGAGAGAAACTTGACTTTATTTGCAGGAACTGATCCAAATTCTAGACAACCCCTCCCAAAAATACACCCTAATACAACCACATTTCATCTCCTAAACACAATAAACAAAATTTTGAAAGAAAACACTTTTCATACACTCGACGATCTACAGCTTCATGCGCACTGTGCCGCACTTACCATCCTATCGGCACACAATGTATATTACAAACAATAATAGCGAATATTGTACTGAAACCAAAATAGCTAAATGGATATGGAGAATAGAAAACAGAATCAAGCCATTTAGAAGTGATTTATCTAAAGTAATAGTTTGGAAAGATAAGGGCGAGCAGTGTAAGCAGCGTCTTAAAGACAGGGTACACAGAATTCTTAAAGGTCAGAAGATTTTTGTACGGGATGGAGATTTTGAGAGCAGATTAGATGTATTTATCAACACTTTAAAACAAAAAAATTGTCGCTGTAGGAAAACAACTGCTTCGTTAAAATATCACAAACAAAAGGAAAGTAGAAAATAGAAAATTCACTCTGAATCAAAAACAGTTTTATCAGAATCTATCCACAGATTCAACTAAAAATGAACCAACAGCACGGAAGTTAGTTGAAGAATTCTGAAGTATCCAGTGGTCTCATCCTGCAAAGCACAACACCAAGGCGCCTTGGTTGGAAAATGAATTATCTAGACCCAGTAAAGAAATGGGAGAAACCACTGCTTCTTTAGAGGATGTAAAGGAAGTTCTCAGCAAAATGCATAACGAAATCATCAGGACCAGACGGAATACACAATTTTTTGTGGAAGCACCTAACAGCCTTCCATACTCCTTTAGTGAACACCATCAACAAAGTCATTGACAATCCAAATCAAATACAAAGAATCATGTGCCAAGCAAACACCTATCTGAAGCCTAAATATACTGAAACATGTAACCCAAAGAATTACAGACATATTACCCGTCTTAATACAATGTACAAATTCCTTTCATCTATAATCGTGCAGAAAGTAATCTAACATATAGAAACAGAAAATATACTAAAAGAAGAGCAAAAAGGATGTAGAGAAGGGGTTCAGGGATGCAAAAAACATCTGCTAATTGATATGGTTGTAGCGAGCCAAGCAAAGTAAAATAAAATAAAATTAGCTGTTAGTTGGATCGACTATTAGAAAGCGTACGATTCCGCCCCTCTTTCTTGGCTTTTGAAAATCTTGGCCATATACAAAATTCACCCTAAAGTAATCAGTTTACTTAAAACTCTCATGAACGGCTGGTGTACACAATTAGAATTGAAGAATGGCAATAAAATAACAAGATCAAACAAAATTCCCATTCGACGTGACATTCAGTTCAATTTGGTTTTGCCTCGCACTCAACTCGTTGACTAAGACGCTGAATTGGGTTTGGGATTTAAACTTCTCGATGGAAACAAAAGGACTCATGCCATTAGCCACTTGTGTTATATGGATGACTTAAAATTATTTGCTGAAGATAGAGATGAACTAAGTAGACTTCTGGAGATCACTACACAATTTAGTAAAGATATACAAATGAATTTTCGATCCGACAAATGTGCTATGTTGAATGTTAAAATAGATAAAACTGAAAAATTGTCAGTCCCATTAAAAGCACAAGCAAACTCCTGTGAAATAGAAGCATTGAATTCTCATAACAGTTATAAATACCTGGGTTTCAACCGAAGTCTAGTAATAAACAGAAAGCGCAATAAACAACAACTGGAATGCTTATTTAGAAAACGCCTCAACAAAAACTGGAGACAGAATTAATTTCAAAACACAAAATTAAAGCAAAAATTCTTGGTGCATTCCAGTTCTGACATATTCATTTAGGATAGTCCATTGGTCAAAAACAGATCTTGAAAATTTAAATAGGATGGTACGTACAACTCTCACAAAATACAGAATGCACCACTCTAAAGTCGCAGTTGAACGCTATTACATTCCTAGGAAAGCAAGTGGTAGTGTTTTGTTGGACCTGAAAGTGTTGTGTAATCGTCAAGTAAAAGGACTCAACAAGAACTTTTATGTAAAATCTGAAATGTCTCCACTACGCAAAGCAGTAATATCGGGTGACAAAGGTCTCACTTCAATGAACCTTAGTAACAGTGAAAACTATCCTACTAACACCACATTCAAGAACAGGTTGAAAGAGTGGAAGACGAAAACTCTCCATGGCAAATTTCCCCTTGCTCTTGAAAATGCCGATCACGATGCCCCAGTGCAATGGCTCAGAGATGGGGTTCTATTTGGAGAGTCGGAGGGATTCATGCAAGCAATCCAGGATTAAGACATCGCAACCAACAACTATAAAAAGTACATTGAAAAGCAAGATGTTAACGAGAAATGTAGAATCTGTCACCAGTCATCAGAAACAATAGATCACATTACCAATTTAGCTAACACACAGTATCTGTACCGGCATAACATGATTGTTAACATTATACACCAATCTATTGCAACAAGATTCGGACTTCTAACAGAAGAAGCTGAAATGATCACTCCCTATAATGAATACCAAGCAAGACCTACGGTAGATTTTAAACTATATTATGACCTACCAATACACACAGATAAAACAGTCCCAGCTAATAGATCTGATATTATACTACACAATGTCAGGCAGCGAAATGCATTCATCATTGATGTCACCCATCCAGCAGCTCATCACATTGACAAAGCAGAAATGGATAAGATTTCAAAATACATCCCACTTTCAATAGAATATAAAGATATTTATAAACTCGAAATTGTAGAAATTGTATACCAATCGTTGTTACAACAAGTGTCCTCATAAATAAGAACCTAAAAAACAATTTGGGAAAACTAAATCTGCATCCCAAAAAAACTTATTCCCAAGATCCAAAAATATGTTATTTTAGAAACTTGCCGTATTGTTCGCACCGTGCTTAACTTACCAAGCCAGGAATGAGGCATGCTAGATAGCCCCTCAAACCTAAAAAAACGGGTAAATAATCCAAGAGAATAAATTTTATAATAATAAAATAACAAAAAACAACGTGGGTCGCGAAGGACTTACGAATACAAGAAGGACCAATTTTTGTGTCACTTTTCGGAGAATTTTCGAACAACAGTGCTCATAGTGAAGATTGCTGCAATATCATCCATAAATATAGTAATTAACGACAAAATCTTCGGTAACATCAAATAGAGCCTATTGCATGCATATCCAATGGCAATGTGTTTGCTTCTGCACATGCAGGAAATACAAAATGCAAAGTGTCTCCACATCCTCCACACAGAGACATCTCAGTTCCACTACACAACTTGGATAGTAAACGATTGCAGGTCTGATCTACGCCAACACGACCTTGTAATAAGCGGTTTCCTATGTGCAACAACATGTTGGGCAACGCTACGAAAGCGGTTTAATTTGCTGTACAATGCAAACATCCGATAGAACAAAGAGATCCTAAGAAAAACGACGGAAAAGGGAAACAAGATGGAAGTTACGACGGAATAGAGAAGAACATAAGTCAGCGACAAAACGAAACGATCCTGACAACCATGTTGCGTTCAAAATAGTACTTGAAGAAGACGAGGAAACAACTTACATGGCGACGCAAAAAGACCGACAGGAAGAAGCCGCCAATGCTTTTGTCGCTGCTATAACAATCGTAAATCCACACAATACTACCCCATTTAACTAAACGAACATAATTACAACACTACATCTACAAGTAATATTGTAAGTATCTTACTTCCTATATTCCTTGGACGATACCCAACATATTCATTGTGTTTTTGTGTGTATTTTTATTTTGTATCACCCGAGGCAGGTCGCATATTTTTTTACCCAGATTATATAGAGGATGTAAACAGAAAACTTACCGTGATGCGAGTTCCAACCATAAAAATGACAGAACGGATTGAAACGAACCTTACATATTAGTATTATTTTGATTTGGCAATAGGAGCGAGGCTACGCTTCGATTAGATACATCAGTGCTTGGAGTAAAAAATGAAGTTAGAAAAATTAGCTTTTACTCTTACTTAAAGCTTTATTTCTTCACAGGTTGTGTCATATGAGGCCCTAAATTTTCTTGAAACATCTTTGTTTTCTTTTATTGTTATTATCATTATTTCTTCTTTTTCACGTTCTAATAGAATGACTGCTTGTAATGTACATGCAATCTGCCAGGTATTCATTGTCTCCCCTTTTGTTCTGTGTCTCTTCCCTTTATATAAAAAAATTTGTCACAAAAACATGAGGGGTTCCAACTTCTAAACAAACATGAGAGCGTAACCCATCTTTTTTACATCTTTTTCTCAAGATATTTGCCAAATATGAAGATGATACAGCGATGATCTTGGGATGAGATTTGGAATTGACAAATGTGCAAAAGAAAGGCAAGCTAGAAAGAACGGAAAGCTTGGAAATAGATCAAGAAACCACCTAGGAAATAGAACCACATGAAAGCTACAAATATTTAGGAATTGAAGAGAATAATATATGATGAAAATATGAAAGAAAATTACTAAAGAATACCTCAGGAGGCTCAGAATGATTTTGGAAACAGAATTAAAGAGCAAAAACAAGATTTTGGCTTTAGGAAGCTTGGCAGTACCTGTACTGGAGTACAGTTTTGGCATAGTTGGATGGACGAAGGAAGAAATCAGTGCGTTAGATCGGAAAACAAAGAAGATGCTAACAGCTAATGGAATACTCCACCCTAAATCAGTAGACAGAATTTATGTACATTGCAAAGATGGAGGAAGGGGCTTAAAGTAAATCATCATATCAGAACTTCATCCAAAATATGGCTAAGTATGTTGTAGAAAATAAAGATGATACACTAATTAGGCAAGTACTACAAATCCAAAGAAAGGTTAGAGGAATAATCAAAAATGCCACAAGAAATATTCATGAATTACAACATTGTCAACTAGAGAAAATCTCATGGATGGCTGATACGAGGGAACGTGAAACCAGACACTGAAGCACTGATCATTGCAAGGCAAGACCAAGCTCTTAGAACCAGGCATTATGAGAAACATGTATTGAAAATCACAGCTGATGACAAATGTAGATTACGTCAGACTCACTCAGAAACAATTGACTACTTAGTTTCTGGAAGCCCTCAGCTAGCTAAGCAGGGATACATAAAGAGACATGACAAAGTTTGTAATTACATTCACTGGAGGACGTGCAGAAATCTAGGTTTGCCAACCTCAGAAGTTTGATATAAACACGATCCAAGGGAAGTATCAACCACAGAGGAAATCACGATACTTTTCAATCAACAAATCCACACCGACAGATGCATCCCTGCCAATAAACCGGTTATTGTAATTAAGGACCTGAAAAACAGAACCTGCTTACTGATTGACGTAGCAGTGCCAACTGATAAAAATTTAGCGGAGAAAAAAGCAGAAAAGTTGCTGAAATACAAAGATTTGGCTTTCGTAATTAGTAGGATGTGGGGAGTAAAAACGAAGATTATCCCTGTCATAGTAGGTTCCCTTGAATTCTGTAAATTTAAAGAAGCATTTAGATTCCATACCAGGCAAACCAAGAGAATGGGAAATACAAGGGATCGCTCATTTTGGCACAGCCCACATTTTAAGAAAGTGCATCTAATACTTTAGAGAGCGGGTGGCAATATGGGGTTAGAAATTTGAACCAGCTAGAACACCTTTGGAGCTGTGAAGTGAATATCACTATATAATAATAATAATCCAAGATCCAAAACTCTGTTATTTTAGAAACTTGCCGTAATTTTCGCACCGTGCTTAACTTACTAAACCAGGAATGAGGCATTCTAGATAGCCCCTCAAACCTAAAAAAAAACCGGGTTAATAATCCCCGAGAAGAAATTGTAAAATAATAGTAATGATAATAATAATCATTATTATTATTATTATTTTTAGTATGTTGTACGTGCTTCGCCTTTATTTGGTATTTCCAAGTATCTGGAATCCTTCTTTTCTTGACGTCTTCCCACTCAGAAATCACCGACGTTGAGCCGACTTTACGACAGTGACGAATAAGGATGTCGTCACGACGTCGCATAGCCCGAAAATTGAAGTCCAACCCAACGCAGTAATCACGAGGTCGACACGACGAAAATTTACTACCTTGTCTGGACGTCGGGCACTAGTACCCTGTTTATATTTCGAATTTTTGTGGGCTAATTTTGTCCAATACCTTATTATCATATAAAATAATTTTATTTCCCTTGTATTAATCTAATAAGAATAAATTGCAAGTATTAAGAAAAGAAATGGGTTCAGAAAAATATTTTCTTGGTTCTTTAAGAACTCTTTTTCAGGATTCTAGAGAGGATTACTTTTTTACGTGAATACCATTCATGGTACCAATACTAAGATGGCGCAACACAAGAGGATAAAAAGTTAGCCTACATCGCCGGGCTCCAGTATCCAGCTCCTGTAGCGTCCTCTCCTCGCCCTGCTATCGGCTGCCTGAAGATGGACGTTGAAGACGTAAAAAAGGTAGCATGTGGTATGTGGCTGTTCAATATGATTAAACAGGCTCAATCGATGAGTAATGTTCATAACATTTATAATAAAAATTATCTTTCAATATTGTCAAGAAAGTCGTACTTCTAAGATAGCATGCAGACGAGTTGACAACATCGAAAAGATATCTAGTGACACGGAAAAACGTTTTCTTGCGAGGTCGAATCAACGTTACATGTGAACGGGTCGGCGACGTCGTCAAGGTGTCGTTAGTCGACCTGAATATGCGTTTTTCACGACGTTGAAATTCGCTGACTGACGATGTCCTTAAGAAATCGTTCTCCTTGGATCGACCTTACATGCGTACGCTTTGGCAAAGTCGTCACGACGTCGTTTTGCCAACGATGCAACGATTGTACGTGGATTTCGGGAGTTGTAAGGACATCTTTCCGGACAGATAGAATCTTCTACATAAAAAAAGCCACTTGCAAGGAACAAATGTTAGCACCAAAGAAAATATACCCAGCTATTATAGTCTTCTTTCAATTCGACCATTGTGAATAAAATCAGAAAAAAATTATTTCAGTTCACTGGTTTATATTTTTCTCAAAATAAATTCTAGGAGAAAGAATTCTTCGTGAAAAAATCTTGAAATTTTCTATGGTCTCTCTTTGATCGAACTATCTCCATGAGAATGGTATATTTTAATAATTGAAACGAAGACAAATATCGAGGATCAATTTCTCAACTATGAGTATTTTAATTTAATAAGTTTGAAGTAAAGTCCCAAGCTTCAATCATAGTAAAAACTTGGTAAACACTTTAAATAAACGTAATGAACTGAAAAATAAGCGTGAATATCATCGATGTTTATCGTCTCAAGATAAGGTCACCTGGGAGATCGTTTATGAATTTAATGGAATTCCAATTCAATTTCTGTTTTTAACAACCAAACAAATAGTACTAAGTTAAAAAGGAAGATTAAAATTGACAGAATGACAATTAAAGAATGACAGAAAAAATATTGACTTATCAAAATGTGATATAACGATTCAAAGAGTCGATATAGTAACCTCTGCAATATATTACTTTTGTACATAGGGTTAACATCAAATAATCAGGATCACGTGGACGATTTGAACAGGAAAAACTTTTCTTAACTTTTAACTTGTTTCCATTGAACCTAATATAGTATTATCTTTCACAAGATACGAAACACTAAATCAATCTCTCAGAAATATTGTATTCAAGCATAGAGTGAGAAACGAGGAAACCATCTTGATTCGAGGAGCGGAGAAAATAGTTTGATGCGCGTCCTAAATAACAATGCAGAATTAACAAATAAACAAACTTCTAAAAAAAGGAAAGATTATCTTCACATAAGCGTTTACATAATCCAATGAGATGTTCATATTGCGTAATTTATTGTAATGTTAATACACTTCCATGCAGTATTCTTAGTAAACTAATAAACTGATCCTTTATCTTTAGACAACAGAATAAAGAAACACTTCTTCTTATTGAGATGAGAAAAGAGATAAAGATGATAAACGCAGTTCCTCAAGATAATTATACATTACAATGTTCATTATACGTCTGAAACACGTTAAAAAATCCGGTAAATTAGTCAGGGTAATTTATTAAGACTGCAATATACTCGTACATTTTTCTATGGAAAATCTTTTGTAAAACAGAAAATGTCGTTCCTTTACATAGTTGCAACAAACGTGGTATCAAACAAGTTGAATCGTCCTTGAACTTTCGACATGATGAAATAAAACCACGAGATAAAGTCATGTAACTCGGGATGTTAGTAACAGTCGGGAATATGAGAGATTACACTTAGTCAGGGAAGTTCTTGTATTTCGAAAACAAAAGGGACAGATAAAATAAAAAAATAAAATATCTCATTAAGATGTCTCGAAGACAGAATCAGAAATGGCTAGTGCAGGAAGTTACATTATGAAATAATCTCCAAAATGATGTGCACATCATCTGCCGTTTGAAGTAAGGACACCGGTGTGCATTACTAAATCGGAACAAGTCTGCTTTGACGTGATGAGAGTGGGTCTTGGTCCGCAATATACACGACGAATACATACCTTAATTAACATCTTAATTTTGATCATATTGAAATCCAATCATTTTGATCCAATGAAATATAAAAAATAAAGCACATAGTACATAACACAATTTTAAAATAATTTAATTTACTAGTATATTAATACTAATGGTATATCAACTTTTTTATGTACACCTTCAGAAAGTCATAATACATCTTTGCTGTTGGCTTCTTAACTTTTTAAAACAAAATACTTAAAATATAATTCGTTTTTAACCAAAGTGTACCAGAATAAAACATAAAAATATTTGAAATATAAGAACAACTATTCATTCGATTTGTTTTCATGCAATATTTTACGCTACGTAATTATTCACTATCAAACGTTTTATAAAATTTTGTGCGACAGTAGGGAGTTTTTTCATAGCATACCTGTGAGCTATCGTTTGATCCACATGCAAGTTATTCTGCGCATGCTCAGTAGTGAGTGGTGCACCAACGCTCCTAGCGTAGTACGTTACAACATCTCTATTTGCGTATGATGTTAGTGGTACACCAGTGAGCGAGGTCACGGCGGATTCTGGTCTGGATTTGAAGTTATGTTGATATCTGAGAGGGTATGCGAGAGTTTTGTTGGTTGGTTGTGCTGTATGAGAACGTGCTGGTGTACAGTTTACTTGTGTACGCTAGCAAAGAAGTGGTTTGTATGGGTTTATAATTTTTAGTATGATTTGAGTCGAACGTACGCAAAATACGTCGATTACAGTAGGTCTTTCAATGTTACGCGGTTAGAGTCATCGACGTAACGTATACGATAGGAAGTGAGTACGTTATGCAAAGACTCCCTACTGGTGTCAATTTTACTGAACTCGCGAGTGACGTGAAATAACAGAATTGCTGGACTGGGACTGCGAATTTGTATACACAAATTCATTAATATTCTGTGTACACAAATGTGGATTTCAAAAACCAGCAATATACCGATCACAAAATGTATTTTAATTATTAAAACTTTCTCAGTATCTTTGGAAATAATCGCATGTTCTGGGGGAAATCCTGTTTGGGTGATAGTAAATTATAGAAAAAAATATGAGACAATAGTTACGTTGAAGACCGATGCCATTGTCCTGCTCTGTTCTTAACTTTAGAAGTAAATGTTTATCCCTTCTGTTTTAGTGTCAGTGTTCAAGCTTTTTGGCATAATCACTATACTGGTTTTAACGAAAGAAACAATAACGACTCGTGATCTGACTAGTGACAAATAAACGGGAGCGAAGACCGTGCGTGACGTAACATGCGTGGCTGGTTGCAGCCAATGGTACGCATAAACTCAGCCATGTTGACAACACAGCGGCAGAAGAGATGAAAGAAATTTGTGCATTTTGCTTCCCTAATACGTAATCCCCATCGCAGGTATTCTAAATATACTATATTATTTTGTTCTTATATAAAGTAAACAACGAGAGACGATTCTACAAATGGTTTTAATAAGAAATTTGACTGAAACACAAAGCAAATCTTCACTATAGTTTCCATTCTGATAAAAACTAGAATAATAGACGGATTTTCGTTTCGATCAGAACGAAACAATAAAGGAAGAATATGGTTCCGCAATGCAAATTAGAAATGGTAGAATTAGTAACTTGGGAAGCCAGAGTGGCCGGAACCACGAGTTAGCGAGGCGATCCAGAGACGACGCAGGACGTGTGGATAAAGAAGAGGAAAAAGAATGATGAGAGGGGTGGGAGGAAGGATGGAATCTGAGTTACGACGGGAAAGGAAGAAGACGGAACAGCGAGGACGTTCGTCTGAGAGACAAAGGCCCCACAGCGTGATTCAATTATTAAGCCGGCGGTTACGACTAAACCGTCACGTTAACTTGAGCAAACATCCGGTCGAAGCGCAGCTTTGATCGCTTTTAACGGCGCGGTATTTAACATCAACGGGCCGGTAACGGCAAGACCTCGGAGCAATAGCGGGCAGCGTAAACACTCGCGTGGACGAACATGGGTCGTGTAATGGGAAAACAAAGTCAACAGTAAAGCGTTCGGTAATTACATTATAAGAATGTACATTACAGGTTGACCTTCATTTCATGCTCCATCTTCATTTCATTCTTTGTGTATTTTCAAATCAACAGAATTTCTACTCAACCATGTACGACTATGAACCGCTTTTTCATGTTGTTGTTGTTGTATTTTCTTTGGAGGGGGAGGGCGGAGCGGATAAAGTAAAGCAGTACTACACTCTCTCCAACTACATAATATGTAGAATATTGCATTTGCAGGGTACAGTTACTATCATATTTGAAATAGGTAACTGATTTCAGTACATTAGTTAAAGTTGAAAACAAAGAATATTACTGAGTGGAACCCAATCTACGATCAAAACATTGCTTAATCCAATTCACTTGAAGGTATTTCCCAAATTTTAAGCAACGAGCATTAAAGAGTAGACCAATCAGATTGATATATCTTATGGTACGTGGATATCTTTCGATGAGTGTTAATTCAACTATACTTCCTGTCCTGACGCCATAATTCGAACATCAAGTGATAATGGCAGCACCAACGGTCACACTTTTAAAACATAAATCCCAAGTTTCATGATTTTTTTCCAGTCCGAAGTTATTGCGCATACTGCAGAAAGACAACTAATTCAAAATTTCACATTTGCATCTTCTGGACAAATAGTGTTTTCGTAGGATTACTTACCATAGAAAGCGAACTTCTACGAGCGTTCGCACAGGTCTGGAATTTCTTGTTTACTGCATAAAGGTAACTAGTCCAGGCCAACATCCCCTTCAGCAGAAAACAATATTTCAGTAGTGACACCATGTGAACAGTTCTTCGATGGGGAAAGGTTAACTAAAAAAATTCATCTCAAAGACAGGTGATTTCAAAGGTGAAAATTAAGGTGGATTTTTTATCAACATCAGTTCTTGAGAGTCTAAATTTCATAATGTGACGATGCAAATGATGTAACTGGACATCTTAAATGGGCTTTCACTATTTCAAAATAATTGTGAGATAACCATTCCAACAAAAACTCCGCATAATTTAATACATACCTACATGCATACATACATAACATAATTTGCAATGACATGGCGATGGACACTTTTCGGCTGAAAAACGGTGAAAAACCTTTGAAACTCTCATCAAAGGCACATAGACCTCTGTACTGTCAATAAATACCAACAATGGATGGCAACAGGAAAGCACAGGTCTGAATCCTCCAGGGCAAGATGCAATTTTTGAATTCAATGATATTATGGCTTAGAACAACGGCATTTCGTGAGAAAAGCAAAGACAATTGAGAATTTCAACATTTCAAAACGTCATATGTTATTCATAAATACTTAACAAATAATATTATCATATATTTATCATATAACTTTTTCTTTAAAACTTCAATTTAATAAGAAATATTTGCAAAGTCAATTTATTACAGAAAAGGAACACGTCCAAAATCTAAAAAAAATATTTCTTTGTCCGGGCGTCATAAAGAAACTGTTAAATAAATGTACAGGATGATTTAGAATTCCTATTACACAGTTATAGGTGTTGAAGAGGGGACTCAGTTATATTTGGTAATAAACCCACGTCCAGAAATGCGCCGTTTGGAAGATGAACGACTTTGAACGATGAAAGGCAATACACTTTGACAAAGGACGATGTCTCGTGTCACGTGATGTTTTTTGTGACATTATGTCACGTGTCATCAGAGAACAATCCAATGAATTGTTGCGCATGTACATCAGTTGTCACTGAGCGATCGAGAAAGACGGTGTATTACAAAATGGCGGAATACACGTTCTCTGAGTACACCGACGTGTTGCTCATCTACGGTGAAAGTGGACGAAATGGTCGATTAGCACAACGCCTGTATCACGAACGATTTCAGGGTCGTACCCGTCCATCATATGGAATGTTTGCAAGATTGGAACAACGGCTTCAGGAAACCGGCACCTTCAAGGCTAATAGAACCGATTGCGGTCGTGACTGGACGCGCCGCACTGTTGACGTGGAAGAAGTCCTCCAACTGATCGACCAAAACCCGTCTACGAGTACCCGCAACATTGCAGGTGCCGTGGATGTATCCCAGAGCAGCGTCTGGAGAGTTCTCCATGAACAGCAACTTCACCCATACCACCTCCAGAGGGTGCGGGCATTGGGTCCAGATGATTTTGCGCCACGTGCCGATTACTGCGCGTGGTTCCTACACCGTTGTGTCGACGTACCAGACTTCCCTCTGAACATTCTTTTAATAGATGAAGCGCATTTCACAAATGAAGGTGTGCTCAACCGTCGTAACAGCCACATTTGGGATGAGGGAAATCCTCATGCCACACATACCCATCGATTTCAACATTATTTCGATATTAATGCTTGGGCTGGTATTATCCATTGTCATCTGATTGGCCCGGTAGAATACCGGGCCACAGCTACTTGACCTTCCTGCAAGACGTACTGGTGCAGCATTTTGAAGATGTGTCATTGCATATCCGTCGGACGATGTGGTTCCAGGACGATGGCGCGCCAGCCCACTTTTCACGCGACGTCTGTAAGCACCTTCACCAAACATTCGGGGACAGGTGGTTAGATCGCGGTCGACCTATTCGTTGGCCACCACGATCACCCGATTCAACACCTCCGGACTTTTTCCTGTGGGACTACATGAAGAGTATTGTTTACGAGACCCCTGTGGAGTCACAGGACGATCTCCATGCCCGTGAAATGGCTGCAGCGGAGGTCATTCAGGACACTCCAAAACTTTTGGATCGTGTGATGTGAACATTGTTCGTAGGTACACTCTGTGCAACGAAACTCTTCGCACATATGTTGTAGTTCACGCAGGTACGAGTTGGTTGATGCACGTGCGGCGTATCCTTTGACGTTATTTCGAAGTCGTTCATCTTCCAAAGGGCGCATTTCTGGACATGGGTTTATTACCAAATATTGCTATTCTGAGTCCCCTCTACAACACTTATAATTGTGTAATAGGAATTCTGAATCACCCCGTATAAGCAAGTAAACTGTTTTTATGAACTTTTTTGACTTTACTAAATGTGAACTTGTTGCCTTTCCGCTATAAGCGGTTCAGATGTATTTCACACAAAATATATTATGTTGCAGTTAATACTGGAATTTAATGATTCAAAAATGCCAAATTATATCATATTAATAAGACACAAAAACAATTTTAAAAAAACCTTGATCCTGAAATCTGTTTTATATGTTTGAAAAAGGTCAAGGTAGTATTTTCAGTAAGAAAGGCAAAAGAGCAATGTTTAAATTGAAGAGAGTAAAGTCCGTTTTGAAAAAACAAATCATTTAAGAGAATCTTGTGTGTAATTTTTTGACATTAAATGAAACGATACAATATTTTAATCAAGAAGTACGGAGATGGAAACCAAAAAAGAGCCTGATAATGATTATTCTCCCATTTCTGGCGTATTTCTGGAGGAAGGAACATATTCCATGTTTATGAGAGAAAAACCACGCGAATATCCCGAGTAATTTTAACGATATCACTGATACCAAAGACTCACATCTCGTCGACTTCAAAAAGGAATATTAAACTTAAATAATATCGTTCAGCAGTAAAATATATTTAGTGTGTCCTAACCAAAATGATTATATAATCATATAAATACATTGGTAAGTGACCTCTCAGAACTTTGTCGAATGCCATTGCGAGTGCTCATCTCCCCTTGGGTTTATTGTCTAAAAACACATTTTCAATTACAAATCTGTCATCATTAATATAGTTTTTCGTAGAAGAAAAGTACTGACAAGCATTCCGATCCTATTTTCTGCATCCTCTTCGTTGCTGCATTACAGATAACATCTAAACACACTAAATTCATTACATAGGTTTCTATTTGGGCTCTCGAAACGCATGCTACACCAGCAGTTAATTTTATCTGATAAATATAATTAATTTGTTTAAATACTATGATAACCTCTAAGTAGGAGATGAAAAAGATAAACAAATTTGATCACGCAAATCTCTGATTTGTTGAAGAGGAAAATCTAAAATTTATTAAATCAACAGAAAACATGAAAATGTCATAAGTATTCAATTTTTGAGCTCATACAAAAGCGTGTTAGGGAAATAACATTTTGAGAGTTTATGTTGCCATGAAACATAACCTGGTCATTTTTACGTTCTTGCCGTAATGAAAAAATCAAGACGTATTGCAAAAATTGATTTTATTACTAGAGGAGAAAACGAGAAAAGAAAAAAAATTGTCTTCAAGGAAACGTTTCTTCCCTAACATCCAAATTCGAGTCCACGTGCTTCCTGTGTCGACGATAAGAAGTAACATTGAACGAAAAGTTCTAACAGTTGCATTAGTCTCTCAATATTGTATTCACCCACACTCACAACTCACATTGATACCACTCATACGATGAAATATTACTCTGTAACTTTCCAAATACCACTTTGTCGACATGAATTTCCTCCCATCCTTCACCGCATAGTACCTGCCATTGCCACTACCTCCCTTCGGCGGCTTGGCTCGCCCCTACGTGCGGACCGGTGTTTTTCCTCGCGTCTCCCCCGCGCTGCCAAATTGCTTCTCTAATAAGCCAGCCTCGTTATCGATCTGAACGAGCGGTGCTCGGCCACCTGGGACTAGACCAGTGTGCTCACACGTCGACGACGGAGACACCAGCTGCGACTTCAGATGAGCAGATGGAATAACGCGGACGAGGAAAGAACTCGGAACAACGGAGCTCCCATGTATCTTCACATAAGTTTGCAAAGACCAATACGAAAATAAAGACCAATACGACTCTTTCTGATACAGACTAGGATCAGAATCGGGTATCCAATTTTTACTTGGTCCAAAACGAAATGTTAAACATTTTTTGGATGAACAAAAATAGAATTATAAACTTTGGCGACCTCTTATAGACAAATATATTTTTTCGTCACGACGTATCGTCACCAGGTTTACGACTTCGTCAGGAGACAATGTCAATACGTTTATATGGATACATGGCATTAGTTCCACAAACGTGTGAACATTTAGCTAGCATTAATAACGTGACGTGTACTGAATCTACACAACATAACTTGTATTTTACAGAATAGTCCAACCATTGTTTTAAATTCTTCTAGAACACCTTCCAAACTGTATGCTCATGGTTCCAAGAAATCATTTTCCACGTAAATAGTACTACCGAACAGAAGTAGAGTACAGTTCATAAGCATTTTGATACAAATCAAACTAATGAAGAACACAATCCTCGTTTTACATTGAAATGAAATTCGTTAGATCTGCTGGAATGAAATTGCGAAGAGGAAAACTTATGTAATGAAGATATTTTAGTCTTCAGAACGACTTAACTGGTGGTCTCTTAGACGTTATTAAAACTCTTGAAATAATTCTTTCCAACATTCCTTTACGAGTTTTGAAAAGAAAATTTTTTAAAAAAATCTCGCTGATGGAATTTTTTATTTTTATAAAATACGAGCAGATCTCACATAGCGTCACCCGGGAGTCTAAATCGGACGATTTCCGGTCATTTTACACAATTTCACAAAGTTTGACAATAGATATTTCAACAGCACAATATACCTCCCTGTATATCTTGTTAAATGTACTACTAAGATTGGTGGAGGGGATTCACGAAAAAAGCGTAAATGTCCTTTCTCTTTATATCGGGTAAAATAATTAAATAGCGTTCCTTACTTCGTCAAGACCGTTTCACACAACTCCATTGAGTTTGATAAATGTCCATTCAATTGTGGATGTTTGCATACCGGATATACAAACATCCAAATATTCATCTTAATATATATTATATCTCCACATAGATATATTTATATAGGTAAATATTTAGTACCTTAATATATGATTCTAACATCGTATATAATAGAAAAAGTGATGGATACCATACTTGATGAAAGAATGGTTTTCAAGTTAAGTGATGAAAGAAACCCCAGATAACTTCCATGTACTGACCAAGAAAAGAAAGAAACAACCCAGCACATACCCACGAAACAAAATGACACACATTAGTATCATTAAAAATTTCTTAAAACAAAATTATTTTGAAACTAATTGCGTTTTACATGTCAATCCAAGAAACTTCCAAATATTCACATGTATTTATTAAGTCATTTTATTAGGAACTGAAAGTGGTCACATCCAGGTACACAAGGCATGAGCGTTTTATTCTTTTATTCTTCATTTTATATACATTTTATTCTTCTCCAACAGTGGTATCGTTTCATTGTTCTCCATAATACTTTATATTATAATTTCAATGCGTTTTACTTTTCTCTCTTTTATTAGTTAATAGTATTTCCAAACGTGAAATTTATTTCGTTGAATTCGTTACGTCGTCACTTCGCGTAATAAAGAGCTTTAGCATAGCATACCTCCGAGCTATCGTATACATGCAAGTTGCTTCTGCGCATGCTCAGAAGTTAGTGGTAAGCCAAGGCTCCTTACGTAGTATGTTGCAACGTCTCTGTTTCCGTATGATGTTAGTGGTACGCCAGTGAGAAAGGTGATGGGGGATTCTGGTCTGTATTTGAGGTTATGTTGATATCTGAGAGGGTATGCGAGAGATTTGTTGGTTGTGTGAGCCGTATGAGCACGTGTTGGAGTACTGACAGTACAGTTTACTTGTGTACGCTTGCATAGATGTATGAGTAGTTTGTTTGGATTTACAAATTTTAGTATGATTTGAGTCGAAGGTACCCTATACAAAATGCATCAATTACACTAGTTCTTTCCACGTACGTTATGCAGTTAGTGTCATAGCTAGGAGGCGTGTACGTTATGCAAAAACTCTGTAATATCTACTTCCAACTTCGTTGCGCTTTCAAGTGACCCAAATCACACGGAAACTGCACTGTCGAGCGATGCAAGCGGTGGAACTCACACACCTCTTTGTTGCTGAGTATTAGTCACTCATAACACATATGTTTCCTCTGGCATACACAGTAATTTTCTATCCAGGAATGAATCTGGCATGTGCATCTCACGAGTTCCGGTTCCATTTAAATTAGGTGCATTCTTCATGCACTTTCTGTAAGGTTGGTAATTTAAAAAAGATTGATTGTTCATGATCGTCAGATATTTCTCAGAAGGAAAGTGTTTGATCATAACACTATAATAATGGGTTATGGGGTCCCTTCCCTGTTGATGTAGACCTTCGCAGTTTGCGATTTCATAGATCACAGAAATATAGCTCCACTTTTCGCAATCATTCTGACAACATAGTATTCCTCAAGTATAATACGAAAAGGATTCCCTAGGTCGGTCGTGATATGGGGTTAAATGGGCCCAAGACTGCGAAGGAACATTGGCTGTAGCGGTCAACAGGCAACAGGGTACAGGCATCAACGCTACCTCGCCACGCAGCAATCCCAATATTATTGCCATTCACAGAGGAAAGTGCCTAAAAACGGACCTCCATATTGTTTTTTATGAAAAAGTACTATACAAGAAATATGTTTTTAAAATATGTAATATTGGCTTATAGTATTATACACCATTCAAATTTTATTTTTAGAAAACATAATGAAAAATGTGTACAAAAAATATTTTTAAGAATCTCACACTTTGGCGATTTTTGAAACAGATGCCGAAATTGGATCTCCGGTAAAATTATGAATATAACACTAAACAAAATCAGAAAAAATGTTTTAAATCAGAGATACTGTAATTCCCTAATCTTCCACAAGGTTATAGAGTGTCTATGAGTTTTGTTTACTAAGCTCACGCGCCTTCCTCTTCCCGTAGGTTTCGTTTCTGAAAATTTGGTTTGGTAGCGATAAAGAATGAGATTAACCCGCTGTTTGTCTGCCATTCAATCTTTGAAAGAATACTACGGAGTCAAACTTAGAAACTTAGTGACAGCCAAATGGGTTTCCGTCCAAACAGGTCTACAATTGACATCATCTTCATTGTAAGACAGATCTTCGAAAAAAGACATGAATATAAGATAGAATTATTCAATATATTTATAGATTATATGCAAGCATTTGACTCCGTCTTCAGGAACAAAATCATTGACTGCCTGCGCTTATATAATGTGCCAACCAAATTTATTAGATTAATTGCACTTACTTTCATAAACACCGCAGCCAAGTAAATGAACTTAGCAGTAAATTTGAAGTCGAGTTTGGAGTCAAGTAAGGAGACCCTTTATCAGCTACCCTTTTTAACATAATTATCGATGCGATCATGAAACATCTTGAAACTAAGGGTAACATATCCACACAACTAAAACTGTGTATAGCATATGCTGACGATAATCTATCGACTGCGAGAAATAAACAAAGTGTTATTGATGTATTTCAGAAACTTCAAGATCAATCTATACAATATGGATTGACAGTAAATAGCCAAAAAGAAAACACTTGCGATGCAAGTCTGGCAGACAGAAATTAATATATATTAAAATTGGTAATGTGCAGATTCAAGAAGCTGAATCATACAAATATCTTGGAATAATAATAAATGGGGATAATTCAATCGAAGAAAAGATAAGAGAAAGAATCTTTCTCGGCAATAGAGCTTATTTCGCTAATAAAACCCTGTTTCAAAGCAATTTACTTTCGAATGCAAACTACGAGTATAACAACAATAACACCTGTAGTAACTTATGCAGCGGAAACCTGGGAACACAAAGAGTCAGAAATAAAAAGGCTGATGATGTTTGAAAGGAAGATGCTGAGAAAGATTTACGGACCCATACAAAACCTAATAACACTTGGAGAACAAGAAGTAATAGTGAGTTCAGCAATCTAATAAAATTCAGAAATATAACGAATTATATTAGAGCCCTGAATTTAAGCTGGTTTGGGTATGTCTACCGTATCCCAGAGGACAGACTTATACAAAAGGTTTATCAATGGAATCTTTTAACTACGAGAGCAAAAGGAAGACCAAAAATAAGATGGAAGGATTATGACCAAAACGACGTAAAACGCATGAAAATTAAGAACTGGACACACAAAGTAAATAACAAAAAGAATGGAAGGCGATAGTTGAGAAGGCCAAAACGTTAAAAATATAATGTTGTAGATCCTAATTAAGAAGAAGAAGGTTCAATGTAATTTCTACCTGCCAATTGTAAAGCTGTTCTTCGTAAGTCATTACGAGAAAGCTTCCATGGCAAGACAATAGTCAACCGGCTCTTCAAAATCTTTACCCCAAACTGTAGGTTTCGTTTTTAGTGTATTGTACTTCATTTTGGGCATCCTCATAAGTGTTATTTTCGAAACATTCAACTGTTTATTGGCTTTCTTCAACCAATTGTCTTTTTCCGAACTGCATCGATAGCGTTAGACATTTCAGACGAGTTCCACTTTCTTTGTTCATCCTTCCTTGTCATCCCCATTATCAATAAGAGCGTGTAGAAATTCAGACATAAAAAACAAATCGGTGGCCGAGTTAAGCAAATGAAAGGGACCATAGCCTAAATTTTGTTAACCCAATAAATATTTAAACAAATATCTTAATGAAAAATTTAATAATAAACATTAACCTTAAACTTTAACATTTAAGAATATATTTAGGTCGAAATGCTTCCCGGCCAAAATCCAGGAGAAACAAGGAACAATGGAGCTCAACGTGGAAACTTTTTCTACTATCAAAACACATATTGGCGGATTGATAAGACAAAAGAGAAGCGGGCGACGTGTGCTCTCCGTTACATCATAGCAGAAGTCTAATATACTTGATCCCGCTGGAGTTAAGGAGGATGCAGAGCCATAAGACCCGGAGGTCCGCTTTTGGACACTTTCCTCTACTATACGCAATTCACTGTTTCTTATGTGATCATGGACTATGTTCGACAAAAGTTTAGATAAACTTTCAGGAGCCTGCGATAAAAAAAAAAGGTTTACTTACAAATGAAAATGTTTCCAGAAGTGGTGATTACGTGTTAAATTGTGGAAAGAGAAGAAATGGATATACGACACAATGGGTATACGATCATAAAATGTCGTTATGACAGTTTATTATTGCAAAACATATTTGTACCTATTATATGTAATTTTGAAGATTTTCATTTCTATTTAAATAAAATACAGAGATAGTCAATTTTTTTTTTTTGGTTGGGGCTTTAGGGCTCGTCAACATCGAGGTCATTAGAGCCCATCAGAGATAGTCAACATATTGTAGTAATTTCAAAGGGTACTATTATAGATCTGAACCTGAAATATACTTTTAGAAATAAATATCAAAAGAGAGTATTTTTGTTGCCATGCATGATAAAAAGTGAGAGTATGTGGAATATATTTGTCATCATAGAGAGTAAGTAATGAGATCTTTTGAACAAATTATGGACAGTGTTGTTGAATCGTCAAATCACACCGTTCTTTTCCATCTAATATCCATATAAATAATTCGTCCAAAAACATACTCTTTCCAGTGATGTGTTGCGATACGATACGACCGAAGACATGTTGTTTACAAGTTACATACGAGTGCCCTAAAACATTTTTCACCTTTGCGTAAATGAGTTTTTAACCGTTGACCGAAACCTAGAAGTTTTCAGAATTTAAAATGGAGAGAAAAACAAATTTTAAGGAGAAAAATAAAATTAGTCCCTTGCCTACTATGCACTTTAAACGTATTAAACATTGAATTCAAGTACACTTTCGAGCGCCAATTCCCCCAAGAAAATACTTAAGTGTTTTAAAATATAAATACTTTGAAGAACCAATATCAATATTTCTTTTGTGATATTTACGAAAATATATAATTGAGCACGATCATGAAAGACTGTCGTTAACGCATACACATGTTCAAAAATATAAAGAAAAAATATTACGGCTTTTAAAGTTCACAAGATAAAAAATACACCAAATATCTTCATTGCCTTCACCCAAGAAAAAAGTAGTTCTGAAAGTAAGAGAAAGTACTTCTCAAATCTTTGTTATTTTATAATACGCTGTTCTTAGAAAACGTTAACAAGATTTTCAAAACCATTATTGGCTAGGCAGCAATTATTAAAACTGGTGTAAGCAACCTTAAGCACCACAATAAGCAATTAGTGAGAAGTGGTTTCATTCTGAAAAAGTATAACCTTTCATTATTGAATATTAGAGTATTTTACTATCCTAGCACATCTACTTGAAACGGTTTTGTGTTTTCTTTAAGACAACTCCCTGAAAACAACCCCTGTAGAAACACTACCATCCAAACAAGGGACAACCACAAAAGCAAGTTCCTCTTAACGATACCAGTAGTCTGCAGCACTCCCTGTTATGAAAGAAAAAAAAGTTCCTTCTTCTGACAAGCGGATTAGAATCAACTATGCAGCTCGAAAGCTGCCTCCAAAACAGTGAAGAACAAATGGACGCCGAAGGAATGGAGTGGTTTTAAAAATAGCAATTCAACGCGATGAAAGGGAAATGTAATGAATTCGTAGAAACCGAGGAACACGCTGCGAACTTTGCTGCGCATTTTGTAAAATTTATGAAATATAATATTTTATCAAATACGCGAAAGTTGCATTTTTATAAAATTATCTGACGAAATTTATTTAAAAACCAAGAATAAATATAAGAGTAATGAAAGAATGATTATGATCGTGTACGTACTAATTCATAAATGGTCTCCTAAGCAGCGGTGTAATGAACCACAGGATCCGTGGTTCAAATCCCTCTGTGGAAATATCTTTTTGGTTCTTTTGTCGAGACCGTTATGTGCCTGACAATAATTTTAATTTTTCTTTCCACTAAAAAAACATGACTCCACTTTGCTTTAACTATACTCGTACGTCATTGCCATTCAAGCTAAGTCAGATGTTATTAACCAATTTCTTGAGTATGATGACAAAAATATCTCAATTCTAATTGCATACCTTATTTCGAATCTTCATGAAAAAGCTAACCTAACACTACTGGTCGCCAACAACTCAAGTACAAATCGGATAGTGTAACAAAAACTATCGTTTGTGCACCACAAATAGCAAACTATTTATGGATTGAGCAGTAAAGAAGATGAAGTGATGAGGAAATTCCAGAGGTTAGAGCAATATAATAATAATAATAATAATATAGGTATGCTTCAGCATCATATGTTACTGAAAAAATCCATTACACTCTACAGAATAATTTAAATAGACACAAGTCACAGCCTACTATATTTTTTTATTATAGACCGCTCACTTTTAACTGCTGTAGATGTCAAAAAAAATCGTAGAAAAACCAAATCAAGACCATTAAATTTGTCTTGTTCTTCTGCTTATACTCAAGTAAAAAATTGTTCTAAGAATGATTAATAATTAAATGTTCCAAAAAACGCGAAATTTTTACGTTTTTTTCTGATACGTCGACTTTACTATTTTTTTATAAAATAAACTAAAAGTCTCACATATAATTCTTATTCAGTAAATGTTAACTATTATGTTTGTGATAACATTTCAAAATTTCGAGCTTCTACATGCAAAATATAATGAGTTTTCCAAAAACAGTGCTAAAAACGACCAGGCACATACAAAAATGAAATTTATACTGTGGCCTTCAGCAAAATGCTATGAACACATGATCAATGAAATTAAATGTTTAACACTTAGTATGTAATCACAAATAAGTTATAAATCATTTGGCGACCAGCGGCGCTGAACCGGTCAAGTACAGTCTGGTCCTGCCGTTGTTTAGTGGTCCTGCTTTTCTTTAGCACAGCGAGTGAAGGAAGCGGAGACTTCTAGAATAATTCAGTAGAAAGGTTCTAAGTATAAACAAGCTGCAGGCAACAACTCAAGAAGTCATAAAACTATCCACAACTACTGACGGGAAGGGAGAGGGGTGAAGAAAGAAAGAATGGATCGTATACGAAGGACCTATTGTTACGTTAACCCCCATGGAAAGGACTCGCCACAAAATCTGATTAGCGCGTCGTAGCTGCCAAAATGAGAGTAAGTATCAAATAAAAAAATAATGAAATATTGATGAAATTATATCTACGACATGAAGTGTTCTTTAAATCCTTCGCGTAATCGGTGTCACCTTAACTTTGGACTTCAGTCAGTATACCAGTATGCGCGCACCAGTCAATGTAGCAGTACCCGAGTATACCTCTAGGCTTCAGCGCCGCTGGTCGCCAAATAAAAACATAGTGCTGTTTCTTACTTATTTGTGATTACATACTAAGTTTTAAACGTGTAACTTCATTGCTAATATGATCACGGCATTTTGCTGAAGGCCACAGTATACATTTTATTCCTTTAAAATGCACCTGGACATTTTTATTTATTTATTTATTGCCTTTTTGGCGAGGTTCAGGCCAAGAGGCCTGCTCTTCCACCTAACCGTTCGACTTGGGTAAGGGAATAGGAAAGGAGAGATATTGGGTTGCCAGGGAACTTATGGTACCGAACCGATATTTCTCTGGAGCAGGTGAGGGAAACCCCAGCTGAAAACCTCACCTAGTTGGCCGAGCAGGAAGCCACCGCTGTCGTTGGAATTATGTTAGCAATATTTTTAGAAAAAAGTTAATAACTCATTACATTTTGTAAGTAAAGCACGAAATTTTGATATGTTGTCACAAACATGATAGTTAACATTTGTCTAATAATTATTATTTTTGACACTTTTAGTTTATTTTATAAAAAATAGTAAATTTGACGTATCGGGAAGAACAGTAAACATTTCGCGTTTTTTGAAACATTTCTGTTATTAAAACAGTATGATTCATTCTCAGAACCATTTTTTTTACTTGAGTACAAGCAGAAGAACAATACAAATTTCATTGTGTTAATTAGTTTTTCCTACGATTTTTTGTGGCATCTACAGGAGTTCAAAGTGGGGATAATAAGTATGGAAAATATTGAGAAATGGAAGTAACATACTGTTCTGCTAAATATCATAGTATGTTTGGGTCTGCTAGTGAATCATACAAATGTAACACGAAATTTTTTAAGGTGTACTTTAGTGTAGGCAGAATTATAACTCTAAATACCGTAATTGGCGTAATGAACAGAGTAACAAGTACTTATTGTGATTCCAACTTGAAAAATATACCTCACTGGCCATTTAAATGAAATAATAGCAATTATAATTGATGGTGTAAATACTTTTGCTTCTTACGGAGCAAACACTTCCTTTCANGGTGTAAATACTTTTGTTTCTTATGGAGGAAACACTTCCTTTCATTAAATGACCAACTTTTAAAACACGAAAGTGATGAAAGGCTACTTTGATTTGTCGTAAATTTTCTGTATTTTTGTATCACTTTTATCTATAGGTCACCGGACATTTAAGAAAGATATTTCACTTTTTCCGAGGTGAGATGCAATCACGAAACCGTTACGCTCGGCCGCCATATTGTACATGCACTTACGTATTTTAAATGAGTCAAGAGAGTTCCTGAATATTGTCTATACTACAATATTAACTGATAGATACAAATTAAATTGTATTTTTTTCTTCATTGTTATTCATATTGTTGTGTTTTAAAATAGTTATAATAAAAATAAAGAACACAATTAAACATCTCAGATATTTGACTAACATGGAGTACAGGTCCCTCCTTAAGGGAAGCGAACTTGCAGTTATTATATTCTCATACTTTTTAGAATGTACTTGAAGGTGCTGTCTTCCATCGACACTGCCAAGCTCACCTTCGCCCAGCGCACCTCATTATAACTTCGTAATAAACTTGAAATTAAATGTTTCCAAGACGCCATTTCCTTCGACGGATGTAGGCACGCGCGCTGAACGAACATTGGAGGCGACACCACCTTCAAAGCAATTTCTCCCTCCTCTCCATCTCTTCAATGTACCCTCCACACACTCGCTGCTTCCCTTCATGGCTCCTCTCATTAACGTAACGAAAATATTATAGAAGAATCGCACAACCTACATGATTCACGTGGTTCTACAGACGTATCACAAACTGACTTCGTTCTGTTTTGGGGAAATTAAAAATACTTTTTCTAAATGCATATTTTGTATTTTCTTTAAGCACATTATACACGGACGTGTTGTGAAATCAATTACAATTATTTTAGCAGAGTGCTCTCTTGATTTCATAGTTCAATCGTACTGTGCGTATTGAATTAGACATAAATATTCAAGATGAAAGTTTATGTACAAACTAACTGTTCATTAATTGCTTTCCGATTTCGTGACATAACAGTTCTCTCCCGATTTGAGTAAGTAGTGATTGAGAAAACTCCAGTATTGAAGTTCTCTTCAGATTTCATAAGATTGATACCACCAATTAAAAGTCTACACTCTTGAGTAATGAATACTCACATGCGTATGAAGTATTGTATTCAAGAAACTACAGGAAGTTAAGTCTTATATCGTGTTCTCCGTTCCTTTTTAAGTTATCTAACATCTCAAGCACCAAATACAAACACATTTAAACGTGAAATTAGATTAATAATAATGTTTCGAATTTCAAAAAGAAATAAATAAATAAAACTAAACCTTCAGCCCAAAATTGTATGCTTCAGAATACATAACAGACTTAAAATAGAGGTTTCAATAATGAATAAGCGGCTGAAATAAATGTTATTAAAAGTACTTAAAACCAAAAAATTCGAAAATCTATCACGTTACCGTATAAATTTTTGGAAAAACTTTGATTATTCATGTATGACATCCTTTTAAATGAAATGGAGCTCAATTCCATCTATCACCCAAAATGTCACGCTCAAGGCAAACAATTACAAAATAAATACACCAACTAAAAACACAAGATGAAGTTTGTTCATATATGAGTCACGTGGGATTATTGGGAGAAGGTGCTTCAGGGCCACACACTCCGCAGACCTTCATTCCAAATCGGATTCACTCACAACGTTTGTCGAGCAGATGAAGTTGAAGAGAGAAGGAAGCAATTATGGAAATGGCTAGTGAGAGATCTTTCTACACAACAAGCCTCTTTATTTTAACCTTGGCCCAAAATTGGCGTTTGATCACTTGAGCGCCGATTCAAGTTGTTGACAAGAGAATAGGAACAGCACGTCGTTATATACTAGACCATCAATAATATTTTTCACCCTCATCATCATAAAAATGAGTATTTTTCTGAAGAAAAAAAAATTAATAACTAAAATTAATATACGCTAAAAACGGAATATTTTACCTCCAAACGTTTTATATGCAATTTTGCTAGTTTCGGAACATATACAATTTTTATGAAATGTTGGAAACTTAATCTATGCAACTGGAAAATTTTCCTGATCGAAGAAGACTACCACTGAACCAAATCATTGGCTCATGAGAGGGAAAAACATCGAAACGAAGTCCACGGAATTCTCCCATTTACTTCCCTAAAACCTTCAGAAAACTTGGCTTAACGGTCCATTAAACAAGAGTACTAAATCTCAGTCGTGAGTGGGAATCAAACTCCAACCTTCCTAATACGAAGCTCTGATAATGTAGACTGACAGAATCACATTATTTTGTTGGACGTCTCCAGAGTTATGATTCCGCTATCATCTCGAACTCCTTTTCAATATTTCAAGGGCTGACTGATATACTTGTAGAATTTTTGTTCGGAACTTCACGTACTACAATCCGATCAAAACTGGAATAGAATTGTAAGAGGGTGGCGTTGTTCATTATTTACAACGCTTGTTTCAATGTATGCTTTTTATTGTATTTTAATTATTGTAATTTTCTTATACAATATGAATCTTGAATCTTGGCATGATTGTGTACATTGCTCTGTGGTCCCATACCAACCCGTTTTCCTTTCAGCACTCGGATCACAATTAATGGATTAGTCCTACGCTTCCTTCCGGAGTGTACAATTTCTTATTGCCCTGGGGTACACGGTTTGGAACAACATTTTTCTATAAATTATCATTTATTTAAAATATATAAGAATAGAAATGAATCTGTTGATGAGGAAATTACATGTTTGCCGAAACAGGAGAACACGACGTCATCCAGACAATGGAGATACACATCGTGAGGCAGCAAGTTCACAACCCGAAGTGAGCATCCTGAAACGTAGCTCCTGCACGTCTCCACATATGATTATTATTTCAAAGCTAATTACAATTTCCACGATAGCGCGTGATCTCAGGTGGCACGCAGGTTCCACTCCGCCAAGTTGGAACGTTCACTCACGCCCACGCTTACGTTCCCGCTCAACGTTCGCGGTGGCTTTGTGAAAGGAACACTTTCTACTCTACATAACTAGAACACGCAACGGATGGACTCAGAGGAATGCACGATGACATTCGGAATATTAGGGAAATGCGAATATTTACCTTTGTCAGAACGTGGATTGCTTCTTCATTAATTCATTTTCAAGTATAGAATTTATAATCTCCATTAATTCTGAGTCCATTAATTCATTTTCAAGTATAGAATGTGAATATCATTCATAGAATGATAATATAATCTCCATTTAAAATTACATATATCAAGTCATTCTGTTTTACTATTGTTAATTTCTTCTCCTTCTTTCGGAACAATCCTCTTCCTTTTTTATACATAGGTTTGCTTTTGATGATAGTACTACTACAACTTATACCTTGGACGTCAATATTTACCTCTAGAAGAGTGTCAGAAATGTTTGAGAAAAAATTAAACTTTTAAAAGAATTTTAAGTGCAGCATTGAAAAGCAATTTGTTTTATTCAATCCGAGAAGAATAAAGCGGTCTTCCAAGGATTAGGAGCACAACTTGAAGATGGACGTAACCTTTCCACAAGTGCGGAACTTCAAAACTTACGAAGGAAGGTTCAGAAGAGCACATCCGAACTGTGAGCTGATTGTAAAATGATCTCTCTGTTTACATTGTGTGAGTTACAGATGCAATATGATTTCGGTGAATAATGCACACTTAGCGCTCGAAATTATTATTATTGTAGCATTTGTAAATGGGAAATGTAGCGTGCTATTTAAGTTTGTCTACATGGAGGCTCGAATGAATAGTAGAGCGTTCCGACGATTCGATTCGCGACAAGTCTAACACCTTACATTAGAAAAAAAATATTGAGGACGAAAATTGGTCAAATATTCTCGAAAAGATGTATTGATTTTACAGGTAAAAATATTAAGTCGATTTTGATCACTTAAAGATTTAATTTTTAAAGTATTAATCGAATGAATTTTAAAGTATTCAAGAATAAATCGAATTTTTGTATTATATTAACAAAGTAATACTGCATCAATCTAATAATAAATAAAATGTTTTAGTGTGGCACGGAATGTATGTGCGCCGAATGAATAGAATATAATGCATATTCCAACATCGCTATTTTACAACAATTTTATTTCTTGCACCTACAAGTGATACCTTTGGCCATTTGAACCAAAAATGTCTTGAACCCGGGAGCTCGTCATGTTGTAAAGGTACGCTGTCATACGCTTGATTTAAAACCTAGGCCACACACATGGCGATCATTGTTAAACACCTTCCAAAGTTGATCATTGGTGAGAGGTGGGGACGCTTTCCCATTGACGAGGATAGTCAAATATTCGATGCTGGAAGGTATTGGAAGGTTGGTCGTAAGTAGAAAACTGTCATCGACTTCGTGGTCATCATTTGTACAACAATACGTGGCGGTAGAAAGGCTCTATTTTAGTTCTTATTTCTTTATTTAACAAGATGAACGATAAAAAAAAATAATTTCGTAAAAATAGTTCTAAACGTATTTGCATTGTTGCAATAACTATCTCAAAGTAGTGCCTAACTGGCAGGGAAATGAACTAGAGGGCACTTTCAATGACGAAATCTGTTTATTACGAGAATGACAAAATTTCGTATATTAATGTAAGAACGAAAGATACCGCATACGAGACAAAGTGAACATTACTAGGTAATATTTAGAAAACATCAATTGAAGACACATGAAATAATTAGAGAAAGGTGCTGCGCAGTAATGCATATCCTAATAGTAACACAACATGAGACTCTTCGCAGAAGTGACACGAGATAAAAATAACAAAAAAATGAACAAAATAAATCAACAATCAGAACATATTCGGAAGTAAATTACACTGAAGAAACTGAGGTAATATCCTTCGAGACAAACGTCACCGTAGGACGAGGCCCAAGGGGAGCGACAGGGCATCGTAGGGACAGCGCACGGACAGCCTCGATGCCTGTGTTCCTGGGCCGTATATCTATCCACACACAAAGGGCGGCCGGTTTATGGCAAGGGCCTGCAGGAACTACACCACCGCCGCTTCATCCTACCCGCCCTATGTCTGCCATATTTTTCGGTTCCGAAACATCTCAACTGTGAGTAAAGTTTCCATTGTCCTACGGATCCGCGGCGGCCATAAACTCACATGCGCGCAGGGTGAAGACAACGTTTTCAGCACGAAGCAATGCGAAGGCGGCGTTGCGGTCGAAACAGACATGTTGTGCACAACAGTCGGGCAGTTACAGGGGGATTGGCAAGTGAGGGTGTGAGAGAACATAAGGAAGCACTGTAAACCAATGAGATGTTCTGTTGGTCAAGGGGGAAACAAAAATATTTTATTGGAGATAACTCGTACAGGCGGGGAAATTTGTATAGGAAGGTACTTCTGTTGTCAATATTTTTATTATTTAATTATCTTTTAAAAAAAGGAACGGTGAATGTTAATGGATAGAAAACAGAAGCGGAAAGAAGAAAATGACTCCATACATTGACAAAGATGTTAATTGAATGGTGGCAAATAAGATGGGATAAGAGCATAAAAGGATGAAAAACGTATGGATACTACAAAAACTAGCACCCCGCCCCGGCTTCACTCGTTCGTTTTTGTTATGTTGCACCTGTCTATAGTCGAAAATGTTTGCTTTACGTGAAGCACCTCAACGCCGGGTAGCGCTCCAGTCGAATGCTTGCCTGGTCTTCCCGAGACAACACACAGCGGCGGCAACTTGTAAAATCTAAACTGTTCCAAATTTTACGATTTTACGAGTTTTCATCTTTCTTAAATGCAAAAAACACAGAAGGTATTCAATTTGATAAGGATTTATTTTTACCTACTTGAAATAACGTTTTTAGGTAGAACTCTTTGGGTCGGACTATATTGCTATGCATTGTTTCACCAATCCCTAACCGTTTATTTTATTTACTTTTTTAATTATTTATCCCCTTGGGGAGGTTCAGGTCATGAGGCCTGTTCTTCCCACTAACCGTTGGACTTGCGTAAGGGTGTTGGGAAGGAGAGATGTTGAGTTGCCAGGGAACTTATGGAACCTAACCATTTGTCCGGAGTAGGTGAGGGAAACCCCAGCTGAAAACATCACCTAGTTCTGTCGAGCGGGATTTGAACCCACGATCTACCGCTCAGCCAATGGGATCGTGGAAGCGAAGACGCTACGACTAGACCACCGCTGTCGGCAGCGTGCATTTAGGCAGCTTAATGCTGCATTTGCATTTAGGCAGCTTATGCAAAAATGCTCGCCGAAGATTGATTTTACCCCGACTTGATTGTCTATTATCGTTATTGCTTATTACTCGTGATGCCAAAGGTAACAAAATATATGTGCAACCCTTGCCAGAGAACATATCTAAGAATTAAAAACTGAATCATGAAAATCGGATTAGTGGTTATCGAGTTTTAAGAGGAGTAACAGGTTTGCAGACAGACATGAAAGGGACTTTGTTTTATAATTATGATTCCGCTTGTAAGAGAAAAAACAAGAAATGGGTTCAGTCGGGGAAGTACACCCTTCAATATATGATTGGACTTGGAAATTTTTAGCAACTACCTAATGAAAATAGGCAAGACAAAAGAAGTTATGAGTGATATGGGCAAGAAGAAGATGATATACAGGAGTACAATTGTGGGATTGTAATATAAACGGACCAGAAAGGACAGAATTTATTACAAGGGTAAAAGAAATTAATAAGTTGAATATACAACAGAAAACTAGATTGAAACCCAGGAGAAATTGAGATTTCTCGAAGAATTTACTTCTAGAATTGGAATGATATGTGATGCAAAGCAGGAGTGAAGTAAAGGAGACGAATATATATGTTGGAGGGACGAGTTACGGAAAAGAACCCCCGGAGTGACAGTTCAGATACGATGAGTATTTGTTTCACAATCAATAAATTAATTAAATAATTTACCTCGTACTTAACTGATTTTGATGGCTACGATTTAATTTGAAATATAAAACAACATATTTGTTACGTAACTTCTCTTAGATATATTAAATCCACCACTGCCTTTAAGCCCTCGATCAGAATTGATGGGATCCTTGTCTGTTTCCAGTGAGTAAATTAGTTTACTACCCCCCACGTGGTCACACACAGCTTGTAACAGCTTCTTTGACAATAAAATTTATTTATTTAAAAACACATGCGAATATTGTGGATGTCAGTAGAAGCAGACGAGCTTCAGATATCATGGTCACTAAGAAATTTGTTTATATAGATAACCAATAAAAATGCATTGTTTCTTACAAATAACGATATACGCTTATCAGCTATTATTCTATTTTAATTCTCAACTTCCGAGTACCTACTCGCGGAGGAGTGTTTGCAACGTCAACGGTCAGGTGAAAATTGCGACGGACCGAGACTCGAATCCCGGACTTCCTGCTCTAGCCGCAGGTGTGCTATCCACTGCACCACCGTACGCAACTTCTTCCCAATTCCAGACTTCGGAGTCGAGGCGGGTGGTGCAGGGGATAGCTCACCTGCGGCTACAGCAGGATATCCTGGGTTCGATTCCCGGTTCGTCGCAATTTTCTCCTGGCTGTTGACGGTGCAATTATTTTATTGTCATATCTTTCTTTAATTATACTTCAATCCTGAGAGTGCTCTATGTGGTCGTCGAATGGTATTGAATATGATTTTTTTTTTTAATCGGGAAGGATCTCCCCAAACATTAATTCTAAATATTTACTAAATGTGGCTGCTCAAGTTGAAGTAATGTTCTCTGTAATTAAAATGAAAAGATTTTGCGGCTGTATCATCACTGTTTAATTTGTTCAGATTGGGAGATAGCTGTTTTGATAGAATATCGATCATCCTCAGACACTATGTCCCAGCATCATGTTCCTTACAACCTAACGGTCAATTTGAACAAATTAAGTGGTGAACAAATTAAACGGAGGAATCACAAAAGGTTTTCATTTTGTTTATACATCATTTGTTGATGTTTCACCAAAAAACAGCGTACTACCCTATAATTGCTGAACAAAAATTATTCTGTAACATTATTAATTAAGAAATCAATCTGGTAGTAACAATACGAATTAATAATAATAAAAAATTGAAACAAAATTAAATTAAATTACCATAACAAAGATGGGGTAAAAATGAAACTTACACAATTGAATTTTTGGTGTGTAAAGAAAGGAATCTCTTTCAACCTACGATAAATATCTTTCTACTGGATCATTGCTTCTATAAATGCCAAAAAATTTATCCAATGTATGTAGTAAAAGAAGTAAATATCATTTTAAATATTTATTCATTTAAATGTATTTTAATTATTTCTGATCATTATTTACAGTTATAGGTTATATCGATATTTCCTCACTCTCGGCACACGGTACTTCAGTACATCATTATCTCTACAGTGACAACAGTGGAGTCTCATCCCGGTTTTTCTTCGGTTTTCCTTGGAGCACTTTGACGAATTGAAGGGATGACGCCACGTTTCATTCTGGAGAATAAATTAACTTATCTTTTGTGTGGTCATGAGGAGTTTTATGCTTTTTGCATAAAATTGAAATTGCTATTGGGGATATTCCAACCCCGAGTAAAATAAAACTCCTTTAAAAAGGGAAGGATTAATTATATCGATAAGCCGGAGAAAGCAATGGCGGATCCAGGGGGGGGGGACAGGGGGCCCCCTCCAAAGAGATAGCTTTTTTAACTTCGAAAAAAAGTAGTATGCCCATTGAAAGTGACGAACTAATAAAATAAGTGTAAAATGACGACTTGATAAGATAAAAATATGACTTCTTTACTTTTATACTCCACTCCTACATGGGAACCTATGCATAGGGATGTGATGTTTTTTTGTATCTTTCTCTGTCCGCGCGTTTGCTAAAAAAATACTTCATTTTCGATATCCAATATTGTATTTCAATATTATCACTTTCGTCCTCGCTTTAAATACTGACTATTTATACTTTCATACACGTCATAATTTTAGATGGTAGACTGAAACGTTTTATATTGAGTGAATCTGAAGTAGTGAATAGACTCGTTAGTGGGAACGCGCAAAGTACACATTTAACAAAACACACGAATTATTTCAAAAACATAATTTTTAAGGTATCTTTAATGAAAACGGCAATTTATGTTAATGCGTTATTTATGTATAGGAGAGTCTTAAATTGCAGTTTCAAGAAGTTAATTTTGTTTTTATTACCGGTAGAGGGAATTTCTCACACCCTGATATCTCTCAATATCAGCCTCTCCCAAAATCAAATCCTGGATCCGCCCCTGGGATAAAGCAGAATATCAGTAGTTAATTCTTCATTAATTGCAATCACAATTCAACCAGTGAAACCTTGAGTTTCAGAAACCCTTCCTGCGTGGTGCTCCGAAAACCAACCCCGTCTGATTATTTGGTCATGCAAAATAACGACCAGTTCGTGAGCTCGGTACCACCTCGGCTTCGCATCGCGATTAGCCTTATGGTACAAGTAACGGCACCAGCTTTATTGCCTCCATTCAACATACCCCATTCGCACTGTCGCTTCTTCACCCACGCATACGTTCACTTCCTCGGTCTCCGTCCGCGTCAGCAATCTTAGACACGCAACGCTACAGCAAACTCTAATAAACGGATGAAATTGAGATCCCAATCTCTGATGATTGCCATGCAAGCACCATACCAGTAGGTTTTGAAGCTACCTGGAATTACCTGCCGACGGACGCCGCCGTCATTAAAATCCTCTTGGCGCTGGAGTACATAATGCACAAACGGATTCACGAGTGCTTTATTCGATAAAGTAGTCATGCTTTTAAGGTATGCTAATGTTCTGGAGCGTTACACCCCTCAAGGAACTATTAGTTGCTCGTGAGTCTAATGAAGTACTTATCCGTAGTAAGAAATCCTGCAGTTTAACACTCGATTTGATAGATATGAACGAAATTTAGACAACAATCACACACCATAAACCAGACAGAAACCTTTTATTTGAGATTCTATTGACACAGAATTCTATATTATATACCTTTGATTATGTTAAATGACCTAATTCGTTTGTACTAAAGTGTTGTCCTACAAAAAAGGTATACAATTAAAAAATTCAAAAACTAACTCGATAGTGTTTCGGATATGTATTTACCAATTCTTTGGAATAACCCGTTTCCTAATTCTCCCGAGTATCCATTACGCCCACATTATTATACCGAAAACAAGAAACGAAAGCTCCACTTGCGAGGTCGTTCGTCCACATGGTTCCAGGTCTCAATGGCCATCTTTTCGACAGACAGATAACGTCATGAAAACCTGTTTATGTGTACGCACTAGTTCTATAATTTTTTCAACGAGAAGTTTCCGTACATTCACAACAATGGATACTTACCAACAGAACAAATTCAAACTTAACTGTAAATTTTCTTTGAAAAATTAACCTCTGTTGTCGGACCAAGAGTATTTCGGATAAACAACAGCAACGTGAGGATTCGATTAAAACCTCATTAGTGTGGTACAAAAATCTCCAAAAATTACGAAGTTGTGTTGACATGCCATCACTACACCAAAGAATATACCAGAAAACGTAATGTAGCCTACTCATTTCTCACGACTTTTTTTGTTGACTACATTGAAAGATTGCGTCAGAACGTCTCAATCTAATTAGATATGGGTTATTTTGCAGAAATTGTGAAATATATGTCCAAAACACCCTACCCAGTTAAGTTTTTTTTTTTTGCTTGCACAGCATATTAGTCATTTAACATGATCAGATTCAACGTGCATGCTACATATAATAATTTATTTAAGCTGTTTCCTCACTTCTTTATCTTTTCATATCTCACTCCCTTGTCAATTAATGTCCCACTCATTTCTTACATATTTAAATTCGTGTCTATCAAGGTAAATATGGTTTTAGAAGAGTGTTTGATGTAGTGGCAACCCTGTGGGTTCCCGTGTAAACCTGCTTTTTTGCTCAATAACCTCAGTTGTTTTGTATACACACGTCGGATCTGTTGAAAACGTGAAGTGCTCGTTCTTGGACCTCACTTCTCGTTCTTTCGCCGCAAGTTTCCCCATTTCCGTAGAATCACACATATAATCTCGTAAGCCTGCTTCGCGACATGTTGAGTTGCCATGACGTTTCTGTAACAGTATTTCAAGCAACTTAAAAGTATGTCATCCCAGAAGCCAAGTTCCCGTGACTTCAATCGTGTCAGGTTTCAAACTTGTTGCGTAAATACTCGTTCTTAAATCCATACTGTTATCAATGGAAAATACTTCTCGTATTCAGAAGACGGAAGAAAGCTGAACAAAGGAAAGTTCAATGTCTAAAAGATAACCAAGTTTTACATTGTCATAAAGTTGTGAATAAAACCACATATAATAAACAAAACAAAGAACTCGAACATAGAAAGAAGTTGACCATCTATAAATAACAATTAATACTTCATGACAATTAGGAAGATGATGAAATATAGGTAATATGTTCACCGAGAATTTACAATACACTTATTTTTAAAATGTTAGTTTAATGCTGTTTCATAATTCTTTAAAATAACCTGGCTAATATTTTGACTTTTAAAATAAGTGTATCCACTTTTTTTGAAGCAAGAGCGAACTATTTCTATTAAATTGATTAACATAATAAATTCTAGCATAATTTTTAAGACATTCTTCTGCGAAAATGACATGTAAAAATATATTGAAAGATAAAAATAAATGAAATTGAAATGAAATATAGTTACCCTAGAAATTAATTTATAATTAATGTTTCATCCCAAAACTCATACAGTAAATTTCATCGTGTTAAATACTATAGAAAACAAAATACTACAAAATTGTCATACCTATTGTTGGCTAAAAATTACCGGGTCTTAAAAAAAACTATTCCTGAAAATATATTTTTTCTTTTTCTTAGTTTTCTTCTAAAGTACTTTACACATATTTTTTTGTCATACTGGATAAATATTTAAATTTTGTAGGTTGTTTTTGTGTTATGATATCTTTCCTTTTCAGTTTCATCACACCCGACATGTGTAGTAACACCGAAACGATACTACAAATGATTCCTCTAGGAAAGTAACCTGGATGTGAGTACCGTCGTAAATAATACCGCACCAATCGATCAATATCCAACTGAAGCACGTGCATGCACTGGCATGAACAGGATGCGTGGGCAATAAACAATTCCGACTCATCTTCACGTCATCCAGCGACCACCATTTCACCGGTTCTCACGCGAGTCTCCAAACAGACAGTATTGAGCTCCCTCGGCAATGAAAGTGTCCGAAAAGTACCGTTGGTTTATTTATTGTGACCCGAAAACAATATGCAGAAGTTCGATGCGACTGAAAGTGGCACGTTCATAGGCTTGTCGAGTAGAAACACAAGGGAAGAGTAAGTAACAGTTACAGAAGAAAAAAAACACCGCAAGATGTAGCAAAAGAAATAAATATTCAAAAATTGGTGCAAAACCATTGAACATTTTATTTCTCACCCATGTCAGTAACACTAAATGAAAACGAAAACAGCACAATCATGATATCCGTTTCAAGGAAATTAGAAATCTGTCCAATATTTATGACGTCAGTAGTAATTTAGCGGTTACGTATACCACATTGATTTAGAAAAAGTAAAGGAATGAGTATTAACACACTTCATCGATTTATTTGCTCAGCTTATGTCATTAAACATTTTGTTATATTTACACCTTGCTTGGTAAATTTTTTAATACATGTCACTGCTACTCAGATAATTTTCTACTTTCTCTATTTTGTGCCATGATCAATTTGTGTAATATTTTTTTCTCTATTAGGCCTAATTGCAACAATCCTATATCCCATATACTCCTCACTCTTAAAAATGACCCAAATGTGGATTATCACTTATCACCGTGTTTACAGGAAATTCTGTCTTTACCATGTTGTTTCCTAACCCTACATGAGAGAAAAAAATACTTCGCACAAGGTCATTTTCGCCAGTCATTACGCTTTGCAACTAGCGTTCACGAAAGCAAACACAATTTAACCTTCAGGGGAAAAAAATATTTAAGTTGAAATAAATTTCAGCGAGTCGATTAATGAAATAAACTGCGGTAAATTTAAGACAATGCACAATATTTCATAATTTCATGAAATCCACAGTTTATGCCACCACAAACACGTCTATATTCAAAAAAAGATCTGGGAATTCTTTTACCTAATCATGTTTTGGAAAATAGTACAAGAAGTGTCCCGTATTAACGGAAACTCAATAACATGTTTTGCTTTACGTTAAATATAAACGATTTTTTTAGAATAAATGAGAAGC
Source organism: Laupala kohalensis (assembly GCA_002313205.1). Classification (NCBI taxonomy): domain Eukaryota; kingdom Metazoa; phylum Arthropoda; class Insecta; order Orthoptera; family Trigonidiidae; genus Laupala; species Laupala kohalensis. The sequence continues at coordinate 499,766 of NNCF01128047.1, forward strand.
ATTTATCTCTTATTCACTCTACAGAAATGCATTGGATATTTTTTTTCGTTTTTTAAATTTTCTACTCTGAGAAATTACAAAACCATAGAAAATAGGAAAAGTGCTAACATGAAAGGCATATATCACGTTCTACCTAAAAAATAAACAAAAAACATACTGTATCAATTACGTGAAGAAAACCACGAAACGTTTTACTAATAAACAATCCTCCAAAAGTATAACCTCTTTAAAATCTGATTTTCCGCGAATGGGAATGGACATTATGATGTCACAGTAGACGAAGATTCACCTACGGTGAGAATTATTTTGGAATATTCTTCTAGCTCTTAGTTGCGAAAATAAACAAAAATAGTCTTGCCTTTATGTTCTAACCTGTATTTTTAATTTATCAAACTTTCGGTTAATTGATCATAGTCGAGGAAATTTACTTGAAAGGGTAGGAGAAAATCGAGTTATATTTCTATAGTTCCCCAATAATGCCCAATAAGGAGAGGGAGAGAGCTAAGTTATTCTACTTGCAAAGAAATGTCATCTTACTCAATATCATTCATTGGACAGTAGCTTTTTCGAGAGCGACTCTCCTAGTCAAATCCAAAAGAAATGACAACCAAATCAATACGCAGTTAATCACATAGAAAGGGAACAAAGCAAATTGTCAGTTTTTAGAATAATGAATTTATATTATGAAGACAAATTTCCAAGGGTAAAACACTTTTCCAATCAATTATTAGACAAATAAATATTTGATAAGGAAGATTTGTTAAGAAAATTAATTGGAATATAAAATGAGATAATGTAAATTGATATCAGTCTTTTTTTAGTGATATGATGTAGTCACATTTGGAGAGGGCAATCACGGAAATACCACATAACACACAAGAAATAAATTGAAAAATGAAAGGAAATGGTGACCGAGAGAACCCGGACATCCCGGGACGAAGCATGGGAGTGGCGTGGGAGTATTTCAGGGCGTGGCAGACACAAAAGATCAGGACCGTGGGTGCAGCAGCACCACCAGTAATGCCGCCACGCCGCCGGTATGGGTCGAGAGAGATGGCAACGGTGGTGGCGGCGGGGGCGAGGCAGCTGCGACGCCCCGGGCGCGGATGCCCGCTATTCGCAGGCCCCACCTCCTCTCTCTTGCAGCCCGCCGTTACTGCCCATTGCCTTTGGAACTACAGACATCGCTATCATTCATTCTTCGCGTTAATCTTTTAGAAGAGAACATTACCTTTTTTTTTACTTTACTTCCACCTACAATAAAGTAGAAAAACGGAAATCATGAAAGAAATTGAATTACAGGGAAAAAATTGCTGTTTTGGGGAGAGACAAGAGAACCCTTTACCACTTCATCTGATGTACGTTGTAAAATTAAGATAATTAATTTCATAATTTGGATAAACGACTTTCAGAAAGGTAAACAATAGGTGGGACTTTGCCACCTACTCCACTTTATTTTCTCTTTTTGTAATTTAAATTATTTCTCTTTAAAGTTTCCTTTAACTTTGGGCTGGTTCTCCGCGATATTCAGCATTTTGTGTCGAAATTAACACTTTCTATCTACGACCTAAGAGGATAATACGTGATATCTACACTGAAGCATTTTGACAAAATGAAGTTGAAGAGGAATAAAGGTATCTCTCTATCACATAACAATGCTAGAACATTACTTTTGGAATGAAAGAATTCTGAAACATGAAATTTTATCAAAATGTTCCGTAATATTTCTAGTAGAAAAAAAATAAATCACAAAATCGTGTGAATAAAAACATAAATTTTAATTCTCCTTTTTTGGTACAATACTTTTAATGTGACATTCATAGGTCTGCTCAAGATCTGCGCAAGACCCTCATTTCAACCTGAGTAGTAGTATTGCAAAACAACAAATTTCGTTCCGTCGCTAATTTCGCAGTTGGATTATGAACTCATGGCCATGTCTGGCCTCGGTGTAACCACACTGTCTATTGTACGAATCGCTAGCACCCGCCTTCAGCCAGCCACTACCATTACGTTCACCGCTCACAAGAGAGCGGTTCAAATCAAGAGTTCCCGTGTTGTAACGTTAGATTTTTGAGGTATAACATCCTCCGTTAAATGTCAAAGTGGCTAATAAGTATTAATGTATCCATATACTAATACATAAATGCGTAATGTGAAAGCGAATCTGTCTGAACTCAATCACGACTAAACCACCGACCCGATCGCGATGAAATATAGCAAGGAGATAGTTAAGATGTCCAGGATGAACATAGGCTAACTTTTATTTTTGAAATGTATTAAAAGAAAGATAACAAATGAAGTTGAAAATAAATGTCGATGAAATCGGGCTAAAATCCGCCATATTCACTTATGCTGCCTAAACGGTTAGAGATGAGAGTCAAGTTAGAAAACGTGAACAGATTAGGAAATACAAGCAAGTGTATCTTAAAACCAACAAGCTAACTTAATGAACTAGTAGTGCAAAACCATTGCACATACTTTCTCATATACGTTTCTCAGTCTGGACTAGAGAGCGGAATTAAAGCATTCTATTAGGAGAGGGATGATTTTCACATGTTACCCTATATTATGTTACCCTATGTTACCCTATATTATATCTTCATTTTACCCAGTTTAAAAATATTGTAAATTCGATAAAACCAGCCAATATCTCTGAAGACGAATTCCAGATAATGCGTGGGACAGAGGTAACATTGACAGATACAAATATCAGAACTGTTAATTGTGAACTCGCCACTTCCACTGCACTGTTTTGATATGAGCGTGCAGGGGCGTAGATGAATCGTCTTTTGAGTTTTCGTCTAATAACACTCTTAATTGTCCGGAAAGAAAATTCAAATTTCTTAACGCTCTCTCCTATATTCAATTTGTGGCACGCGTGACATGAGATTTTCATTTCCATTCCACAAGAAATTACGAGGGAATTTATTTTAAAATATCCTTTCAGAGGTTTAACACACAAGAGTCCGTACAACTTAAAGATTGTTTTATTCAAATATTAGCCACGCAAGGTTGATAGATAATAGATTGGCACTTGATAGATAATAGACTTTTTTCTTGCAAAACATTGATTGGTATCGCTTACAATAAAGTTTAAAAAAGGATTTTAATAAACAATGAAATCAAAATTCCATTAAATACATCCATAAAAATATATTTTCTGTGCATATTTCTATGTCGTCATAATGTGAACAAATCTCATTCTTAGAAAATGTTCTTTAGGGATTGTGCCTCTTTGGTACACCATACATGAGCGGTACCCAACTCCAATTCGGAGTGGTGCGCGCAATCGACCATTATGTATACAATCACTTCAGTTGTATTTTACGTTTCTTGTTGCACAAACCTTCCCGGAAAATTCTTGGAAAGCAAGATATAACTATTTGGTTCCTATATTTGTTGTATTACACCCTATGTTGTGGTGCCCTTCTTTTATCAAATTAGGGTCGTCTCCCCTTCTTTCCTCATCATGTAAGGAGCACTCCCAAAGTATGTGATCGACATCTTATTTTCCAATTCCATAACCACAGAAATGGGGAAATAAATGTTCAGAACGCCCTATCCTGTTAGGTTTAGACTTTTCAATATTTAATTTTTTTGCTAGTACAACATATTGATACAAATGAATTACGTCATTTAACATCATCAGATATATTCAATATGCATGACAAAGATAATTTATTTACGACTGTTTCCTCACTCCTTTGTCATATCATCTGCCACTCCTTTCTCATTTTTAAATTAACGCCTGTGAAGGTAAAGTTGGTCTTACAGGAGCGGTTGATGGGGTGGCAATCCTGTGGGTTCCCGCCGAAAACAATGCAACCTGCCTCATTGCTCAACCTCAGGTGCTTTGTGTACACCCGCTGATCTGCTGAAAACGTGACATGCTTCTTCATAGACGTCACTCCTTTGTGTGCAGCAAATTTCCCCCAGTTCAGTAGAATCACCCCATAACATGTTTCATCTCATACTTTATTTACGGAATGTAAATAATTTGTTCTTTCATTGGAAAAAATCAGAACATTCAAAGCCAGTCGCCTGGTCGCTCACACAACCTTAATCCAGCTGGCACCACCACCGCCCCCGCCTCTTCTGCCACAACTACTTCGCCTTCAGCACAACAGTTACCGAGCGGTTTTTCGTTTCCGCACGCCTGCGGCAGCGGAGCGAACTTTCGCCGCCCACGCACTCGCTCGCCTCTTAGTACGTCGTCGCACGATGAATGCCTCCTCACGGCAATGCAACTCACGCAGTAAAAGGATTCATTCACAATCACGCGCTCATTCGATTTATGCATCTTACAGAAACAGTGTGCTGTAACTAGCGCCCTGAAAAACATTAATAGTGTAAGGATGAGGAGTGTAGTGAAGGAAAATACTAAATATCCCTCAGTGTCTGTTCCAATAACAACAAACTACACTGAAATTATCTGGTCTCTTCCTCTTCTGAAAAACTACTAGTGTCAGTAATGTGTTTAATTTTGCGCTATGAACTGATGTTACGGTGAATTAAATAGCGATATATTTTATCGGCGACGTAAAACGTCAGTTAATTCCTAGCTCAGAAATTATTGAAACTTAAGCCGCATAAGGGATAATTTTGACGACCGTACAAGAAACGGCACGCTATCACAATTGTCAAATATGAAACTTATTATGTGCTACTGCAAAGGTTAAATATGAGACTACAACGATTCCCTATTATTATACCAGAAATAATTCAAGTACTAGAAGCACGTCTAATATATTTCTGAAAATTGTACTCCTAAAGGCACGGTAACGAATTTGATTTAATTTTCATAACTTCATTAACTAATTGCACATATTGTCCGGACAGATCCGTTTTGTTGACTTCCTCATGGGTCTAAAATTTCTCTTGTCATGACCTCTGAGCATTCTAAAATACATTAATAAAGACCTCCCCAGTAATGCATTATACTATATAAAAATGTTAATTATCTGTAGCCCCTTCAAGAATAATAGTAGTTGTTTCCGGATTGTTTCAGAATTACAGTTGTTGCTGGGATAGTATTTTAAAACACTTTTCTTGTGCTACGAATGTCGCTTCTGCCGAAATAACGATGAGTCGTTAAAAAGCGTTTAAAGATTCACATTACGAAGATAAGGTTCAGATAATAAATACAGAGGAAGAATAAAAATCCTACGATGCACCATTCTCTTACATATTAAAGAAACAAGTATTTTGAATATCTTCATCGAATATGAACCATTTCAGGTAAGTACTTTCACTCTGTGACATTAGACACTCGAGTGGATATATTTTTTGTGGGGCTTTACGGTTCGTCAACATCGAGGTCATTAGAGCCCTAAAAACTTGTACAGGTAGGGAAAATGCAGTTACGCACTAAGGAGAGCCAACATGTCTCTCCCCGCGTGTGGGACTCACCGAATGACTCAACCATACCCACTAAATCCCTCCTGAAATACAATATATCAAAACATATCTCAAAATATTACAAATATCGTAAAAAAGGGGGAGAGAGAGACACAGGGAGGGAGAAAGAGGAAAATGAAAGAGAACGGAAGGATCGTAGCACAAGTAAGTGGAAGTAATGCCTGACTCAGCTCGGGGACCCGTGTTTGTCAAACACGTACTTACAAGATGTAAGTCCCCTGGGGGGACAGTCGAGTGGAGAACAGGACGCCATTGAGTATGGAAACCGGACGAATTGCATCTGCAGCATTTTTCATGCATCATGACTTACTTCTTAGACGTATTATGTGAGTTATTATTTATAGTCTTCAAAATAACACAGACACGCAAAAATTTGAAAAATGGTCTGCTTCTGGGATTCCAGAGGATAATCCATAGTATTTGACGTGCTTAACATGAATCCTGTACTTGGTTTGCCCCATCACCCACCGATATTTTGTAAATCGTTAAAGTATACAAACCTGAAAAAAAGTCGTTGTTCAGCTAGCGTCTACGTGAAATCAGAATCTTCAAAAACCCTTGTAAAACTGACATTCACGTATCTTGATTCAGTAAACACAAGACTCGTGTTTATTAAGCATACCCACAACTCATTTTCAAGAAATTGCGAAAAACATAGCCAAATAAAATGATAGAAGCTCAATAGATATGCGTCAAATTAATGACCTTTTTGGTAATTTATACCAGAAAATGGAATTTCCGGGAAATCCAGTTGAGAGAGATCGGTTATAGATGCACATCCCGTTTAGCTTAAATCTATTGAAAAGTATCCTCAAAAGCAAATTAGGATACTCTGTGGCAGTTTTTCTTCTTTGGCGAAGACGTTACGTCACTAGTTTCGATTTGTTGTTTCTGATAGTTGGATACGATAGTTGAATGATAGGTGTTGAGTTCGATATAGTTGATGATTGTAACGAACAGAGCGTTTAAGAGGCGGATTTACATATGGGCCCATTAGGCACAAGTCTACTATCGGACCAGACACATTATTAAGGAATAAAATTTATACTGTCGCACTCAGAAGAATGTCACGATCACATTACAATTAAATGCAAACGTTTAAACTATTTATGTAACATCCATCAAGTGATAAATAAAACCATGTTTTGAATAATCGGTCAGCGGTGCGTTATAGACACGCGCGTTGTAGTCGGGCGTATCACTCCACTGACTGGTATAGCTTTAACAAGATGCTTCTCAGCTGACGACTGAATACGGCATTGGCACAGCTATTATAATTCAGGAGTCTATAAAAAATCCGATAATAGGGATGACAGTTTAAGGGAGCATTTTTTTTTTTTTTAAATAATAAACTACAATTATGCGTGATTTCAAAAGTTTGCTATTACTTAGGTAACTATATTTGCTCTGGGGAGTGGAGAGGGATGTTGTAGGAATGGCGAAGCGCGTGAACAAAGCATAGTTTTGGTCCTTCAGAAAACGTCACGCTTCAGCGAGCTATCTCCCCATTTAGTCCTCCGCTTTGTTTTATTTATAAAGTGTTTACTGCGGTAGACCTCTTGATTTAAGAAAAAACAAGAAAGGGGCAAGTTTCAAATCGTATTATAAATAATGCACTTTTACAAAGCAATTTGAAAATACGTATTGCTACTTAAATACACCAATATATGCATACAATATCTTGTTTCTCAAAAATAGGAACATGCATCGTCAAATAATTATCCAGTTAATTATAAAGAAAGCTCATTTCCTTCGTATAACTTAAGATGCAATGAAAGACGCACATATCATCCATTCAAATCTGAGCTCAAAGAAACATATACTTTTAACATTAGTACATTTTCTTCCAAAAATCCGCATCATGACATTTGTTACGGCAAGCAACAGACGCAGAGCTCGTAAAATCAACGGAAAGGTCGCTCAGAACAGCATAGTCTCGAACATAACATCAAATTTCTTAATTTACAATCCTGAAGACACGTTTATAGAGCTAGATGCGTGTTACGACTTGGGTATATCTAGCCCGTGTCGGCACTACATGCAGCTGCCATTTTCATTCTCCTTCTCGAGATTAAAACCTAGGAAAGTGTGGTATCCTTCACATCAAATAGTATGAAGTACATGAATTACACGGGAGAGTTAGTTGGTCCAAATAGATAAAAAACAAATTTATGAATTTAGTTCGTTGAAACATTTTATGATTGTGTAATTTGATACAAGAATTGGGCGTAAGCCGCCTTTTTAGTCCACTTTGTTAACATTAATACAGTTTATGAACAAAAATATCCTACTTTCAAAACTAGAATTCGAAGGAGGAAACGGAACCACACAATGTGAGGTCCATAAGAGTTCTTTTCAATGTGTTCACCGATATATGGAATAATCGCAGTCAAATTTCAAAGCAGGTCCCAACACTCGAAATTCGAGTATATTATTATTTATTTATTGATAAAAAAGATATGAAGGTAATTAAAAAAGAAATTTGATATACTTGAACATAGGACGTACAAGATCGTCCACTCTCCTCACGAAACTTATTAAAAATTGTAACGAAGTACTTTTTGTGAACAAAATAAGGTTAATCATTTGCTCCTAAATAAGAACGTGAAATAAACAAATGACAAAAGCATTTCGAAGACAAACAACTTAAAAAGTTATTATAGTTAAATTTATGGCTGAGAAGTCTCCATATCTCCGTCTCCCCAACAGCAAGAAACAAAATAATAAATTTCTGGCAACGGGCCTCCCTGCGTGTTAACATTAGTAAGATAATTTTAGAGCTTGTTGTCAGCTCGAACGTCGTAATTACAATCCAAGAATTAAGCAGTAGAAACTCTTAGAGAATACGTTCACATTGTACTTTTATACTCATACCATCCACAAATTCTACCCATGGTCAGTGGAGGATCTATGGGTCTGAACTCTTACTGGATAAAATTGACACTGATAAGAGGCATAATTTGTAAAAGAGTTGCCAGAGTATTCGCATACTAAATATACATGTTATAGGCAAACGTAATACAAATTTGAATAATGATATGTGCGTATTATATATACAATCACTGGTTGAAACGACTCAACACTGGACCTGTCCTATGCACGCTTATTCTGCAATGCTTGTGTACCCCATACAGCGCTACCGTATTGACGACAGCTCAACACACGGTTCACCAGCAGCCTCCTTCGTTATAAACATGTTGAGAGGAGGCAGTAGGGGACCTTTACCTGCTTCACAGGATGGGATTAGTTAAATAAAAAATTTTGTTAATATTTTCAACACAATAAGAAATTTTTCTGAACTCGAGGATCCGTTTCCTATAGATAATTTTCTCCTTCAAAATTAGCATTTCATCGGAGGGAAATGCAGAGATTATTTTGCAATTTTGTGGAAAGCAACCCTACAATAAACATCAAGCATTGGGCAAGCGTAATCACAGTATTATATAAAACTAGCAAGCAGTCCCTACTTGACCAAAGGGACTCTCTCGTCAGCTTTGCTGTCCCTGCCTCTGTCCGGACGGGTAATTAATATCATATCCTAATCCCACGAAAGAAAGCTCCTGGTCGACATTCCAAGCACGCTGAGTAATCAGAAAGGGTCTCACCCCTTCCTACATGTGGATGAGCACACCCATTTTTTCCCCGTCAATTCTTATCTTTGTGTTTCCTGTTGTAGTTTTGAAAGTGTCATTTGTCTGCGATGTGTAGTGTTTTGATGGTTCGGGAGAGTAATCATATTTAGGTTTCCGTAATTTCACAACAAATATTTTTTAATAATTTAAGGCACTAAAATATCAGGAAAAAAGTTTTAAGGAGAAAAACAATTTGTATTGTATGCAGAATCTATATACAAGCAGGGGCGGATTTATGGGGGGGGGGAGGGATCTAAGGGGTCAATAGCTTCCTCATTGAACCTGAACTCATAACAGATAAAATTGACATTGATAAATGGCATTCTTTGTTACCAGATTAATAAATGTTATTTGTTATAATTGTTATTAATAATATAATTGTTTTTGTTTTTAATAATACTAGATTAATAAAATTAATAATACCAGGTTAATGAAATTAATGATATCAGATTAATAAAACTAATACAAAATTAATAACTTTAGAAAATAATTGTCAATGTGATTAATAATACCAGATTGTTGATTGTTATGTATTTATTTGATTTATTTTATTCAAAGGTAATATTTATAAAATTTGTGTTGTAAAATCATAATTTAAAAAAAATGCTTCCCTTGATTACGGTCTGCATCCGCTACTGCCCATGGCTTCGTTAATTTGAAACGTATTGCTCAAACACAAATCAGTACATTTCAGTGAAATGGAAAGAAATAGCTCCTTCATAACCAATAGAACATATACTTATGAATGAAATAATAATGATAAATTATTATATAAATGAAGATACAGAGACCACTATTTTTCGGAGTACGTATAATAAATTGATTCCGATGGAACAGTGTAGAAATCACGGAGTTAAAAATGACCTCAAATCACTGATCAAGTGAAACATTTCCTGTACATCCACATTCATTCGTATTCGAGTCGTAAATAAAAAAATAGAAAGAAAGGAACAAGTATGCTCCGGCCAGAAGATGAGAACCGGAAGGGCGATTTCCGGAGAACGGAAGTGACGGCGAGATAGGGAGTGACTTGAACCACGTGGAACGTGGACACGGGCTTCCAGCTTTTCCAACGAATGCAACCGACCTGACTTCGCACATCCGGACAGGAAGAGGGAGAGAAGAGAGACGCAGCAGCCGTCACTGTAGAAACAGCGATGGAGTACAATGAGTGAATGCAAGAGAATACGGTGCATGAAGAGAAGTGCACACGTATTTCGCTACGTACGATACGCCACGCTCCATCATGAATATTAGACTTCGGTGGTGAGGGGGTACAGAGGTAACGAGGGTTCTGTCCTAAACATCATTGATCTCTATCAGAATAAAAATAGCAGACATTCTAGTTCACATTCGTATAGAAAGTGAACCACATGCAAGCCAGATTTACAAAATCTAGCTTATTTTGTCTTGCGCTGACCAATCAGAGACAAAAACCCAGCAGCGTGTCACGTTTGTTTATCTCAATAGTTCCACATATCTCCGCCACATTGCGCGCGGGGAAGAAGGCGCAGCTGCTTATCTCTAGTTAGGATTCCCGAGTTCTCTCAAATTTCACGACATTTTTGTTGCATTTGTATTGATGTATTACTAGAACAATAACGCGGATATGTGAGAAATTATTATTTTTGAAGTGTTGCACAATATTTTTATTCTCATTAAATTGCATTATTGAATCAATACTATGATATGAAGTTGTAAAGTAGTATATTCAAACAATTACAATTTTATAAACATTTTTACTGCCTTCTGTTCAGTAAAGATCGAATAGTGCCAGTCGAAAATCAGAAATATTAAGTTCGAAATAATGTACCTTTTATGTTTGCTTCTTTGTCAGAAGGAGAAAAGTTTCTGTGACAATTGAAATGTTAGACCACTTAAATATGTTAAACTATTCTACATTACCTTGCATTACATTATATCAGAATCATCTATGAAAAAAAATTAAGACTAATTTTTGTGAATAACGATAATTGATACCAAACTCGTAATTATATCAACAGATCAAAAATAAACTCAACCAGAAAATAAGTGGAGATTTGCGTTTTATTGCTTGTTCACTTCGTGCTTGGTATCAGTTTTTGTCACGTATCGCCGTCGACAAATCAAGTTCCGTAATGCCATTGACAAAAGCTGAGCTCAAGACACCGCGGAATAAGAAAAAGATACAATGAAAAATGACGTGAATGCGAAGTAGAATGAAATTTTTCCGTTCCTAATTTGCATAATAATGGACGAAATAATGGTTTCAACTCAACTCCGTTACTCGGGATCGGTAGAAAAGTGGAATTTCAGACGGCGTTGCTGGAGATGATGAAGCATTTTTGCTTCGGAAGACTCATCGTATCACCGGCGGAAATGCAGGTAATGGGGTTGTTTTCATTGTGGCAAGCTATTCTGAATGACAATGCGGTGTTTCGACAATTTGTAAGTAGTTCAAGGCTGGCAGCTTTTGTCCATTTGCAAGTCTGCATCTTATGTTTGAGTTTGTTCTTCCCATGCTCGAAACTATTCTTAGTTCGAACAATGGTAAGAGCGCGTAAAAACACAAGGGTTAAGTACTCGGGTCTGAAGAAATATCTGATAACATGGGTACATAAAACTTAATTATCTTTGCAAATTGTTATTATTGTTATTTATAATCTCTATGACATACATTACGATTTTTTTAAAATCAATTCTAAATATAGCAATTTGAATAGTACATCTATTGCCCACGACAAATTACTAGAAAAAAAATTACAAACTAATAACACATTAATTCCTCATATATAAATTAATAAATCAAAATGATCATTGTAAAACGTAATACCTGATGTCTTAATTCGTAATTTTTCAGTTGCATTTTACTTTAAGGTTATTTTGTATCTCGGAAGTTCCCAAAAGTTTTAGACCCCCGATTCCCTTCGTTCGCAGATCATTTCCGACGGCACACTAAATCATACATTGAACACTATAGAAAACTTTAAACTATATTCATACTACATAATACAAATACCATAATGAAATGAGGAGGTGAGTAAAAATGTAATGAAAATAATTGCGTGGATTGATGGTAATAATATATGATAAACGTCGTCTTCAAAAGAGTGTTATTTTCAAAGTAAATTTTAAAATTTAATAACTGAACATATAAATTATTGTTATATTACTAATAAATAAAAAAAAACTGTTTCTTTTTGAAAACACAATATAATTATTAAATTGTGAAGTCTAAGACGCGATGTAAAATATTTTTACGAACTAGATGATTACCCGGCGTTGCCCGGAATATTTCTTTGACTCAGCAAAAAATAAAATCTAAGATCAAAATACTTTTACTTACAGGATTTGAAAAACATATGTCCAGCATCCTAATAAACTCGTATTAATACAAATTTAATACGAAACTTGATTATATACACAAATTTTAGTTTAATCTCCAGCAGCAAGAATAAACAAATTGTTGCAATGAAGAAATTTCGATTATATGTTATTATTAGCCCTGATGAAGAGATCAATACACCTCGAAACGTTGCCAACTTGTAATCAAATGAAATAAAGGAATAATTGTGAACCAGTAATTCTGTAGTTGTAATGATTGTCTATAATTAAGACATATATTACAGTAAAGGAGTTGTTTACTGAAAAAATAAATAAATTCTTGAACCACCCTTGAACAAAACACGCAAATTGTCCGTGAGAGAAACAAATCAATCGAAGCGTCACCAATTAGCCTAGGTCATCTCTTCGCTCTTATTCAGGGATATTTAACCCCTATAAGTACTGAACTTGTTTACTTATACGGTATCGTGTCTCTATACTTAAAGGTCCCGAAATCTATGGATTAACCCCGTCCTTATTGATAAAATATTTTTACACGACCCATCTAGGGCTGCTCAACCTACCCCCAATGTTGGTCCAACTCTGACACAAAATCAGTGTCTCTATTTATCTCAGCATCTCAAGTGGAACGAACTCATTCTCCAGGAACCGCGTCAGTCGAATTTTCGCTTCCTAGGCACGACGCCACGACCGCAGAATGGCTGCACCATTTCATTAAAACTCGTGTAAAATGTAAACTCTACGTCCGAAATTCACGATTTAAAGACGTTTTCTATCCTTGTTAAATGCACAAAAAGAAAATTCCATTAAATTTGATAAAGATTGATATTTTCATTGTTAAAATACACTCTTAAATTGAAGGATTTTAACACTTCTATCTTCAATAATGTTTTTTCGATAATTTAGGTTAACCTTTGTTTTTTTTGTTTTTTTTTTTTTTTTGTTTTTTTTTTTT
>NNCF01128047.1:513216-595120 GCA_002313205.1 Laupala kohalensis
AGAGAGAGGAAAGAAGAAAATGAAAGATACCCTAGCCCTCGCAACCTAGTAGCGTCGGGATCGAAAAGAAGGTGACCAAGGAAGGTCAGAAAAGAGAAAGGAAGGAGCATGGCACAAGCAAGTGGAATTAACCTTTGTAGACAGACAAATGCTGTCACGGAATTTTTTGTAGAAATCTTTGTGGCGAACAGTATTTCCAGTAATAGTTGTCAACTCTTCCCAACTTCGACATTTATCGACAAAGTAATTTTCTTTCTTTTCATACATTTTTAAAACAAAAATTTAGCTTATGTTCTTTCTGAACATCTGAAGTATATCCTTGCCTAATTTTAACCACGATCGGTTCAGTGGTTTAGTCGTGGAAAGGTAGCAAACAGACAGGCACATATTCGTATTTCACATTTATACATAAGTGTGGATTAACGAACATTATCTTCTGATATACATGATTCTTTTTTCTAAATTTAGGTTTTGTTTGTTTCTATTTACAGAAAGTTATTCTTATGATATGCGCACGATTGTAAGATTGACTTAATCATAATATATTTTCAATGTTCAGGCGCTCAACATTATACTGTCAGACATAACTAATGTTTCAAAAAATTCATTGCACATTTTTTATATTGAGTAAGGCATAAAAAACTTATTATTTTCTTAGTGAAATGAATGTAGTTGATTTTGTTGAAAAGCGGAATCTAAATTACATTTTATAAATTCATTTTGGTCAAGTTTTATGGATCCAAGAAGAGTGGTTAAAAAAGTGGTTACGTTCTCGAGACATTTTCATGGAAATCAGCAGAATAGTCTGATCCTTTTCTTTTCTAGTGAATTTACCAACGTTTAAAGCAAACATCGCATGTTTTAAAATTGAAATCGCATATTTTTGTGCGGGCTTTGGCGTAGCGTGTGCTTTAATGGATTATGGGTAATTGACGTTATCGAACACCATCTAGTCGATAACTATAGCTAATCGAGAGGGTCCTATATTTTCTTATTCACGGAACCGAAATCCATATTTTTCAATGGAGAGGAACTTGTTTCAGAATCAGACCAGTATTTTGGTTTATCTCTATCAAGAGTGATTCTAGAGTTCATCTCTAGTAGGCTGAGGAAAGAGTTAGCAGTTTTTACAGGTAGAGGAGAGAGCTACTGGTGACCTTAGAGCCGCTATGCTGCGCGCACAGCCGTGTCAAGGATTACCCGTCGCCAATGCAACAGCTACCTCCTCCTCCACCACCGCCGATGCAGTCACTGGGAAAACTCCCCGCGGCGCGGCGCTCGAGACGAACAAGTCATTCGTACCGCCCCTTTCCATGTCGGACAGGATACCACTCCAGCGGTGTTGAAATAACGGATATGCTCGTACATTCATTGATTGAACACTTATTATTATTATTATTATTATTATTATTATTATTATTATTATTATTTTAAATGTCTTCCGCAGCTTGCAGCTGGATCTTTTCCACTTTAAGAACGGACATTGTCAAGGTCAATCAAGCTCTTCTCCTAGAAATTTTCGAACTACAGCATGTGGCAAGTGGCAAGAATAACAAATTTCTGCATATTGGTCAGTGTGTTTGCTGCTCCTATATTTCCAATTGGCGTTTTGTGGATTTTGGTATAATTCCTGTGGCCGAAATTACTATGGGTCGAATTTATTATTATNTTTGTGGATTTTGGTATAATTCCTGTGGCCGAAATTACTATGGGTCGAATTTATTATTATTTTTTATTTTCTCGGATTATCCGGTTTCTCCTATATGAGAGGCCATTACTTTGGCAAACCTCATACCATGCTATTTCATATTCAACACAGTGCGCACAATTATACATGTTTCCAGGATCACAGATTTTTGATCTCTTATTATTATTATTATTATTAGTATTATTATTACTTTAATCTCGACATATTGTTGCTGGTAAAAGACGAGATACGGGCTCACGCCAAGCATTCTCATTCTGGCTTAAAAATTTTCTTACCGTGCGGGTTGTATTCAGAATAACTATGAATAAATTCTTATGTAACCCGAAAATTTTAAGGCTTTCATGGAGGGACTTCGGAATCACACCCGTAGCGGAGAGAACGATAGGTACAGTGTAAACCCTGTCTAGCTTCCACATCTTTTTAATTTCATTCCTCGAATTAGAATATTTACTCCTCTTATCATTGATTGCTGCTTGGATATTGTGTGTTAGGGATTGCTACATCAACTCGTTCGACTACACTCATCTCTCTGTCTCGTAACAGAATATCAAGTCTGTTATTAGCAATGTGCTTGTCAGTTATAATGGACCTATCATAATAAAGAGTATCTTTCGGACTCAAGTACCGGTGGTGGATCATACTTATAGTACGGTATTTTCTCTTGTAGCATCTTTAGTTTCCAACTTTCATCTTGGTAAATGATGGTAGCAACTTGTGCCTATGCAAATAGTCTTTTATTATTATTATTATTGTGGACTTTCTACTCAGCACAGCTGGTAAGTATTTCGCTACGCGTCCAATGAAGTTCCACTTCCATTAGGCTGCGTCTCCTTGAGAAATCTTTAGGTGCACATTTTCCGAATTATATGAGCCGTTTCCACAATTGGCTATGTTTTGAACCTCAGGTTGATGGGTCTCTCCAGCAATTTTCTGAAGATAGTCTTCTATATATTTGCTCACTGTTCCCGTGGCTCCGATAATAAAAGGGCAGACTTTTAACTTCATTCCCCACATTATTTGGCATTCAATAGCCAGGTCTTCAGATACGGGTGATCAGATTTCATTTTTGGATCACACATACATTTTCTAATTCGATGAAATAAGCGGCACTGGAATATCGAGTGTTTGGCCCTGCTACTAAATGAATTCCAGTGTGGAGTGTGGGAAATCACCGAATGCCGACATTTTCGGTCAAGTTGACTCGTTATTCAATACACATATGAAGACTCTCTTTCGAAAAAGATTAATTAATTACGTGTAGCTTGATTTGAAAAAAAAACCACATTCATAAGTATTTCGACAGAATTTATTGCAATATATTTAGAAATTCATGTGTATTCAAGTGCATACTCTCCATCTTGACGGAAATTGGTGGAAATCTGGACATGCACCGGCCTCATTTCTCTAGACTCACTCTGACTTGCAAGTAAGAAAATCCACATGCTAATAGACGAACCGGAAGGGCGACGAACGCCGAGGTAGAGGTTGGTCTAACCGGCAGGTGATCGCCATTGAATTAGTGCGTATGCGTCTGTGTGAACGCGTTCATGTGGGATGACGGGAGGGGACTCGCGCACGCACGTCGCGAAGAAAGGGAGGGAGGGTTGAAGTCACCTGCACAGGCAGATGGTCTCTGCGAAACAGGCGGCCGCATACGTAGCGAGTATCCACAGCAATTTAGGAAGTTTTTTAAATTATTGGTTCCTTATCATTAAAGTACGTGAATGGTTCCTTATCATTAAACGTAGAAATTCAATCTAATGATCGGAATCATACCAAATAATAGAAGTGGTTGAAATGGTATGACGCCAATTTGCTAAGGATTGGAAGGTACTGTAATATATCATTTTATGTGTAGCAGGATTCAAGCTATGAGGTGAATCTCACACTTAAAGTTAACGTGGTTATGATAATTTCTGGGAAGATGACGTGCAAAAAAATTTAATGGATAATTAATTGCTAATTTTTGTAAGATTTCTTAATAATATTTACGAATTGATATATTTACGTGTACCCAATAAATTACTATCTAATCGCGAGGAGCACACTATTAAGTTTTGATTGAAAAGCACGCAGTGGTTTACTATATTATTTACTGATCACTCATTACACAATAATAAAAGTGATCTTGTGAGAGCTAATAAAAATAAATATTTTTTAAAATATTGCTGCAACATATGCGTCACAAACCCATCAGCAACTAATTTCTATGTCCCTCTTGCGTGGGCCTCCACTCTTCCCATCTATGGTAAAAAGAGCACTTGCATAGTGTCATAATCGAATCACTTCATTGGCTGCGATCAAACGACATAAACGAATCGTTCACGACCGAAAGAACAAATCACTTCAGGGAATACATCGATCGGAAAGTAGATATAATCGAATCGTCACACCCGGCTGTAATTTCGGCGACAGATAATTGAATTACTCTTGTACGATCGATTAAAACGCAGCAATCACAATATTAATTAAAAATACAAAAAAGCGAAATGTTCCACTATAATCTCATGTCGGTTAAAGAAAATAATTCCCCAAATTTTTGGAATAAAAAAGTAAAACAAGATAAACATGACTTTATATTTTTATACCCATAACTTTCGTCACTTAACTGAAAAAAAAAGCACTTGAGATCTACCAAATATTCATTATACTTCATTGTTTCAAATAAAACTACCAAATGATAGTAAATAATTATGATTGAAAATGTATACAAATCGGAAGTATAATACAGTACTATCAATATAAATCAAGTGCAACCAATAGTCCTGGAAATAAAGTTCTTTAAAACTAAGTGAGAAATGAATTTGAAAAACTATTTTTGTCTAAAGGCGTATTTATAATTTACTTTCATGAACATACTTTGATATAAACAGGTACATACTCATTCGCGTTTGTTGGATTACACAGCCCCACAAAAAAATTCTCTGTACCAGAAAATCGAGAATATGGACACGACGTATGTTTTGATGCTGAGAACGATGCGTTGTCCCCAGAAAGATTCATCGTATCAATTTTTAGTTATCGACGAATTACCTCAGTTGCCATTTCTTCATTAAAACCTGCTGAGGTAATTCTGCGATAACTAAAAATTGATACGATGAATATTTCTGGGGACAACGCATCGTTCTCAGCATCAAAAAATACGTCGTGTCCATATTCTCGATTTTCTGGTACAGAGAATTTTTTTGTGGGGCTGTGTTATCTTTAGCGACGGTATTCAGGACCGAAGAATAACGGTTGAAATGTGATATCTCCAAATTTCATAGGAGCAAAATTTTGAAATAAGTTAAAAGATATCATTTTACACAACTCACATTTCATAATGGCAACCAGCACAGAAAACAAATAACCCCCGAAGTACAAAATGTTCTCCATAGCCTTTACATTTTCATTATAGTAAGTGAAGCGACTTCTGAAAACAAGAGCATTTAGCAGACGCGTACTATTCTTCTTCTTGTTATTATTATTTTTATTATGATTTTTATCATTATTATTTTTCCTATTTCACAAAGATAGGTGTCTTTCTTTGGGGAGTACAACAGATCCAGGCTGCAATCAGCTTCCTCAGCAACAAGTCCTCCATTGTGGTTCCCTACAACACTTTGCGCAGGAAACGGTTCTGTACCTCGCAGGGCAATTTCTTGTAGTTCCCGATCTTTAATATTGCATGGGAGTTTTTCACATTCTCTTTCCAACCCTTCCAAGACAGAACCTAGTCCACCTATGATGATGAGGATAACTTCCGTCTTAACTCCCCACATTCGACTCACTTCCATAGCGAAATTCTTATACTTCAGCTTTTACTCAGCCACTTTTGAGAAAACATTTTCATCGTGTGGTATACTAATATCAATAATTTTACATGTTCTTTCCTCGAGATCTCTGATGGTATTCGATTTGTCGGCACTAACCGTTCTATCTGAACGAACCATTTCTTGCATGTCTGGTACACCTATGGACTTACCTATAGGACGTACCATAGATGTGACAATGCATATAGGAGCAAAAGTTATTGGGTCTTTGGAGGTGTTCACTCTTAGGCAGTCAGAGACTATATGATCTATTTTTCTGCCTTGTCTAGGTATGATCACCATCTATCTTCAGAATAATCTTATCAGAGTGCCGCGTGCGTAGTGCCAGGTCTCGAGACGCAATTTTGGTCGCTCCAGTTTCTGGTTTTATTCTCCCTCAAATGAGCCACATAAACGTCCTACCTTGATGTATTTCTTAATGGTGAATTATTTTAACATTATTATTATTGTTATATTATTTTTTCTCTCAACTTGTGTTGGTTTTTCTCTCAGCAGTTTATTATTAAATCAAGTTCTGCTGGGAGGAAGAATCTATTTCAGATCCAAGAACGTTTTGGTAATGTGGGCTGAGGACAGAAGGACGCTGTGTTGCAGCATGCTTATTATATTGTTGATTTCGAGTTTTTAAATGGAATCAACTAGGGATTGGGGTACTAGTTCTAGGGTAGATGAAGTGATAGGCACTATGATCTCTTCTCCAACATTCCAGAGTTGTTTTACTTCAAAGGCTAGTTGTTGGTATTTTGATATTTTGACGTTCTTTGTTTTTTCTAAGTTGTTATTTACGACAGCAAAATCGATGAGGTACACTTTTGATTCTTTTCTTTCCTAAAGGTGACATCAGGTCTGTTGTGAATTGTTGTTAGGTCAGTGAGAATCCTTCTGTCCCAGTACAAAATATCTTGCAGAACTGGTTGAGGTTTATACTGATGGTCTGGTGGTATGAGGTTCTTAATGTTTTTGCAATTTCCAGATGAATTATTTTTCCCATGTTGTATTGTCTGGTTTTATAATCATTTTGGACCAACTGTGTGCAACCTCCAATCACATGATCGAGAGTCTCTTTAGTTTGGTTAAATCGGCGACACGAGTCTCTAATTCCAGTTTCTTGTATTATTTTCCTGTAGTTTCTGGTTGGTGTGACGCCTTCCTGCATTGTTACTATGAAGCCTTCTGGGGATAATTTACCGTTCATTAACTACTTAACTGATTCTATTTTATTTATTTTTCTGTTGGTCACTTGGTTGGGGTAGTTCCCGTGTATTCTTTTATCTTGTCGGGTTGTCATTCTGTTTTCTTGTTTTGATTGGGGTAGAGACTTATTCAGGTGGCATGGTGTATAGTTTTTATCACTGGTTGTAATTGCTTGGCGTAGTGATGAGGTAGTGATAGTGATGAGTATTATTATTATTATTATTATTATTATTATTATTATTATAGAGTGAATTAAAATATATCATTATCTAACGGAACAACACACACATATCTTCTTTTCCTCATAATCCAAAGAAATGAAGCGAATACTGCAAATAAGATATTTTATTAATAGACACATCATGGCGTATCCATTTAGTAGCTGTGAACCATTTGTGTCTTTTTAACTAGCACTGGCATCGTCACGGAAAGATCCACGAAGAATCTGGTAGTGAAGCGTAAGTACGAAGCGTCCACCAATTCCAATGATATGAAGTCGGACAAGCCATGTTTTATAATCAATGTTGGAACATATTTCTTAGTTTCGTTGAAGTGTCACCTCTTTGTAATGAGAGTTTGTTATTCACTTTTATTCATTTATTAACATACGGTGATCCCAATTCTTCCACCCACCAACACTGAAGAAAAAGGGAAGAAACTTAGGAGGAAAGATTTTGCATTAGTATTATTTTATGTTGTCTCCCAGATTACACCCGCCGTCCTTCCGAGCGGAGGACCGAACCCGCACTATACCACTGAGCAGCGCGTTCGGCGACAAGATGCTACCACTATTCATTCGCAGTCAGTAGCCTCTGTACGAAATCATCATTTGTTAATTCCCACACTCAACATCCAACTGGCTAAGGATTCTACGCCCCTTGACCATACGTAACCCAGGGAAAGGAAAGCTGTGGGTGCCCGAATCCTTTCCGAAATTTTTGTAAGTGTAATGAAGGTAGAAGTATAGGTCTACATATATAAAATATTGTTAATTTACTATTTATTAATTAATTAACAACGTGAATTAAGTCATAGAATCAATTTGAAATATTTTAAGAATAAACAAATTAACCAATAAATTTACGTTGAGAATCTGGCTATCCTCCTAAATAAATTTCTGGCTACTGGTCTGCTCTTCACGGCTTCTTTATATCCTAATAAACTTGTGAATACTAATGAGACCTATAAATATTATTTACAATACTTTCTGACGCAATGTTATCTTCTGTTATAACAAAAAAAAACAAGATAACTGCGACATTTTTTCATTTAATTAAAAAATATAAATGTTGTGTTATGTGTATTTGATCTAACTGAAAATAAATATTGGTTGTGTGTTTATTAAATAAATAAAGAACGCTAACGAAAACTACAAAAATCTGTGTGGTATAAATATCTTTAATGGTGACCATAAGGAACGTGTAAAAATATGGCGTAAACTACCTGTCACAGAACTATATCATGAGAGTTACTTTGCAATAAGATGTACAGGAGTCAATATATCAGGGTTTTGCAACGGAATATACATAAAACGAAAAGGTGATGAATATATAATCTCTTATCACTACGATACAGTGCTTCTGAACACAAAATAGAGCTTTTAATACAGTAAACATGTACAGTAAGAAGAAACATAGATGCATATACCCATTAGCTAACGACGTCAACAAGAATCAGAATACTGCCCATATCGTCGAGGAACCTCAGTATATTGACGTATAAATTAATTACCCTGACTCCTGACACATCATTTAAAGAGCAAGCGGCACACCACGTAACCGGTTGGAGATGAGACCGTAAACGCCCAAGCAAGCAGCACATGCGAGGAGGGGAAGGAGGCGTGTATATGCGGGCAGAAGAAGTAGAGGGGAAGTGTTTTCAATTGCCTGCTGGTGGTCGCCCGCATGGCAAGCGAACTACGAGTGCTGGGATAGGGATGGGATGGCGAGACGGGCCTTCGTAGGTGATATAAGTTAGAATACTCATTAAGTCATGGTACACCACTTTTTTTCTTGATAATCAGTATCCGTTAAGGTTCAATATTTCAAGCACAGCGTGTACCTACAATGGTTTTTACTTCTTTGTCGAATATTATATTTTAGTGGTCATAGTGTGGGGTAACAGGGGTTCGTCACCACTTAAACGAATTACAGACCAATTTGTTTTTCAATTTATTTCAACCACATATCATTCAATAGACAACATACAAATATACAATTATTTTAATATGTCATGATAACTCCGTTCAGTATGTCTCTGTGGCCACGGCCGTCACGGTCTCTCCAGTTGGTCACGCTATTCAAGTGATGTCTGTTACTCTTTCTCCAGTTCCTGTTTCAACAAATCTCTGATCAATCCTAGCTGTGTTACGTAATCCCTAAATGCTTGAAATTTATCTTGTGTCCGTATTCTTTCTGCCTTGTCCCATCCGTATCATCCGTTTTAGGCGCTTGGTAGACCAATTTCAATTATTTTATTTCACAAAAGATAATACATTTCATATTTATATATAAATATATTATGACTTTTAAACAAGTTAAGTTTCAATGAAAACTTAAAGTACATAAAGAAGCGTGTGCAATAAACCTTATATAGTACGTTACGTGTTGGAATACACCATTATGGTATAGCTAGGAAAGACCTAAAAGTACTATATACAGGTGCACTACGGCAAATAATGCCGCACGGATGTGGTGTGGGCAGAGAAAATAGCAAGCATCTGCTATGAAAGGAAATACAGATCAATAGAGAGACAATGTTTAATGCACATAACGATGCTATAAGACGGTGTCAACTGAAGCACAAAATGTGATTACAGACTTGATGCCAATCGATCTGTATGTGCAAAAGATCAAAAGAAAATATTACCTAAAACAGGAAGGAAAATTAACTGTAAATAATATGGAGTTAAGGAGGAAAAAACGTCAAGGGGAAAATTAACTAAAATACTGCTTGAAGCTACGAAAAGACGATGGGAAATAACGAGGAAGGGAAGAGTAACATATGTATATATACCACCTGTAAAATATGAAGTAAAAACAAAAAAATGGTTTA
Organism: Laupala kohalensis; assembly: GCA_002313205.1. NCBI lineage: Eukaryota > Metazoa > Arthropoda > Insecta > Orthoptera > Trigonidiidae > Laupala > Laupala kohalensis. The sequence goes on from NNCF01128047.1 coordinate 522,985, forward strand.
ATCCACCAAAGCCAATGCAAGAATTCACTACAGGACATGGGAATTTCCTAACAAATTTGAAGAGATTTGGAAGGAAACATGAGCGGTGTAGCTGTGGATTAGATCGAGAAACGCCCGACTATGTGTTATGAGATTGCCCAAAGTATGGACATGAAAGAGCAGATTATATTGAGGAGTCTAAAAGACAAGATGTGTTGAATATCAAACAGAAGTGGACATTAATAACAACAGAAACAAAATATCGGCTGTTAGAGTACTTTACAATGTGCATTGCAGGAAAAAGAGAATGTATGTGATAGTAGATGATAGGACACGCATCCACGTGTAGAGGACGGTGAACGATTCGTTCTGTAACAGCTTAGTAGTAAAGTGTGGAAAATGCAAAAGAAATTGTAAAATGTAAGGATCCTGGTTTTGCTTATTCTTATGTATTAAAATAGAATAAATGAATTAAAAAAAATAAGTATAACCACCTTGTCTGCGACTTCATCATTACAAGGCACCACATGTTGTAATTAGACTCAGCGTCATTTATCTAGCCTTTTTGTTCTCCTACTCCCATCCCTGCTACGGGAAGGCGGACGCTCTACTATCCTTTATCTCTCATGACTTCCTTTCTTAATCATGTCTCGAATTTCTACCAGTTTTGTAGCATTATCTTCAAATACGTAACACATGGTTTTATTCTTCAAATATGCATTCCTAGTGGTTACCACTTGTAACCTGCTCTTTAGTTTGTCTATAAACTGTGCTCTCTCTTTTCCGTATTACTGGCACTCCCATAGCAAATGTCTCTTTCCCCATACAACAAAAATGAGTTGCATTATCTCTTCTACATCTCTCCTGAAGATACTTATTGAAATTTCCGTGTTCTGCCAAAAAAACAAAAATTGTTGAACTATGAAACCATTTTTTGTTTTCTCTGAAATTAACCTCTGGTATGTAACTATATGTTAATCGCCCTTTTGATGACTTATTCCAACGACTTTTCCGACCAATTTCCAGCTGTTTTACTAGTCTTTCGTTTTTGAAGTACGTTTTTGTCCTCACGTTTGTATACTTCCCCATTTATTGTAATTCTTCCTTCCTCTTGATATATTCTACGATACCTAACCTTTTGTATGTAAAGATCTATAGGTAGGATTCCATGCATCAGTTCTAAAGCATCCGTTGAGACACTCCTGTAACATCACTCATTTTTAGCAGAAAAACCCATTGCACCTGACAAAACTTGTTTTCCATCTTTTGATAAACAACATGATAGAGAATAATGACATCTGTATTGAATCTATATTGAATTTTGAAATCCCAACTCTTAGTGATCCAAAATAAAATTATTTAACCTTGTTAACCCCATATTTAATATGGTCATTGAAAAATAATTAGTCATCTAAAATCACATCTAAATATCTTTTTACTTCCATATAAACGAAGAATTGGATTTCTTCGCTTTTCCTTTGCATGTCCAAACCACATAATTTTTGTTTTTGTGGATCTTTCTCAATTTTAATCCTTGATTAATTGTTTCCAATTTCCTCATTAATTTTTGACCCTCTTTCTCTAATTCCTTTTTTGAATTCCCATTTACAACTACAGTTAGGTCATCAGCATACGCCACGAAATTCACTCTTTGCGCATCTTAACTATACAAAATATTATTAATCACTATATTCCATATGATAAGTCCTGTCGATAAATCCTGTGGTCAACCACACCAATTCTGAGATACAAATAGCTATCTGTAAAATATAACTTAAATATATTATAAAAATACTGTGGCACATTCATTTTTAGCACAGTCTGAAATAATACATTCCAATTTGCATCAANTTTATTTCCAATTTTGAGATACGAATACCTATATGTAAAATATAACTTTAATATATTATAAAAATACTGTGGCACATTCATTTTTAGCACAGTCTGAAATAATACATTCCAATTTGCATCAACAAATGTTTGGTAGACCAGTCGTCGTCAAAGCGAGGGTCCAGCGCAGGCAATGACAGCGAGGAATACTGGCGGTGGAGGACAAAGTAGGAACTGGCAACAAGGCTACTTCACGCTCGTTTACATATTCCAGTTTTATTCAGACTATAGTATGGAAAGATACGTATCAATACCGAACACGGCAAAGAATGATTCAAGAAAAGAAAATGAAAGAAGATGAAACGGAGACCTAATGGAAAGAGAGACAGAGAGGTCGGAGAGAAGATGAAAGCCCTGGTAGTAAAAGCGAACATAATTTCCGGAGGTGCACATATACTGTACAAAAGACTGCGACTGATTCAGAAAACATACCATGCAAGTTTCCATAATATGTTATGTACGACCACTGTGTAATTAGTAACGCATTAGTAATTCGTCACTACAATATTAAGCCGTAGATGATATTGATCTAAAAAGATGGAAAAAAATTGTAACAGCTAAAGAGACATTCATCGCGGTTTGGTGAGAACAGATAGTTGTAAATAAAATATTTAAAAAATTGAAACAATTATTTTGCGTTAGACTTTTAACATTGCATTGTCAACGGGTTTATACATGTGTACCACATTTCTGTCAATTTCGCCAACAGTTTACAAGTAACTTGCAAAATTTCAACTAAACTAACTAACTAACAAAACATATTAAGTTAAATGAAAGCTTATAAATACGAACACTCCAACACGATTTTCAAGCCAGTTTAAAGCAATACTAAATATACTGCACAAGTCTTTCACATACCGGATAGGAAAATTTATTCTGGTTAAGTTTGTTTTCCATTCGCATGAAGCGTCAAAACATCCATCGTTGTACTTCGTGGCTTAATTGCGCTTGCCTGTGGACCGGGGAAGAGATAGCGGCGCGCCGAGTAAGAGAGCGGAGGCGGCAGGAAACGCTAATTATTGCCGCAATGCACGCCTGCGGGGACGACAACGTACGCACCACCGTACCGACGCGCAAAAATTCATTATTTCATAATTTGTTCTCGTCTGTTTACGTCACAAGCTACGTTGCGTCCAAGGGAAGCACAGCAACAACCCGATAAATTTTTTTTGAAACATTTCTCTTTCGTAATTAAATAAACAATTCAAGTCTTACATTATTTTACGGACGAACAGTATACATTCTGAGATTAAAAGCTCACTTTTTAAAATGTACAACCATTTCCACCAGATTCGATCGCTCGACCTCCGGATGTCAACGCTCCCACCTCACCCCTATATATTGTTCGTCCGTAAAAGTTCGTAAGTAGCTTCGTGTAACTTAAAGGCGGTTTCGCTATTTAATTAATTTCATTATATAATGGACGTTAATTGTAGTAGAATTTCTCTTTTGTGTCCCATAGATAAAGTTTTAATATATATCCACTTATATTAAGTATTTATACACAAAAATAGCAGGTGTAGATAATCTTATAAATCAAATACAATTAATAAAGAAATTAAAATAAAATTTCGGAGTAATAATAGCAGTTTTAGATGCAACGACATTCAACTCTTACGTCGTTATCTCGCATGAATAATTTCTTCAAGGATCCATCACACACTGAAAGGAGAATGAATGAGTTTACATCTTTGTGTGATTAGATAATTCGCTTTATTGACTTTATAATCATTCCCAATACATTACAACAAAATGTATTATAACCTACTATAAAATACTATATTATTATAATATCCAATAAAAATACTTTGAGCCTTTTTTTTTTACAATTCGATACACAAGTGGTACATTAATGTCTGACAAAGATCCTTTCGCACTTTGCCTGATCACCGCGTCTTCCACAACGATTCATACATTGCAATACTATTTCGCCAAACCGCATTTAAGTTACACGAAGCTACTAAAAATGAGTTGTATTTCATGTTAATTTTGTGTTGCATACAAAACTACAGGTAAGACTTCGTATATATGTTGGGTAAAATAATGTCTCGCAGGGTTAAATACAGAATATATATTATCTTTGTGATAAGAATTTTTACCTCAGTGAGAGGTTATGTTTAGGATGAAAGAAAGAGTGACGAGATTCTAGGGAGGCATTGTACTCTACACAATACCCCTCGCTTGAGCGTTCTTTAGTATACATCGCTCGATCGGTTTTCAGCTGTAGCAAAAATTAGCTAGGAAAAGAATATTTCTAGAATAATACATCTTCGAACTAGAATTTTTCTTAATATATGAATGCACATACTAAAAAATTACATTGTATTTTTGTTATTTGAACTATATTTTACTGTGCGAGAACAAATTCATACAGTGGTGTCTTTAGTGTTGTTAACAACTAGCAAATGAAAAGACGAAATTAGAGCGATCACCCCTCAACATTCTTCGAAATGAACCTATACTTAAGTTGCCAGTAGCTGCTGTCGAAACGACACAAGAAGCGTGAATGATGTGCTTACCAAGTGAGATAGAAAGGTTAATGGCTACAGGAAAATTAATTCAAAGTTTCCATTTTATCCACCCACCAAACTATTATCAGCTAAATACCTGTGACGGGAGGTTTTGTTTCATCAAAGGAGCATCAAAACGTTTACTGCAGAAGATTGGAAACAGTAACTCAGACTGTTCTGATGGACCATCCGAATTTTTTTTCTTTACCTGCTCGACATTTAAGGGTAAAGTCGTCGCGCGCACACTCCAGATACAGATCTCCCCATGATTTACGCGAGCTCATGAAGACACTTTGGATGTGCATTAAGACGTGAGTACTTTCTCGCATAATGGAGCAATTAAAAATGTTTCCTCTGTATTTTTTTAACAAAACTTTTTTACAAGCGCAGTCTTGGCCGTAACGGAGAATGTTCTCCACCTCGACCTGTCTAAATCACAAGTTTTATGTGGCGCAGCGGCCGCGATGCACAGTGGTCAAAAATGGTAACGACGCGATCGAAACTCAGATGGTGTCTGCCAAACTCCAGCGACGCATTGTAACATAAGCAAATGATCAAAAACCATAAAAATGTAATTTTAAATATTCAAAAATTACTACAAGTAATAAGTATATCATGATCATCTGTTAGATGAACATCTCACACGTATATACTTGTCCCTTTCACTCCCACCACCCAAAAGAAATCCCCACTTCAATGCTTTAGAACAAATTTTATGCAAAACAGTCTAAAATCAAACACATTTAAATTCTCTATATTTCACAAATATACTAATAAAATAATACTGTTGGATCCACGTGACTAACATGAGAGTGCCAATCGTGAACCCACTATATCGTGAAAGTAGTAAATGGCCTGTATTTCTCCAACGAGAATCGGTGGATGCCAGATAAATATGGTTTAAAGTTGCTTGATATTTTAAAATGTTGAACTGAGAAATTGCAATAGAATTATTATGAACAACTACGATACTACAACACAACGATACATAACTTTACATAAAAAACAGATACAAATAAATTAAACTCTTTTTATATCATTAATTTTCTAACCTAAAGTATTTATACATAGTTGAGATGAGTATTGCTGTAAGCATGATATTAGAGTCACAACCTAAATCTTCGTTTAAAAGTAGATTTTTCTTATTTTTGTAAACTATAAACGAGGTAGCTATGACCAGGTATTGAAAAAATATCCCATTAGGCCCCATGGGCAGAGATAACTACACACCTAATTGAAATATCAAGTCTTGTTTGTTTTCAAGTTTATATGTAAATGTCTCTTCCGCTCATTTTCCCATGGGATCAAGAGTATAGTAACTTTATTTCAACGATAAAATATGATAAAATTTCGCCTCAGAAAAATCTGTTTAGTCTAGAGATGCATTCACTATATAAAAAAGAAAAGAAAAAAGTCTTGTTTTTTGCATTTCATAATCTCCAATTGTCACTAACTCATATCCTCCGTTTGCATTCATACTCCCTTTTAAATTTTTTAAACAATCATTTCTTCTTTCCGTTTGTTACGGACATGCATCAATTTATATCAGTTAACATTTAAAAGATCCGGTTAATTGGAAGGATAGATTGATGCAGAACAAAAAAAACAGAGCCTACAGCCACCCTAATAACACTTTAGTACGTCTTTGATGCTAATGGGAAAGTAAACATATTACGGACGTAAGAATTCCAGGATTGAATATAAACATGGAAGCAATTCGTCCACTCGCACTCTCATGACAAAAACCATTAACGCCAACCAACAGTAGTCAACGCAAGAGGTTAACGAGACCTTTGGGAGCACTTCAGACAACGAGGAAGACGTGGACAGACAGTATGAGGAAGTGGACACAAACGCAGAACGGGTTCGGCAGCAGTCGATATGAGACGCGCGTAACCATCAGGGTGTTTCAGCTGGCCCCAGGGCGCCACCGCCGCCGCCGTCGCCGTCTCCGGGGTCGCCGTTCTCCCAGGATGGCCCGCCATTCGGAGGGTCGTATTTACACATCCGGATCCTCCAGCACTTGAGTCACTCTCTTCTTCCACCCTCTCCACCGACCATAAGCTTCCTTGCTGTGAACGTGTAAAAAATAGATGGCGGATACGGATTTACACGACGCATCGTTCGTTTCCTTTTGGAGACGATCACCTTCGCTCTAGTTGATTCTGTCCCTTCCATCGCGTCACCACCATCACTATCCTTGGTGGTCACTTCTTCCGTCACCAAGGACGAAAGAAATTCCTTGGATCGAAAGCACTCCGTGACCAGCGCTTTTACTCTCAGCAGATGTATTGTATTTTCTCTATTGAGCTTTTCTCCCGAAGAAAAAGGAATAGGCTCATCTCAGACATCTACTTTGTTGTTTCCAGTTTTATTTCACGACTTGTTTAAAATAAATTCGGTTCCAATCAAATTTTATCAGGCAACGTTTTCCCTAGGAAGTAGATTAAGAGCGGCGATTTAATTGTTCCATTCTTGTATATTCACCCCTTTCATAATTTCTACTAAGATTTCTACAAATTAGCGAATGCAATATACCCGATTACATTTGATCAAGTGTGAGATCCTGATTGTCTTCCCTCAATGCGGGATGGTTGCGATTGGAATGACATGTGTAAAAGGGGAGGACGAGACGAACGATGAAGAAAATCAACATACTTTTCCGTATCAAAAATGTACAATTCACATGGGTTTAAATTTAATACTACCACCACATAGTTACCTTATTTATTTTATCAACAATTCCAAACTTGAGGTAGACAAAACTTCATATCGTTATAATATTTTTTATCGATTTTGACATTTAATTCATCTAGTAAGAAATTTCGTAAGTGAACAAAGAGAGTTCAGAATGATCGAATTACATGCGTCTCCTATGTGGGGTAATTTCTCTTTATTTTCGTCATTCAAAATCCACTTATTATGAAACAGCCATTCAGCAAATTTCGCAGAAGAATCTACTGATAATTTGTAACCTGAACTTCCTCCCCTTCTTCTTTTTCTAACGACTTCCACAATCGAGCAGCACCATCGAAATGAACCATTCAACTTCTGGAGCGGATTGGCTTAAAAACTTCGGAAGTAGCAGTATCTCCTGACGACGGATGGAATTACGCAAGTATTTCTTGCTTCTTTGCAAACTTCCAATGTTAGTTAAAGAAAATGATGTAATATATAAATCCAAGAAAACTTTTCGCCCTCCGGAACTAGAATAGCAAGTGGTAAGAGAAGAGCAATCTATTATTTCGTTTTATTTTGAGAGCGAGACTTCTGCAATTTGAGAAGCGTATCAGGCGAGACCAAATATCCAAAGAAACAAGACCAAAGAAACAAGGTCAAAGAAACACGACCAAAGAAACAAGACCAAAGAAACGGAATAAGTTTTTCTCGGACGTTTAAAATACGACCGAAAGTCTCATGCCGTGCTGTAAGAGTGCATCCAACTCAGAGGATCATTCAGCTTATTAGTACGAAAAAAATATCTTTAACCTTCGGGAGTAGCAAACATGATTTACGGGTAGTAAAATCCAAGTTTATGCTACCAAGTTAGAAATGAACAACCCCTGTTTATTGGGTAACACGCAAAATTACATTAAATTACATAATAATTCTTTTATATAGTACTAATACCACTATAAATTTCGGGAAATTTGGAGGCTATGATCAAATTCTCATATCCTTATTTTTTAAATGTAGAATCTGTTAACATTTTTATACGTGAATGTAATCAAAACAAGTACGTACGCATCTACTTCGTTCAATACTTCGAGAATACTAGTAGACCTGGCTTCGCAAGGGAATTTGATGTTATGAAACGATTTGCCCTTCATTATAATGTAGTACAGAAGAAAACAGTTTGGAACAGAGAACCACAAAAAATTATTTTGCGTTTCACAGTCATAAGCTGGATGAATCTCGCCCGATTATAGATTCAAAGTATGTGCATGTAAGGTACGAATCAGAATGCAAATGGAGACCGATAAACGCGTGACACAAACTCTCTATTACAAAAAGCGAGGTGTTTCGGGTTGTTTTCAAAGTAGCAATTCAAATAAATGTTAAAATCATACACGTTTATTACTAATTAAACCATAAAATAAATTTCCTATTTTGAAACTAAATATAAGCATTTTAAACATATTTCCGCCTTAAAAAGAGTGTGGTTGTCACAAAATGAGGCAAGTTTCGTGTGAGCAAGTGTACAAAGCAGACCCGAAATCATGAGGCAACTGAGGGTTGGCTGTGGTCTTTTTCCTCTTTTACACCGGCGGCAGTCGGCTTCCTGATGTTCACCTGCCTCCAAACCCTGGGAAAAGACTCTGTGGATGACACAGGGCCACGAAGCGTGCATTCTCATACCATCTATTTCGAAAGATTTTCACCTACAGAATAGAATTCACTGGTACGAGAAAAAAAAATCGATTCACTTTCAAAGTTCTTCGAACATGTACAAAAGGAAAATGCTGATTTCTTGGTAAAAACAAAATAAAATTTTATTACTGTTATTCTTCTTATTATTATTATTGAGTATCGAAAGAAAACTTAACGCCAATATTGTTCAAAAAAATGAATAAAGGGTTGGAGATAAAATATTTGCTGTAAAAAACAAAGGTAAATCGCACGTAACCTCATTCAGTTGACCTCTGAATACAATGACGTGTGTTTGTGAAAAAGAAAACAAACTAAGACGTCTGTTCTTACTAGGAAGACGGAAGTTTTTGTGGGTAACATTTAATCACGCTTTCTTCATCAAACAATACTCTAGAAAAACTAATTGAAACGTTGTATGAAGAAATAATTGTTTGAAAATACGCACATTGTCAACACACAAAGGTTGCTAAAATATTCAAAAATATTCGACACAAGTTTAAACAAGATATATTAAGACAATAAAAAAACGGAGAAAAATAAAATAACAATCCCATTCTTATTGCATAAACATCTGACATAGGATGAAATCCATTTCTAAATTACGTATTGTTGGCAAAAGAGTTGCGGAGGGGGGGGGGGCTGCGGAGAGTTTTGCTTGCTTTCAATTTCAATAGAAAGGGGTATTACGAATTTAATAATTACTCAAATATAAAACAAGACGTTGAATTTTGCAATGTTTCCCAAAACTTGGGAAATGTATCTTCTTCTGTACACATGAATATAAAATCATGCTATTTTGCTTTCGAACTCCTGTTTAAAAAGAAAAAAAAATATCTAGAGTATTCTATGGCGTTTATGGTGTACACTATAAGTTTAGCCAATAAAGCCACAACGGTATTCCTTAATTGTGGGTCACTGAGGAGCCGCCCCTTGGATTTTGATGACACGAGGTCCTCAGTCTCCTCAGAGGTCCCCTGAACCTCCTCAAGGTTCTCTGACACTCCCCGGGGCCCCGAGTTCTCACCGTTCACAGTTTGCACCTGATTCATCGATTCATATTCACTGTATGTTATACAGCAATTATTTAGTTCATTTATCAGTACCACACAATTATATATTCAAGATACTTCGAAGAAAACGGGCCGTCCTTCATCCATACATCAGGGTGGTTAACAATACTATCAATTCAATATTTTCGTCACCTAACCATTACATAAAAACTGTTAGAGGTCTCTTTTGTCTAAAACTGGAAGCCAGAGCTTTTACATGCTTCCGGGAGTTCAGAAAATGATTTAGATAAATAGAATAACATAATGTCAGTGGCAGATCTATGGGGGGGGGAGGGTTAAGGGGGTTATAACCCCCCCCCCTATTAGACCTGAACTCTTAACAAATAAAATTGAAGTTGATAAATGGCAGACTTTTGTAAAAGTGTTACCAGATTAATAATAGTTATTATTTAAAATGGTATCGTATAATATAATTGTTATCGCTTATAATACAAGAATAATAAAATTAATAATACCAGATTGTTAATTATTTATTTGATGCATTTTATTAAAAGGTAATATTTATAATATTTGTGTTGTAAAACCATAATTTTTAAACAAAAATGCTCCCCGGTTAGCCTCCCCCTTGATAACGGTCTAGATCCGCCATTGCATAATGATATTGCTAAAAATAATAATATATTCTATTTACGGTTCTATAATAATATTCTATTTCATTGCTCCATCATTATGGACTCGTTCCTATCGTTCAGCATCGTGAATCACTTTAGGATACTTAGAGATGGTGAACCAATTCAGGGTTTCCATAGGTACTAATCTGCGACTGTACACAAATCCTTATTCTTCGAAATGAATCCTACTATTAACGAATAATAGCAATAATTTCCGAAACAACCGTCAGAGGCGAAACTCGTCGGAGATTTTCCAAGCAAAAAAAAAAAAAAAAAAAACCCGNTCGGTCGTAACACATACTCACTCCCCCGCCTCATAATGGGAAGAGCGAAGGCGATCGTCAGGGTGCGTGAGATTGCGTAACAGGCGAGCGGCGTGGCGCGCAGACGGTCCACCACAGGTGGGGAGTCAAGAAAGAAGTGGTGGGGGTCTTTACTCCTGTTCAAAGGAAAGGGCAAAGCGTAGTACGGTCTCACATGGACTTTCTCACCCAATTTTAATTTGGGAAAATTTTCAATCGCAATCCACAATTATTGGCATGTTATAAATTTAAATTCTTCAATTTACCACTTGAGAATAAAATTCTATCGATTTTTTCTCTATTCCTTCGCCTTGGCGTGTTTTAAGTAATCGGATAAATGGATAATACGAAGTGCCCGTCGACGCGTAAGTGGTGAGACGATGTGTCACAGTTCAATGTAATTTAACATTTGTAATAAATAATAAATAAATTTATTGTCAAAAAACAGTACAAACTGCGTATGACCACGTGGAGGGGAAAAAAAACTAATTTACTCTCCGGAAGCAAGCAAGGGACCATCCCATCAATTCCGATCAAGGGCCCTAAGGCAGAGGCGGATTCAAAAAATTCAGCAAAAATTCCTAGATAAGATAAAAAGTTAGCAGCGAGTTATAATACTAATAGAATGTCAATATGTTTGTAATTTTAAGCAAAAAATTACATGTAAGTTATTATCGAACTATAGATTATTCTGAGTATAGTGCTTAAAAATTGAAATAACACTAAATTCACGATTTATTGTTACAATAGACCCGCCCCTAGACAAAGCCTAGAGAACCTGTATGATAAATCCGCCTCTACCCGAAGGAAAACCGGAGAAAAACCCGGGCCAGGATGGGATATATATAGTAGTTATATATATAATATATATAGTATATATAGTAGTATATTATATAATATAATATATATAGTATATATAGTATAATATATATAGTATAATATATATAGTATAATATAATATTATATAATATATATAGTAGTTATAACTTTATTTGCGGGGTGGCGGGGTGAACTTACATCTCTGGGAGATTTGAGATTATGGAAAGTTGTGTTGTAAAAAGGTGCACTTCAAGATAATTTAGGACGATATAAGAATACATTTGTACAAAAAGACCATGTAACAAAGATGTTCTTTTTCTACAAATCACATAAAAGAATTCTCGTTTGAGTCCTGAATTCCCCCCACTCCTCCCACCTAAAACTATCCTAGAACAGAGGAGAAGTGAGCAGATTGTGAGGGAAACTTTCTCGATTTTCAAAATAACACATAACCTCTCAGACTAATAAAATTACAAACAACGTTTTATATTTATTCAACGGCGAATAAGTAAACCAACTACAATAATAGTTATGGTATTTTAAGACACCAACAAATGATTCCAGATCTTGCTAAAGTTTGATGACAGACTATAACTCGTCTCCACGCACCGTTTGAATCAGCTTTGCATTCCCCTCCAAACGCTCTGCACGGTTAATAGATGTTCTCCCTCTCTCTCCAAACAATCGTACAGTATCACGTTTTGCCTTGTAACATGAACTAGGTAATTACAGGGTGTATTTCTTACCATTGTAGGCAAGGGAAACACGAGGACAACACCTGTCTCGGTCGTCTGTTACATCACTCTTTTCGTATCGTGCACTATTACTAGTAGCTAGGGACGGTCTGACGTTTGAATCGGTAATAATGAATCGAAAGGGAAATGTATCGTATTCAATGCCGAGGATATTCTGTTTATTCAAGGTTAAGTGCAAGAATGCTTAATTCTTCATGAAATTATATTTCTGATGGAAAAAAATAATAAATTTCTATTTGGTTTTCAATAACAATGCACTGACGAGAAAATGCTATGATAATTTCTCACCTATTGCCAAAAGATATTTTACAATACTAAGATGCAAGTACATATCAGGTTCAATGAATTTTATGCGAATTATGAATCTGTAATTGTAAACCAGTTACTAGTATGTATGGGTGAGTTAATTATATATTACTAGTTTTTCCGCGTTTTGAATTTTTGCGTATTTTTTCTGATATCTATTGTTATTTACTGAAATTTTTTATTGGGTTACGTACACCAGACCATATTTTAAGCTATAAATGAAATCCGTCTTGAGCACGAATCTGTGCCGGTGCCAAAAATGAGAAAAAAATTAGCAAAATCAGCAAATTGTGTTTTTGACCCAAGACCAGTTGACCCAACGACAGCAAAATATTACCATAAAATCTCTTAGTTTAACAATACGTATGTTGTATATATTTCAGAAATATTTAATTAAATTCCAATAACTTTTCTATCTGGGTAATTTCAAAACTTTGGTGCCTTCGTATTCTAGTAACTTAACAAACTGAATTGAAGCCATGGAAGTTTCTAATTAAAATTGTTTCTGCGACGACGATCCCCCCCCGAGTGCCACGCTGTAAGAAGTCCTTAAATTATGGTCTTAGGAACATGGATCATAAACGGACGTTGAATCTAAAAGATATCCAAGTTCACCATTGACAAATTGTGCATCAAATGACGCACGATAAACAAAACAAAGAACTTGAGCAGAGTAGAGCTGGCCAACAATAAATAGAAATATGTACCAATAAAACGAAAAAAAGACAGCACGCAATGTTTGCCGAGAATCCACGAAAAGCAAATTTTAAGCTATTTCCATCATACTTTTTAAATAATGTAGCTCAAATTTCGGTACCAAAAAGCACATATCATAATCAAGAACCGGGACACAGAAGATGATTGCTATGCAGCAAGTTCACTATAACAATAAATGTATGGTTGGCGATACTAAGAAAATAAATTTCATTTTTAATTACGCCAACAAAACATCAACACCATATATACATAATTCTACTTCTTCGGTGGTACTTCTTCAATATTCCTGCGGTGTATTATTTGCTTGTTTAGGGCTACTGAAGTTTACCCGTCCTTATCTCTCCCATGATAAGGTAGGAATGTGAAAGATTTACTAGGCAGTTTCTTTTCAAATATTTTGCTTCAAGGAAGCGTTATATTAATTTCTCATTTCACTTTATGTCATTTCTTAATTTTGGTAATATAGTGTTCTTGTTTCGTTTGAGCAATAATTATTTTTCTTTATTGTATTTTCTATGTGATTTCATAATTTCTCAGTATTGTTTAGTCTCTGAACATATAGAATACATTTTTTGCCATTTCTTATTTTGTTTTGCTCCCAGTCAATTACTTTTTTTCTTGTGCAGTGATTTTCATGTAAATGATTTTTTTTTGTTCTATACAAACCATTAATACGTCCCAATTGGGCGTTGCTATCTAGGAAATACGAGTAGTTTAATTGCAGAGAAATAAATATTATAAATAATATAAAATATTATTGACAAAATATCAGTTACAAACTGCGTAAGACCACGTGGGGGGCAAACAAATTTACTCTCCGGGAGCAAGAAGGGACCATCCCATCAATTCCGATCAAGGGCCCTAAGGCAGAGGTGGTTTTAAAGTTTCAGCACTTTACTCCTAAGATAAGANTATTAAAATATCTCTAAATTTGAGATTAATAATTACAATAGATCATCACTCCTTTGCAAGAGCCTAGAGAGCTTGTATTTAAAATTCGCCTCTATCGGAAAGAAAACTCGGACCAGGATAGGGGCTACAGAATTAATGTACACAACCATGTCAAGGTTGAGTACATAAACGACTAAACTTGTATGAATAATAAGACACAATACGAGCATACAAGAAAATAGTTTTGAAATTTTATTAGTCATTTCGAAAGCACTACAGCAATGGTGTGATAAAGTACAAGATGAATTGTTTTAGCAGAAAATGCAAGACCAAGACAATAGTAGGAAGAACAAGATGCAAGATTTCTAGAAAAGAGCAAGACCCTTGAAAAATTACATGCATTATCTTTAGTATCATTTTAACAACAATTACTCCTCTTACGATACTTATTTACAACATACTGTATATTTTAATTATTTGTAATAAATTAATGATAAAAACATCATTAACATTGATAATGATATAAATAAATTTCTTCAAAGTGATACTCTAGTAGTGATAATTTAAGTCAATGTTATTTATTTTTTGTTGATATGAACATTTTGTGTACATTAAATTGATACGTTTATCTAAAATTCATTTATCTTTTTTACCAAAAGACAAATATTGATATAAAAACCAATTTAAAAACGATTTTGACAATAATTTTTCATAACCATTTTTCAATCTCATAAGATGTATCTAATATACTATTTCCCGTAAATGCAAAAATATCTGTGGTATCGTAGAAACCAAAAATTAGAACTAAACCCAATCATGCAAGCTCGATACCAAGACCAATGTACGCACAAGTTCAAGATTAACATTTCTAGGGCAAGACAATACCCAGATAGAGTATACAAGAACAACACCAAGACTATCACTCGAATCTCTACATTTAACCGCGGATTTGAAGACATTCGTTTAATTATATATTTTACGTCTTTGGGGAAGGAATTATAGAACGATTCCCAAATGATATGGCCATTTTCGGAAAATAATGGTTGACACTTGGACGATGAATATTATGCCTATTGCGAGTTTTGAGTTCATGAGCAAGACTTTCGTATGAAGAAAGGGTGATGCTTCAGTAACTCAAGTCTTAAAGAAACACAACCGTTTCATAGATATAAATGCAGGGAAGTATTAAAATATTTCATCCTTTAAATAAAGGTTTTCAAGAGTTTTTGGAGTGAGATTTACAAATTATCTTAACATTCCTTGTTTGAATTTAGAAAATTTGGATGCTCTGATAGGAATTGCCCCAAAAGATAATGTTGTATTGCAAATGGGAGTAAACGTAAGCAAAATATACACAACAAGAAATATGAGGACTCACTACATTAACTATGATTCGGAATGTGCAACGCAATTTGGAATTTAGATTATCAGTGTGACAATTATAAATAAATATAAATAAATTTATTGTCAAAAAACAGTACAGACTGCGTATGACCACGTGGAGGATAATAAATTAATTTACTCTCCGGAAGCAAGCAAGGGACCATCCCATCAATTCCGATCAAGGGCCCTAAACAGAGGCGGATTCAAAAATTTCAGCAAAAGTTCCTAGATAAGATAAAAAGTTAGCTGCGAGTTATAATACATATATAATGTCAATATGTTTGTAATTTAACGCAAATATGTTTGTAAATTTACATGTTCAAGTTATTATCGAACTATAGATTATTCTGAGTATAGTGTTTAAAAATCATAAGAATTGAAATAACACTAAATTCACGATTTATTGTTACAATAAACACGCCCCTAGACAAAGCCTAGAGAACCTGTATGATAAATCCGCCTCTACCAGAAGGAAAAACGGAGAAAAACCCGGGCCAGGATGGGGCTACAGAATTTACGTACACAACCGTGCCAAAGTTGAGTACACATAAAACTAAATTAATATGAGCCATAAGACAACACAATCATGCAAGAAAATAGTTTTTGAAATTGTTATAAGTTATTTAAAAAGTGCTACAGCAATGGCGTGATAAAGTACAAGACGAATTTAACTTTTATTAAAATCAATAAATTCTTTTACAGTGTAGAAGCACTGGTGCAGGAGGTAGTTTTTAACCGCGGATTTGAAGATATTCAATTTCATAATATCTTTTATATTCTTGGGCAGGGAATTATATAGAACGATTCCCGAATGGTATGGTCCCTTTTGGCAAAGAGTGGTTGACACTCTAGGGCGATGAATATTACTACTATTGCGTGTATAGTGTTCGTGAACGAGACTGTTTCGTATAAAGCAAGGGTGGCACTTCAGTAATTCGGTCTTAACAAACACGACCGTTTCATAAATATAAATGCAGGGAAGTGTTAAGATATTTAATTCCTTGAATAAAGGTTTACAAGAGTTTCGGGGGTGAGATTTACAAATTATCCGAACTATCCTCTTCTGAATTCTGAAAGTTTGAATACTCTGACCGGAATTACCCCAGAAGGTAATGCCGTAACGTAAATGGGAGTAAACGTTTGCAAAATATACGCAACGGGAAATACGTGGACTAACTGCGTTAACTAAGATTCGGAATGCGTAACACAATTTGCTTAATTGGGAATTAAGATTGTCAATGTGACAATTCCATTTGAGGTTGTCTTGAATATGGAGACCTAAGAATTTTGTATTTGTAACAGTTTTTAATTGTGTTCCGTTTAAAGAAAGAGAAACCTGGGGTAAAGATTTTGTGATACTATTGTGAAATGACATAGACACTGTTTTGTCAGTGATTACAATGAGACAATTTGCATGGAACCAAGTCGAAAGATTAAACAAAACTTTTTGAGCATTGACGTGTTTACATAGTAAATTAGTGTCATCAGCAAAAACAACCATTTTGCAATCTGATGTGGATGATGACATGTCGTTCACATACAATAAAAAGAGTATAGGGCCGAGAATTGATCCTTGGGGTACTCCGCAAGTAAGTGGCTTTGTTTCTGAAAGACAACGCTCAAGTATTTTATTTTTAGTATAGGATATTTCTACCTGTTGATATCTATCCTTTAAATAAGAAGTTAGCCATTGATGTGGAAGTCCACGAATGCCTAAAGAATGCAATTTGGAAAGGAGAATTTCGTGATCGATGACATCGAATGCTTTGGATAAGTCAAGATTTGGATAAGTCAATTCCATATGAGGTTGTCTTGAATATCGAGACCTAAGACTTCCGTTTTCGTAACAGTATTTAATTTTGTTCCGTTCAACGAAAGAGAAACCTGGGGTAAAAAATTTGTGATACTATTGTGAAATGACAGACACTGTTTAGTCAGTGTTTACAATGAGATTGTTGTCTATATTAATATAGTTGTTGACGCACATACATATACATATGCAAGTGTGAAATTGTCGATATAAAATTTCCTGAAGCACATTATTTCCTTGGTATAAAAAGAGATCTTTTGAAATGATATCGTTCTACATAGTGTTTCGATTATTTAGAAATTATGTTCTATTAAATAAACCAAAATCCCTTTTCTTTTCGAAATCGGTGTAAATTATTGTACACGAGACGAAAAATGGTAATCAACACATTGATATTCGAAGAACGAGGAATAATAATCTTTTGAACACGGCAGTAAAATTCATCCAATTATTCGACAACAGAAGCAGTCGAGAAGGCGCCAGAATGTATTATCCAGATCTGTCTACACTGTGCGTGCAATTTCTGAGAAGTTCTCAAATGGAATACTTAAAATGCGCATCAAAATGCAGAAGAGTATCATTTCAATTTAACCTGACTGGGAAGCGAACAGCTTCATCTTAAAAGGATGCGATCAAAGGCTTTTGCTGTCGACAGACCGTACTAGAGAGGTTTTTTGGAAAATAATCCTGTAGCCTTTCGAGAAAGGCAATCATCTCAGACTATTTAAGACTCATCATTAAATACGAGAAGTAAAATTCGTTTCGTAGTGTAATACCAGTATCCAATTTGTACATCTTTCGGCCAAAAACTTACTTAAACTAATTTTCTTCATAGTGGCGAATCGTAGCAATATGTTTTATAATCAATCTAGTTCTGAAACATTTGTACAGGTAAATGAACAACCTGAAAATAATCGACGACGCTCTTTGAGGTTTTTAATAATGAATTAAATGGAGAACTGAATTAAACCACATACACCATTTAAATAAAGTCAGACCCTTCCCTCCCCGATAACAGCAGCCAGAAATCTTCCAACAAAGTTATAAATAACGACCGAGACCACGTATTTCAACTGAAATAAATTGGTTGAAATCTGTTTGCATGAACTTATCACTCCTTGTTTCTTCGTATTTTCTTTCTTTTTTATTTTCGCAAGATCCGAAGAAAAGTATCCACGTTCTCCTGAAACTGCAGTTACGTATTCATCCTCCTCATAACCAACATTTTGAAGCACTCTCGCTGTCGACAACAAATCACGATAAGTCGTAATCATCATAATCTCAGATCCTGCTTTGTTTCCCAGCAGGCCTCATCATCTCGGAGAGCGGTCATTTTCCCACTAATGGCGAATGCGTCACAGAGGAGGGGGGAACACTTTTATACAGAGGCAATTTCAAGACGGGCGATGCATCGACAGACAACGAGTCGGGTCTCTCAATAGAACAATGCCGAAAGAGAATATGAAGCGATATCAAAAGTAACGGAATTAAAATTAAGAGAGGTTGACAATAGAAAGGAATATGAAATTGAATATCAAGGAAGTAGAAGGCATACAGGAGATAAGAATATGAAGTATATAAATCCAGAAAAAGATTAGAGGGTAGGAAGAGCAGAAAGTAATGGAGTGTACGGACAGCAAGAGAGTAGAACCCGCATTCACATCTAACTTTTCACTTTAAGTTGCCTTTTGGACATCTAACCCCTAAATACAGGTACATTGGTCATCTTCATTTTCTATGATTTCCCCGTTATTTTTCGCATTCTTGAAATTCTCAAATTCCTTTTCTTTATGCCACATATTTATAATGTCTATAAAATTAGTTTTTTTTCGAGAATGTATTTAAGTAAGCTTTTTTATTGTTATCTAACTGATATATTGTGAACATGTAACAATGCGCCTTTTCATTTTTAACAAGTTATAAACTTCTCCCCTTTTTTCACCCAACGGTCGACCGCAACTCAAAAACGCCCGTGAGGAATGGCTGAGATGGGATCACAGATTTTTAGGACGTATTCAGCCCACACAGGCATTCATTAGCCACCGTTCCATAATTTAAAGAACTCTTTTTTTTAATATTGAAGCTCAACAAAGATACGTATTTGAAAGTTATAGGAGAATTAATTAACCATACAATAGTTTCATTTTCTGGTTTAAGTATTCAAACGATCAAATAATAATTCTTACGAACTTTACTGTAAGGAACCTGTACAGTGGCAGCACTCTCCAGTCCATTATCCCTACCACGAGATTGTCATTAGATGTTCCCACGAAATAGGCTACGGAGGGGAGAATGAAGAAAAATATTGATAAGAAAGGTTATGCGGAGTGCTCCAGGAAAAGAACTTGAAGGAATATCTATTTGAATACAGATTATTAACGAACGTATAAGTGCACAATTTGAAAGAGCAAAGGGAAATTAATGGAGGTTACTTTACTTGATGCATTGTCAATTACTTGCGTACCATAGACAGCAAACCTTAGTATCGCATGCCTGTAATACTTGCAGTCATAATAAATCAAGATAGCATTGTGTTACTTTTAAATTGTTGCCGTTTCTTACTTTTTACGACAAGACTTGATACTTGATTTGCATTACAGTCCATAATTTATCCCAACATTTAGTCTCTATAACTTTGCTGAGTTAATTTGTTTTCGTGTTTCCTTGTTAACTGCTTCCATTTCTTGGTTACTGCTCTTCATAATTAGTTTCGCCAATTACTTTCACGTTCACGATGAGACACTGTTAGGACTGATGGACATGATATTATCCGTTAATGAAATATTGAAACCGGTTATATAAGTATAATTCATTCTAAAAACGACCGGATACTGTTACGCAATAAAAATTTATTTCTGCGATTTTTCCCTCAATCGCAGATCCCCTGAATAAAATAATTAAATTTCCCCATTCTAATTACACTTCCTAATCAAAGAAGCATATTATACCTTTCTTCTTTCTATTGATGTTCCTTTTTGAAATACATGCATTTTCGTAAAATATAAATCATGGTACAACAATTTTTTTTCTTATATAACGTGTTTTTTTATTTGAGAGAAACATACATTTACAATTAGCCCTGGCTACCATAATTCAGGAAAGTAATAATAGTTAATGATTAGTATATAATTGGATTACTTTTCAAACCTTATGTTGTGAATTAGTCTTGAGATAAAATGTCTTGATAAAAATTTTAATTTTGGTCTAATTTAAACTTATTTTTTAATAACATTAAATTAATATTAATATTTTAATAACATTAAATTTTGGTCCAATTTAAATTTTCTTTGAATAACATTAAATTAATATGTAGAACGTAATATGAACTGACAGAACTGTCAAAACCACGTTGGTGTATTGATGTTTTTCAAGCATCCACAGAACGTTCTTGCGCCCGGCGCGGCGGTCAAAGGAATTCGAACTGTAGTGCGCTGATATAAACAGAATTTAAATGGAGTGCTCTGCAACGCTGCTGAGAGGAATGCGGGTTCATTTTCGAGAGGAGACTGGACGAATTTTTACCCACAATATATTTTGTTTTGCTATGTGTTGAAGAACTTAGTCATGTCTATTTTTAGGAATAAATTAATAAATACTTTTTTAATTACTCATGCAAATAGGAACCAATGTACGAAAAATAATTTATTATTTGCAAAAGAAAATACAATTTTAATTTTTCACTCATCCAGCTGTCCTTTTGCACCAATTTTAGTAAAACGTTTTATCCTTTCGATTAGACACAATTCAGTGACAAGTTTTCTTCCAGTTCTTAATCATGACGAGGGTAAACATTAGAGTTCTGGGTATGCTTCTTTTTTTAAGAGAATAGTATTATGGCTCTACATTAATGTAGTCCACTGTCCTTACAACTTCACTTGCGAGGGTATCGCTAGCTCCGAGGTCGAATTATCTAATTGCCCCACCACACACCTCTGCTCCGTATTATCATAACAATTCTACCTTGGCTAATTGCCTTGAAATTGCGTCTTCTTTCTTCGAAGACTGCTTCGCTTTTGTCATTAATTAAGCTTGGAGTAATTAATGCAAAATTTTTATAATCATGCTAATTTCCTCGTTAAATTACAGCCTATTTTAATACCGCTAAGAGTAGCGCGAGGATGAATAACTTGGCCGCAGCAAGAATTATGGGCTAATTATCCTCGGGAGGATATTGAATGCTGATGGCGCAGCCTGGCAGAAGACGAAGGAAGTGCGCATGCGTACTGTGGTCTTCGTTGACACAAAGCGAGCGGAAGTCTCTTTGTTGCGGGAGGAGGGAGTAGCGTGAAAACTGTAAAGTGTGTCTTATGATCCGTGTGACGCTTGTTTCCATCACATTGATTTCCTTATGCATTCGGATTTCCTTTCTTGACGTAAATGTAATGTGTGATTCTTTTGACCTTTGCATCACATGGAAATTTCATCCTTTGTTCGTCGTTCGCTTGTTTTCGTATTCGACAGGATGTTTCCTGTTCCCGTTTTCCGGGACGTTTTATCCTTCCGCTGGAGTATTGAAAGTTTATGTTCGTAATCTCCTAATGCTTCCTAGTCCATTGTTACCTTAACTTCACATTATTAATATTAAACCACTTACACCCGTGCACTTAAAAATAACACAGAAAATTGAATGTAACTATTTCTGCCACCTAACTATTCTATACATCTAACCATTTGTGAATACCTCATTCCGACTTCATTTACACACTGCGCTTCATTTCCGGTTTCTTAATATTCAAAATTTTGAAAAAATGCACAGAAGCATTTTGATGGGTCAGTTAATTATGCGTACAGATTGCTAAACCGCATTCCTGTACGTCGCACCGAGTCAGAGGCGCTTTATTTGAATCTGCAAATAAGGTCATTCCAAAGAGTTTAATGAGGAAGATAATTCATGATATTTATACTTGAGTGCGTTACTATGGTTTTTAGGATACTATATTTTGTAATAATAAATATATTGCATCCGATTGATCTAAGAAATGTTATCTTGTTTAATATTTTAAATATAGTATTACTTATTTTTTGAAGTGTTTTCTTTAGAGTTTAGTTCCATGAGTTTTTGTCATGAATTGTAACTGGAAAGTTGAGTGGGGTATACTTCAGATTTTTTCGAGAAGGGCTTACATATACCTAGTGTTATATCCATTGGTTTCATTTGATTATTTTTGCATTTGTACGTTTGATAATATAAATAGGTCACTTTAACGTGAATGTTAATAATATAACACAATAAATATACGGTTTAATAAAGTTTAATCAATTACTTACTTTCATAGGAAAGAACTTCACAAGACAAGTAGAGAGCGAAAAAGAATACACACATATGTGATGTGAGATGATGTTTGATTACGTTCTTTTCAATGTTGAATGAATACATACAATATTCATTTACGAGTATTTCAACATATTGGTTAGATTAATTTATACAAACAACAATAATATAAAACAAAATAATGACAATACATTAACACAATTCACTATACTGTAAAGTGTGCTTAACACTATAAACTAATTTCAAGTTTTCGTGTTTTTTCTCCCAGATTTTTGAAAAGATGCAAGAAAAGTAACCCGTTCAATCTTTCCTCAGACCGAATTTCTCAAATATTTTTTCACTCTTTTCAGTGTTTTTAAGCAGTTCGTTCATTTTCTGCAGTAGATATTTGCAACACTGCTCGTGATGAAAGCTAAGTTTTAATGTTCAGAAACAAGTTTTTATCACAATGTCTTGGAGTAGCCTACTTAACAGATATCTTGGCCTCGTTTCACAATTAATCTATTAATTACTCTATCTCACACCGGAGCACCATTTTTAAATCGATAACAGTCGCTATTTAATCTTTCTCATGAAATAACGAAGTTTCATACCCTTGTGATGTGCTTGTTCAGAAACCTGGTTAGGTAGTTTTGGCAGGTAAGTTATGAGACCGATTTGTATCAAGAGAACCTACCAATTGCCTTGCTTATAAAGACATTTTGAACTTGAATATAAATTGAGATTCGGTAATATTCTTTAACATTCGCAACTTCAACATTGCGACGCATTGATTATATTATTATTCATTTCTTGACATTTCAACTCTGTTAAAGTTAGAGAATAATTGTCTGACTTAATACACATTTTCCCGAGATAATGAGTTCTAAAAATGTGTCTTCTGTAAGACCGCACGCTCTTTTGAAATCAATAAGCGAATATCGAATTATGAGAACTTTCATATTCTAACGAAATTTCCTATGAGGATTGTTCCCCAAACCGGATACGCCTTAACGACAATTGTTCTGTACCCTCAGATTCTCAAGTAATCCTCAGTTTCCCAACATCGTACTGCACCAAAACATCCTATCCGTCAAAAATATGGTTCTGTGCTGGATTCATTACTTATTTTCGAAGATAAGTAATCAAGCAAATCATAAGATCCGTAAGTCAACAATTTTCTGTGCTTTGTAATGTATGTATTGTTGGGCGCTGACTTGAAGGTGCGCTTGAGGAATGCGGTTATCGGTGGAGGAGCAACTCTCCCATCCTTCCTCGATCATAATTATCAACTGGCCCAAACACATTCGCTACTTAGACATCCATAGTTGTCGAGAGAAGAATAGAGGGACAAGCTTTGTTACCAGGGTAGTATCGGAAGATAGCATACTATTTGTGGAGTGTGATCGTCATTCTAGGAGGTGGGTGATGCTTGACGTGGCGATTGATATATCTTTCACTGCTACGCGCCATCAAATTAGTTCGCGATTATAGGATTGATCTGAGGGAAGGGTATCCGCTTCGGTAACGTTCATGGTCACACTACCGCATTGTAAATACTTGTGCATAGACACATTCAGTGTTAGTCCCACTGTGGCAGGTCGGGACTATTGAGCCGCAGCGCGTGCATCGGTGCGGAAGGAGACTGACTATGCATATTTACGAGAAAGCGCGTCGGGGCGTAAGGTATAACTGGAACGGCTCAGGACAGGGCATTGCGACGCGAGCGAAGCTCAGAGCGCCGACAGACAGACAGACGGCGCCACCTCACCTGCAACAAAAGAGACGCCATGTATAGTACTATGATCCTCATTTTTTTTCAGAANATCGACACAGGCGGATCCAGGATACAACCTCTCGCCGCTAGAAAAAGTGTTTTCTGAAAAAAAAGGAAGATTTTGCTGATAGTTATCTGAGGTTATTATGGACAAAACGTCAGAAAACAACAGTTAACCTCAAGTAAAATCACATACAATCTGAGGATTTTGCTAATGGTCTCCTGTGAAGTCCTTCTCGGCAAAATTTCAGGGATCCTGAGAAATAAGCAACAGACAACCTCAGAACGTCTTCGGTACCTTCAGGCGTTCAAGAAACCTGAGATCACCAGAAATTACACCATAAAATATCATGAGACTGTATACCTGAAAATAATCCATTTCCCTGAAGCAATGGGTGCCAGATCGTGGAACCTTTGGTTGCCAAGACAATTGCTTGACTGGAACCATGCACTCACTGCAAGAGTTTGAGTAAACAGGATTTTTAGCAAATAGGAGGGTGAACAAGGTCTTCACCCCTTAGGGGGTAAAAAGACTTTTTCTTTGCAGTAAGTGCGAGTAATCCGATCGCTCAACCGGTGTGGGCTGCAGAAAGTAATAAGATAAAATGCAGAAGGAGAGGCTATATCGCTCCACATAGTTTATTTTCAATTAGGTGTTACAATTAATGAAATATATGTTCCACATTCGAGTGCAAATTTTTTGACCAGACGTATGATGAACGTCCGGAATTCGTTACTATTCTTTTTTTATTTCATTTTTTTTAATTCAGGAGGGGGAATAAAGTGACACTCCCTGTTCTCTTGTGGTTTTGCCCTTGACTCCCTGGCACCAAACGAGACTACTTCCCCATTCCCATTCATGCACAACATGACGTTCAGGAACAGAACAAGTCTACAACTACACCACTCAATCATTAGAAATTTAAAATCTAATACAAGATGGTATTCTTGATGTGTTAAGAAACTACTTCAAGATTTATTTTGAAAGGGTTAATATTCCCATGCTCTTCCCCCAGCGGGTATCTTACATTACTTTCGATGGATTCGACCACCGGAAACATGGTTTGACATCTACGTAGTAATTGAATTCAACGATCCGAGAGAGGTAGTCTCTAATAAGCGGGTTAGGAAACGTAGGACTCGAAATTAGGAAGACAGTGCACGTACCTAGATCATACAAAAAGTAGAAGTAATAAATATGAAACCTCCCAAACGACTGATGAAAAACAAACCGGAAACGTGCGGTTTCAGACGGTTCGATTTAAGAAGCCTCAATATATTTTTTTCAATGTAATTGGCCTTAACTCACATAATCAGTTAGTAAACGTCTCCAGAAATATAAATCGATACAATAGAAGTGACACAAATACACACAGTTGGCCACTAAATACCACACACTATTTATAATTTTCCTGAATATATTTATAATTATGGTTTACTTTTGCTGATAATAAAAATATACAATAAAAATAATTTTAGATTCAAAATTTAGTTAATGAATTGTTGCTCAAAGGATTGCTCACTGTATCTCGAAATGTTGAAATATATTGTAGGTTTCAAGACAACTGTACATTACATATGGTTCTCCACACGTTTCGAAAATTATCTTTCTATAAGATCGGAAGAAGCTGAAAGAAAAATATGAAAGAGGAGTCAATTTCATACAACAATGTTGCTTTTTTAAAACGCCTTTCTGTATTGAGTTATTTAGCGAAAGTATTTTCATGCACATTCAACTCATGATCGCATGTCTTCGTAACTTGTTGGTCTGGATTGAATTCGTAAACACAAATTGCTGGTTCAAATAATTGTATCTAGTCAAAACACATCACCTTCTAATAACATCCTATCATAAATCCAAGCAAACCATGAAATGAATCACTAACATAAAGCTTTCTTAGGAAAACATTTATTCTTGGGATCGCCTTTCCGCATTCCCACTCCTCAGAACAAAAAGAAAATAGAAAAAAAAAGTTAGAAAGGTTTTCATCTACGATGATGATTTATTTTCAATAACTCGGTGACAACGATCATAGATTCCCTCCGTTACGTAACAATCATAGCGTGTGTCTTCAACCAATATTTCTCTCCCTCGGAGCATCTACAACTACATGAGAAATTGATCCAAGGAACAATCTCCTCTTCGTCTTTCCTGTCTGTGAAAGACCAACTTCGTCCTGCTTTGGTAACACACACAAAATGGGTTCTCCAATTAAAAGATAAGGATTTCCATGAATATAAATAACTACATTTCATCAAAGTAATAATTGAAACATTTTCATCTACCAGGATCAGTATATGACGAAAGGTTTCATCAGCACGTACAATATGTACAAACATCATACATATTTTATTAAATAATTAGGGAACAGAAAAAAATTAAGCATAATTTTCTCATAAGGATTATCATTTCATTGAATTCTGCACAATTGAAGTAGAATTTCCTTACAATATGTTTGCTTCAACGATTCATTCTACAGTTGCTTCCTCCAAGGAATATTTTGTACAGAAGTACAACCAATAAAGGATTGTAGGTTATCGCTCCAATTCACAAATTTTCTTATGAATTCACTTTTGTTTGCATTGATCGAAAGCCTTTTCTTTCTATATACGCAAAATATTCCGGTCTGATTCTTCAGCAGTATCTTCACAACCGTCTCCCCAAAAATAGGGTGAGGTGGAAGAGTATAATGTCTCTTAACCCGTACCCTAGTGCAGTAATTTTTTTTAACGAGAAAAAAAAATATCCCGCTTTCCGTGATTGACAAAGAAAAGATAAAACTACATTATATTTCTTTTCAATTCTTTAAAGCACATTTTGAAGCACAACATACTACAAACTCAACATGTGTATAGCAGTCCCAGTCTTCAACGCACTACGGGGTTCACGAAAATCTCATATTTCTCGATTTCGAAAACCTTTTCCGCACAAATGGAGAGTTTCTCATCCGCTTTGAGGTGGGTAAAGTAATAAAGGATCTCGTTTACAGTTATACACAAATGGTGGAATCGACGCAGTTAAATCGAAGGACGAAACAGTCCACGAGAGGAGATACTACTACAATATACCAGCGAACAAATGTTACCAATCATCGGATGCCTTCATAATTATGGAGGTTGGCAATCTTGGGCCCCAGTGCTTCATAACAGAGCAAAGGCGACACGTTCCGCAACGGGACTCCAGCGGAAGTGACGAGGTTCGTCAGCGGATTCAGACGACGTTGCCTCCGCGTCGACGGAGCAGCAGTAGATACACAGTTGAATGACAGAGTAAAATTAATTTACAGTAAAAATTACAGGGATCCGAACCAATTTAGAGCTCTTATTTGCTTTAATATGGAACCGTAATATCAAACTAATCTAAAATAGCCGATAACGAAAATGTAATCAACTCTCTCTCTCTCTCTACATATACAGCCGAACCAATAAAGGAGAAATAAATTTTACTTCGCGAGTTAACAAAGAGTAGTGAAAACGGCTACTAATAAACATGCTCGTGCGTTAAGTAAGTATAATGGAATAAGACCGTGAATATAGTGCGTGCCCCGAGCATGCGCGGTGCAAGTTAATTATATTTAAGACTTTCTTCGAGCGGGCGCCTCATTATAAAATTTAGCTCTTAAATTAATGAACAAAATTGACTGTCGAAGTACTCTCCTAAATTAATTATTTCCATGCACACTTTTCTTTTTTATAATCGATTATTATTCCAATTTCTGACGCGTTGTGAACAAAATGTAGATCAAATAATATTACCAACTCTTTTGGACGCGAAAGTTTCTTTTCAATTGGTTCAGTAGTTTTTGCATCTATCAACTATCATCATCGACGAAAAACATTTTTATAAGATATAAATGGCAAGTAGTGAAATAATACAAAATAATTGTATTGACAATTTGGGAAACAAAAATTATACAATTTCACAAGCTAAACTGCGAGTGTTCATCTAGTATTACGAATGATTAATTTTCTTTTTTTATATAGTTTCAAAACACCTTAATTTTGCAATAAGAACTATGAACTGTATTAAAGTATCTTTCGAAGCATGAAATAGTGACTATTATAAGCTCTCAACTCAACAATAGACGAACACGAGAGGATCACAATGTAGGCAACTTAACAGTATTCGAGAGATGAATCATAAACGCATACAAGATCTCGCGCTCCATAAACATGGCAATTACACATAATTCCATGTAAATCGGATCTCATTTCGCGGAAAGTACTAGAACAAATCAAAACAATCTACGGAATGACTGAATAGCTATAACCTTCCAGAACAGTAAAACAAACGAGCTTACAGGAATGCGTTAACGACAGACAAAATCTTGTGGCACATAACTGGCGTGAAATGTATACGCGAACGTCGCACGTGTGCTTCGTTGTATAAAAAGAGCACACGAGAGCAGTGGCTACACGAGACAACGCTGGTAATCGCTGTATCGTGTAGGCGGACACCTGGGACCGCACGTCCGTCTTCGTCACGGTTGGTGCCGTATCTCGTTTGTCTCCGCGGCGGGGAGACGCTCGAGAAAAGACGCGGAGGAAAGATGAATATATACTTCTTCAAGAACACTGGAGACGTCTGACAAAACGATATTACATGTTCACACAGGATGTCGCATACTTCACCCTCCTGGAAGTAACATCTAACATTTTAAACTATTTACTAAATTTTACTACTAATAATAATAAACATTAAATTTATTGTCTAAAAAGCAGTTACAAATTATTTATGACCACGTGGAGGAAAATCGACTAATTTACTCTCCAGTAGCAAGCAAGGGATCCATCCCATCAATTCCGATGAAGGGCTCTAAGGAGGACTTAACATTTCAGCACCCTCCTAAGATACGAATAAAAGTAGTTCGTTGCATGTCATAACATGAACAGAATACCAACAAATTTGTATTTAATAATACACAAAATGTTATTTCACAAGTACGTATTATTATCAAGATCATTCGTAAAATATTGTTTATAAATCGTAACTACTAAAATAACACTAAATCCGAGGTTTATTATTTCAATAGACGTCGCCCCTACGCGAGAGGGCCTGTATAAAAATCTGACTCTACCCGAAGGAAAACCGGAGAAAAACCCGGTATGTAGTTTCGAAACTATGAAATAACTTTTAACGTAAAGTTTGGCCAGAACTACACGTAAAATATTAGAGGGATGATAGAATACATTAATAGGAACAAAAACTCATACCGACGTCGCATGGATTGGTGTGTATGATGTACCCGGAGTCTGGCGAATCCGCGCGATGTCTGCATCGCTTTTAATGGGCAGAACTTTGAATATCTGTTGAAATTATACCACCAATACTACTTCCTCACTTCCCTTACTAATGCGCTTTCCACACCTTTTTGTCCTTTGCTCTTACTGTCTTTGTGTCATTGTATCTCCTTCAGGAAACATTTCTGGGCACGATAAAATTAATGACGTTTTATTCCCATTAATGTGTTCTACGAACCCTCCACTTTTTGACGTGTTCTGGGACATCTATATATTAAATCTATAAATTAATTAAAATATTCTATATTCATACTTAATAGCTATAGATTCTTTCCTATAGCTTAATAGCATTGTACATACACAATAGATATAAGATTATTTATTTCATAGCCAAACTTTAACTTATAAGAAAGTATTACAAAGTAGAAATTAAAGAAATGAATTAGTACCAATGATTAGATATTTGTGTTTTTGTTACTAGTCGTAATTTGTATAGTTGTTAAAACATCGCTTTTGCCTGTTTAAACTATTTAAACTAGTTACAAGTCTTCAACCATACTATTGTTAAAGATTACTTGAGTACTATACATACTATAGGATTATTTTTAGTTCGTATTCTTTTCTTTTTTAGTAAGTAAGTTCAACTATGTAAATTATTTTGTACCACACCTGCGTACAAGTAATTAATTTACCTCTATAGGATTTTATTTTGTTGTGGGGCTTTAGGGCTCGTCAACATCAAAGGTCATTAGAGCCCTGAAAACTTGTACAGGTAGGGAAAATGCAGTTACGCACTAGGGAGAGCCAACATGACTCTCCCCGCGTGTGGGACTCGCCGAATGACTCAGCCATACCCACTAAAAACCCTCCTGAAATACAACTCAAAACTCAAATCCCGCCATATCTCATGACTTTACTTAATAACATTAAAAAAAAAGAAGAAGAAGAGGAAAGAAGAAAATGAACGATACCCTAGCCCTCGCAACCTAATAGCGTCGGGATCGAAAAGAACAAGAGGTGACCAAGGAAGGTCAGAAAAGAGAAAGGAAGGAGCATGGCACAAGCAAGTGGAAGCAATGCCAGACTCAGCTCGGGGCCCCGTGTTTGCCAAACACGTACTTACTAGATGTTAGTCCCCTGGGGCGAGGGAGGAAAATGAAAGATACCCTAGCCCTAATGGCGTCGGGATCGAAAAGAACAAGAGGTGACCAAGGGAGATCAGGAAAGAGAAAGGAAGGAGCATGGCACAAGTAAGTGGAAGTAATGCCAGACTCAGCTCGGGGCCCCGTGTTCGCCAAACACGTACTTACTAGATGTAAGCCCCCTGGGGGGACCTCTATAGGATTTTACACTGTAAAATTTACAGGTTTAATAAATAAATAAAAATATTACTGCTCTATCATTAATATTAAGGAAACATCTTTTTGTAATTTTTTACATCTGTAAAACAAGTTCCGACGAAGACCAACTTTCAACATTACAAACACGCGAGGAATTTTCGTGTTGATAATCCAGTCATGTTTTCCTATGCGTTGTATATAAACACTCTGCCCGTGTTTTTCTGTTGTGTACTTGTAAGAAAATCTACGGCACATTCATTACTTATAACGAACATCTACCATTCCTCTTGTAGAAAATCTACGCTCACCTGATTTTGAGACCGACAGAAACCCAAACGCCTTGTTTAGTGTAATATCATACGTATAGATACCATAGTGTTTCAACATCCTCCAAAAATATTCAGATCCCAGCGATTTTGGTCCGAATTTTGTGAAGGAGAGAAAAAGAGTGGAAAAGGCAACGGAGTCTGAAAAAAACTGCGGTGGTCATGCTGTGCCGACGAGCAGCGCGGGTTTAACGGGACTCGACTCAGAGGAGCACAACTTACAATCCAGGGTCTGCAAATGAACTAGGGGTGTACAACGTTTGCGGAGTGCGGTACTGATTGACTACTGAATTTTATTCATTAGTCGAGAACGCGCGGTCTGGCTCGTGGGAATTATGTGTTTTAAGCATTCAGCTTGTGTATTCCCAATTATTCAATACCTTGATCAGAATAGTCCAAGGGAAAAGGTATAACAGAATGTTGTTTCTACAGGGTTTACGAGTCCAGCCCACAACCACTCGCCACCCTGTTGCTTGGAGGGGCACGAATTATTCAGCACTAATATACAAATTATTATAAATAACTATATATATANNNNCTGTGAGATGATTTTTCTAGTATTGTGAGAGTATTAAACACTCTAAAATTATGTCACACAGTGGGATGCTTATTCCTTTTCTATATAATAATGAGATGTTTGCCGCTTTCAAAATACTGGAAATCAAAAAGGTTCAGATCGCTTTTATTTCGGCGAATCGTCTCAAAAACATCTCTTTAAACCGAAATAACGTTTACTGTTTACTTTCTTTTCACATATACAATAAAGGGGAAAGTAATTGTTGTATGAAACCACTAACAGATCTGAAGTATATAAGCTAGGGTGTAGCCTTGTCTCTTGTGTTACACAGAGTGAGTAATACATAGTTGACTTTCCCGTAAGTTTTAAAATTTTCTAAGTCGCAAATACTTAGTTTCTCTTTAAAAGGCCCGGAGGCAAACATGGGGCCGACCAACATATGTTGTCCCGCAGTGATAATAGTAATAATGTAGCAAGATGAAAACATTGACAGTTGTCAAAATAATATCAACAATCTCTTAAACTTTATTGCCACAAGGACAAATAATGAGAAATGGTGTTTCCAGGATACAGTTTTAATCCGTATGGTACAGGAATTTTTAATTTTTTTCTGTTGCTACTTATTATATAATTTCACTCGTTAGCAGTATACTGCACTATTTATGTATCACGTATCACCAAACGAAGGCAGCAATGTTATGAGGGAAATACATTTATCTGTTGAAAACTTCATTTTAATCATCCAGAAATGGCGTATCTGAATTAAATACGCCATAAGTACTGTCCAAAATAATATTCAATATAGCCTAGGAGTACAGATATCAAACAATACATAAACATTTTCACTTATCAACAGACGCGTAGCAGAAATTTATATCCGAGAAAAAACCTAGACTTCTTCCCAAAATTTATTGATACGAACTTCAAAAGGCACATTAAATCCATTAGGGTGGTTTAGTGGTCGCGTCTTCGTTTCCGCCAAACTAGGTGAGGTTTTCAGCTGGGGTTTCCCTCACCTTCTTCAGCCTAATAACGGTTTGGTACCATTAGTTCCCCCGTAACCCAATATCCCTCCTTCCCAAATCTCTCACTATAGTCACGGTCGGGTAGAAGAGCGGGCCAAATGACTTGCTAAAAGAAATGAAATTTTAAAAAAATAATAAAAATAGGGCCATTTGTAAATATATTGTCCTTAAAATATTTGAAATGCATTAACCTTTTTAATTCATGTCAATTCAATCACCTTTTTAATTAACACACAAACAGTAAATTAACAATATTGTATACAGACAAAGAATTTTGATTACTACTTTTAAAAAATTTCGTGAGGGGCCTAACTCCCGGAACCCCACAATCCCAAAACTATGTGCCTATCTAAAATATTGTGAAAATTGAAAGCTGGTATCTGGAGCAATCCGGTAGTATTGTGAACTACATGAATTATTAAAGAATACCAATGTTTCGTCAAAATTATGTATTTGTTTAATTTTGTTGACTATAACTTTAAAACAGTCATTATGCGAATATACTTATACATTCTCAAGTCATGCTAGTAGTTAATTTATCTTGGCGTACATCTTATTCCCATATTCAACCGTTAACTTCATCTACTTCAATCTTTTAACGTATTACGCGTTGCGCACATCCTATTTGCATAGCTCATACTATAACAAATTCTTCACTATAGAAGGCTGTGACATAGCTCATAAAAATAACAAAATCCTCTTTTTTTCTATTAATTTTTTGCACACCTCTAACTTATGCACTCCTCTTCTTTTCATTTCATCACATTTTTCATAATCAAGTAATGGAAACTAATCATATGTTCCAAAAACATCTGAACTTGGAAAGCAAAAAGGAGAGGTCGGAACTGTTTCAAGAGCATCGGAGCCGCGCGTTCAGTGTGAAGCGCCTCTGTCAACTGCAGTGGAGCCGTCGTCGAATTGACAACAACGCCGCGCCACGCCGCCGCTGGCGCCACCACCGCCGCCGTCGCCCTCTGGTTCGCTGCTTGTCTTGAGGTGTTGCGACGCCAGCCAGGCGCCTGACTCCAGACCGCAAGCGCACAACATTTTAGCGCCTTCTACCTGCGACTCAGCGAAACTGACTGACCATGCAATGACATGTCACTCTGCGCATGTGAAGGGTACGTAGAGATGGTTGAAGTAAATATACCCATAGTTGTCAGGAAGGTTAACCAAACATTTAGTGGTCTACCTTAGATTCCTGTATATAAACTAAATACCAACACGAAATTAATATACTTCATTAATTACCAACAGGACGAACTTATTTTAACATCAAATTCATCAATAACTCAAATTTGTGAATTTACACATGAGGTGCAGAAATATTGATCACGCACTAAGGTTTAAAATTTACCAATATAATTTCATTGCAGTCAAATTGAATCAAGAATTTGAATAAAACAATATTTTATTACAATTTTTGAAATATAAACTTGTATTTCATTTAGATCACTTTTTAAACACTGGAAAGATCATTAGAAGTACTATGGATGCTGAAAACAGAATGGACACTATTTACAACGAAGCATTCGTAGATAAGAAAAAAAGAGAACGTCATCATATGAAGCAATCATGTGAATGTCACGACCTTGGGATGATATAACTGGAAAGAAGGTTTGATTCCATACTACTCGTGTACTTCTAACAATAAAAATAATTTTGTAATAAATTCAATCAAGGTATAATAACATTAAACAAAGGAAAACTCAAGGATACGCACTTACAGTTTGCGTTCAACCACGGTACTGTTGTACTTTTGCTACATATGTGAACATCAGTTCACGTTTCATTTACGATCCGGAAACGAAATAAATAAGGTTCTTTAGTGTTTCGGTTTCAACGAGTTTAATTTATATTACATTAGTTGCTAACTTACAAATATTTACGGAGTGCTAAATGACAAGACAATTGAATGATTTTCACCATCATTATTCAAATGAAGTTCATATATCAAATTATTTTATATCAGACTATTATATATATATACTGTGGTGTAGTAGATAATTACACTATTCGGGATACAGTGGCGGTATATAATTTACATTAAAAAGTGAGCTACTTTAATATACAAGTTAATGTACGTTAAAAATCATTTTTAAGAGAACAGTAAGGGGAGTTATTCAAGATAATACCAAACATGCAAGTTTGGAGATATATCAGATTTAAGATTGTCCCAGACACAAAATAGTAATTAAGTTTCAGGATTAAACGCATACAAATTGGAAGATAAGAATTCAGTAAATATTTTTTAAGCTGGGTTGTATAAGTTTTAAGTCAACAATTCTTTTTATTCGTTTAATAGTTTTTACAACGTCAATCCATTATATTTTAAGATTTTTTTTTCTATATTTATCATATAAATTTATAGTTTTTAGCAGTAATTAGGTTTTTTTATTTGCTGTGCATCCCTGAATTTGATTACGAAAAATATTTCTAATTCAATTAAATGTTATACTGGACTACATATTTTTATTTTTATATTGTAACAATAATATACATATTGATCAAAGTCCCTTATCTCTGTCATACAGCAGATGCTTCACGAACGATACTTACAATTCCGAAGTAAACTAACTGCAAGGTGTGATATTGTTACAAGCGAGCTTAATAAGGAGCGAACGGCTACTGCGGAGGCTGCAAGCAAACTGCTGAAGAGGAAAGTCGGCCTACCCAAGGGATCACGGAATACTCAAGTTCCAAAGAGTAAAGTGCGCACGCCAGGGAGAAGTGGACGTAAGAAGACGCTTCGGCAAACAAGCCAATGAGAAGAAACTGCCTCAAGGCATATGTTTTCGCTGTATAAGCTCCAGTCACTCACCAGCCACAAGTTCTAATCAGGGGATCGCAACACGACTTGCGTCGAGTCGACCAACGGCATAGTGTCCACTCAAGTGGCCAGTGGACACACTTACCAGTACTTTTTAATGTGTGACTAATGCGTTATTTTTATTGAAATATTCGGTCAACTAACGACACTAAGGAGAATCTTCATCTGCATGGACATCATTTGCGAGGGCATCATTTATGACTACAATTCATCTCCTCCTTCGGGTACATTGTCCGAAGACAGCATTTTTGGCAACCTATGTCAAAAAGATTGGGCGCATCAAGACATCGTTAGTGAACAAGTTTCTGACGAACAATTGAAAAAACACACGGACATTTTAAGGCGGAAGTCCATCTCAAAATTTTTGGTATAGAGTTTGTATTCAGAAATAAGTAATTCTGTGTATATAGTACTTAGTTTGGTTCGAAATTCATTTAAAATTGTTTTGTATTAATGTTACTGACAGTAAAGAGCACATGCTGCTCAATCACATATCATTATTGAAATTTGACCATAGTAGTTCTGCTTATGTAATATTATTATTAGGTTGCCAGTTGAGACTGAAACTTTCATTTCTTGTTAAATAAAACTGTTTTGCAAAATGAACCTATGTGTTGTGTACCTCCCTTACTAATGGTATCTAACGATAGGGTCTTTACTAAATTTCCTTTATGTTGTGAGTCTAGCCACTCACAACAGATATAAACGTCGCAATAAGAGCCATCACCGTGTCACGAACTACCGTCGCCCACATGTCCTCCATTGAAGTTGCCTGTGAATTACTGCGCTGGTACTATTATAATAGCTTCCATTCAATTATACCGTTTCTAAGGAATAAAAATCATTCTAACGCGAGACACTATTACTGTTTTCTCACGTGTTTCAAAACAGCCATAAATATTACCAGGTCGCATTACAAACAATTGCAGGTTCTTCTGAGCAATGAGTTCTGCAAAGATGTGGTACATCTTTATGATAATTGAAGACCAAAAATTTTAAGAACAAGTGTAGTACTACTTAACCACGGGAAAGATGAAACGTCACAACTTAGATTGCATAATACAATTTTAACAATAATAAATTGAGGAAATGCATGAAAATAGAAGAACTAATTTACATAAAATCACGTTTTAAAATTAAATATTTTTATCAGTAGAAAAATGTCTTAAGTAAGTTGATTTCTCGAATTACAAATCGCTATTTTTTTAATATGTTCAAGGAAAGCAAACTGTATTCCGAGTCTATACCACTTCGTTATTTTCATTTCAACGAAGGAAAGAAAATATCAACGTCAACAGTTACGGGATTTAATTAAATGTTTTTATTTAGTGGCAATACTCAGGCAACGGAATCTGCACCACCGTCTAACGAAATAATGTGAAAGACCAAAATACTACTTACTGCTCACACCGAGAAAAATTCATTAGTAAATCCCTTCCCAAGAACTTAGGACGAAGATGCATTATGACAAATATCATTACTCTATGATATATCTGTATGTGAACTGTTCAACATAAATGTTAATCTTCTTTAGAAAGGATTGGCATTTATTTATACCTCTTCATAATAGTTTATTTCTAACTGAACGCTACCTTGGCACGTTTGTGTACACTGTCTCTGAAGTCTCATCCTGGCCCGGGTTTTCCTTCGGCCAGTGGCGGATTTTCCATAGACGGAAATGTTATTAATAATTTTGTTTTATTAATCTTGAATTTTTACTTTACAAAATATTTACAATTCATTTTGAATAATAAATGGATAACCGTACGCATTTATTAAATAATATCTTTTATAAACATTAAATCCGCCACTGCCCTTGGGACCTTGATCGGAATTGATGGGATAGTCCCTAGCTTGATTCCGGAGAGTAACTTAGTTTATTATCCCCCACGTGATCATACGCAGTTTGCAACTGCTTTTTTGACAATAAAGTTATTATTTATTTATTATAGCATTTTTATCTAACTCCAATAATCTCTATGGCTTATGAGTGCCGACTACCATCGCCATAGCAAATTTTTAGCTGCGTTCATAATTACCTTACACGCGTTCCTAAGTAAAATTACAAGTATTTTAGTAGTTTATGTTATCAAAGACTGACAAAAGTAACAGCGTTTGCAAAAATTCGTTAATGTATTTCAAGAAATAATTCA
The DNA here is from genome assembly GCA_002313205.1 of Laupala kohalensis. Taxonomy (NCBI): domain Eukaryota; kingdom Metazoa; phylum Arthropoda; class Insecta; order Orthoptera; family Trigonidiidae; genus Laupala; species Laupala kohalensis. Next base: position 560,859 of record NNCF01128047.1, read on the forward strand.
TTATTACGTAAGAAATGTCATAAATGATTTTGAATGAGGATACTAATAATTCGAATTAAGGATTGTTGAAATCTGGGAATGCGCCTTTAAATGAATAAGAATCATGCGGGAAAAAATGAATATCACAGATTATCATGATACTGTATTTTGTTCTGGTGTTAGGCAAGAATTCGCCGTGAAAATTGTCACAGTAGTCAAGGAAACCGTGGAAGGTAAAAACATTGTCACAATGGTTAAGGTAAAAAAAATGCTATTTCGATTCAGACTAATTACAGTGAAAGTAATCCTGAAGGCATTAATATACACGTGTGTTTCACAACGCAGAGATGGATGGAAAACTTTCTTGTTCTGAAATACTTCGCTTATTATTATTTTAAAAATTTTAAACCATCTCCCAAAAAATCTGGAATAAAAAAAAACATGAAAATTTATCATTTTAAAATGTTGAAATTTATGTGATCAATTTCATAGCACTAATGGGGAGTAAAATAGAAATAAAACTCATTGTGGAGAATANATCAATTTCATAGCACTAATGGGGAGTAAAATAGAAATAAAACTCATTGTGGAGAATAGATAAGATAGTAGAAACCAGGAAAATATTTGTCTTTTACTTTCATAAACACCCTTACTTTGTTTATTTTCAATTTCGAACATCTTGCTTCATCGAGGAATATCTAAACACTCAAAAATAAGTTTTCACGTAAAATATTTGACATTTTTGGAAAATTACAATTTTTTCCTCAGATATGCTGCAGATTCCTTCCTAGATTCTGCAACTTCTTACTAGACTGTTTCTTTCGAGAAGGGGTAGAGTAGTTTTGTAAACTATTACATACAATTGAATAATCTAAAAGTTATACTTTTCTCCTACTCAAATGTAACAGCATTCTTAAACTAAAGAGACTTCTGTACAAAAACAGTCAGTACAGAAAATTTGTCAATATCCTTTCGACTAACATAACAACAGCTGTAATCGAGATTTCAGATCAAATGCTATTCAAGTGACGTCATTTCCGTATTACAAATGACATAAGTTACAGCATCGTCGCTAAGTACACTACTCCCTCGGTCGTGTTTCCTGATGCCAGGCCGAGGAAGTGTAATAGTGATTCCCGCTTCCCCCAGCGTCTCGAAATAGTCATATTTTACACGTATTCCCAAGCATTTTCTATTCACAAGCAAAATAGAAACGGACAATTTTGCTTTTTACATTAACACAACTAAAATATGTGTAATGTATAGTTGGCAGCATATTGATTGGTATGACCAATAAATTAAAAATATTGTATCACCCATCTTTATTGTAAATATGAATTAAAGCGAAAGCTTTTTCGCTGACGTAGTTAGCATCTTCAGGCTCTTGGACTAATACTCAGTTGTTTGTTTTTTTGCATTGGGCTCTTGGACTAATATTCAGTATATGGTAAAACAAAAATTCTAACATGTAGAATATGGTTTATTACATAAATAGTAATGTTTTTGAAGAAAAAAGAGTACAGGATATGCCATAATCAAACTTTTAAATTATGTAATCACTGGAAACGAGAAATGCTCTCTTGGTATGTTCTTGACTACGAGGGAGCCTTTGATAATAACAACTTACTTATTATGGGGGCATCAAGAAAGAAGTAACTGGCAGCTTATTTAATAACACTTTTGAGTTATATTTAGGGGATTCATTTGTTAATGACGAAATAGGGAGAAAGACAATAAACAGAGGGTGCCCGCACGACTCATGGAATGCTTTGGATTGAATGCGAAGGATACGTAGATGATGGTAAAAAAATTATTTACTACGTGTGCAAAAAAAACAACTCCCGATCAACATATATTTTCCCCTCTTCTACTACTTCGAACCTAAACACAACACAAAGCGCCCATCCCTCTTGTCTAGAGCTCCAGTTCGCTTTGTCACTTAATTGTGTAGAAACTCTAAAGCCCGCGTGACTCCACCTCAAGCACCAGGATCTCCGACGTGACATCACTTGAAGTGGTAGAAACAGGAGAGCGCGGGGCCCCGCATTCTGTGTTTACCGCGACGAGTGTGACGTCCCGCCTCGCCACCCGCGGCAGTAGAAGGCTACTGGATACCGCTGGAGACACAGCAGCGGCTTCTGAAGCTGCCGCTTCGCTGTGTTGCCGTTCAGTGTCTTGCTCTCCTGTCCCACAGACACTGAATCAACGCTCCTTCACTTGGTGATGACAATGTTCGACGTAAGACTGGACTTTCATTACCCCTCCAAGTGATGCCACTTCATTTCAGATCATAGTATGTTTTCTCATCCATACTAATACATAAATGTGTAACGTAAAAGTGTACCTTGTCTGTTTGCTACTTGATTACGACTAAATCACTGAACCGATCATGTTATTTGTCAAGGAGATAGTTGAAATGTCCAGGATGAACATGATAAAAGAAGATAGATGGTTTTTGACGATAAATCTGGAAAAATGAGTTATATCGCTAAACGATTAGCGATAAGTGAACTATGGATAGCAATATTGTTTGTCTCAAAGAGTTCTACAAAAGTCCGCGACAGCATAGACCTATCTACAAAAATTAACTTAAATTATCGATAAAACGCACTTTTCAACATTAAAATTAGAAGTGTTAAATACTTCAATTTAGGAGTAATTTGAGAAGGACAATTCAATCTATCAAATTTAATGGATTTTTTTGTGTATTTTACAAAGATAAAAAGCGTCTTTAAATCGTAAATTTCGACGAATAGTTTAGATTTCACAAGAATTTTAATGAAATGGTGCAGCCGCATCATGCCTCGGAAGCGAAAGTTCGAACGACAAAATAGTGTAGTGGAAACAATCAAGTTTAGTTTTAATTTTTTTATAATTTTGACATTAGGAAGCAGACATGTTTTAAAAAACTGATAGTACCCTGTGTTTGAGTAGTAAATCAAATGAAAAAATATCCGATTTGTTTCAACCGTCCCCATTGACTGTTGAAACATTGATTGGGGTCAGCATTCGACATGCTAATAAATAAAAATATAATATTTTAACACGTTTTATTCGTTATTTATTCTAATTCTAAGAATAATTATGGCACCATTTGACAATAGTAATCAGCATTTAATATTTTAATAATAACGATAATTTTAATCACCCTTTATCGTTTCTCAGGCACACAACATACACGTTATTTATCAGTTGTCGGTGACAATGTGACTACTTAACATTGATACACAATTTACGTAATTAACAAAAACAACAAAAATCAGCAGTATTTTTTAAACAAAACTAACTGAACGAAAATAATCTGAGAATAAACTAAAAGAAAATAATAAACTAAAATAAATTAATTTCTTTATTTTTATTAGTCATAAATCAAACACAAATCCAGCTTTGGTATCATTCCGAGTCGCAATTGTGGCAAACATAGCTAAGGCCACAGTTTACAAGTGGTGCATCTTTTTCTCCGGATCTGCTCTCTGAATACAGTGACAAACAAGGCAGTAGCACCACTCCTCTTCTGATGATGATTCCTTTTGTGTATTAATTTTTTCCCCTTTTGTGGTATTTCTTTTACTGTTTCCTCCATCCAATCTTTTCTCGTTGTCATCCCAAGTCGAGGTCGTGATAAATTATACTTAATGGTAAGTTCGTATGCCAATTTTCTTACCTCCTTCTTTGACAGGCCAAAATATATATCTGCACATCGAATCAAGTAATTTGAAAGAAAATTAAATAAATATATTGTTTCAACCGTACTCACAGAAAAATGTTTCAACAGTCCCCAACCCCTCCTTTAGGTAAAAAAACAGTTTATAGTAATGGTGACAATAATGATACATTAAAAGAAGTCACGATGCCGTATTCTACAAGCTTTATTTCAAACACAAAAACACACTCAATACTCTCACTTGAAAAGAAACCATAATAATTGGAAAGATGTCCGAACAAAAACCTTTTCTTTTGGTTATCAAAATACAATAGGGCCTCATATAAAGATCTGCAACGCGCAGTGAGCGACGCAAGACTGTAGTTCGTGTTCGGAATTGTTGTCCATTTCGTTCGCCCCTTGGACCCATCACCCCCCGCCAATACGGTTTGCGAGATATTTGTTTTCTTTCAATCGTCCTTCGTTTCAACCGTACCCAGTCTCCCATATATTGATCTTATAATAGAGACATAATTTATTTTTTCCTGAGTAAAAGAAGATTACTCTACAAAAAATCCCAGGCAAAGCCGGCAAAGTTATATAGTATCAGCTAGTATACTATATAACAAAGAGTAAAGTTTGTGAAAAAACACAGTAGGAAATAGAAAATTCTATCTTAAATGTAAATCAATTTTACTATAACTGAAAATCACTAATATCTGAGCCTCTTATTAAATACAATTCCAACTAACTCTGCATGCAAACACGTTTTGTGTAGCTAGAATAGAGTGTTTCCAAAAATCCTACCATCCCGGGCCTCGTAATTTGTAGGTTTGCTACTGGTAGGAAAAGATGTAGTTAATTTTGAAAATAAGGAAACGATAACATTCAACGAGAAGTAATTCTAATATGTTTGTATAAGATATTTAATGGAAGAAGGAACGATAAAGAATACGATAAAAATAAATGCTTAATGAATCAGAACATAAAATTACAGAGAACAGAAAATACGAGAAAACGTAAAGCAACCTTCAATAAAAAAAGTTATCGCCACGCATTTTTTATTTCTAGTACGGCCTTGATGCAAACTTCAGATAAAGGAAATTTTATCTTTTTGCCGCTCCCAATTTCCATTTCTCTACGGGTCGATCGGTATCCGATCTGATGTTCTCTCCAAGGTGTTGGCAACTCACACCTAGCGTACGAATAGGAGAAGGAGAAGAACAAGCAATGAGGGAGAGCACTTCCCAGCAGCCTCCTGATTAAGATTCGCCAACGCTTCCGACGAGCACTTGGATCACCACTCTCAATCCCATTCTCTCACAGACGTTCGCCATCATGTGTCCGAAACGTTCCACGCACAAGGATTATGTTCCCAAATATAGACCTCGGGCAGTCGATAGAGAAATCGATTCTATCTTTTCGGTCAAGACAGGATTACTATACTACTCATAACAACGACAGCAGTGGTCTAGTGGGAGCGTCTTCGTTACCTCGATACCGTTGAGAGGTAGAGCGAGGGTTCAAACCCTGCTCGGCCGAAGTAGATCACGTTTTCAGCTGGGATTTCCCTCACCTACTGCAGACTGCGTCGGTTCGGTACCATAAGTTCCCCGTCAACCCAACATCTCTCCTTCCCAATTCCCTTACCCAAGTCCAACGGTTAGGTGGAAGAACAGGCCTCATGGCCTGAACCTTGCCAAAAGGCATAAAATAAAATAAATGAATAACATTTTCATATTCATTATTACTTTTTCTATAATTGTGAATATGAAATTTATTTTTATTAACCTGCCTTCATATTTGTTAACTATCATTATAATAACAATAATTATTTTATGTTAAACAAAATTTCGAGGAAAAACTGAACAGACGATCAATGTGGCAAGGGAAATGAATGATCCAATTATCACCATGAAGTTTTTCGAGGTTGCTGAGATGCATCATAATACGTTAAATTCCATGTTCACATCATATAAGTGAAATATTCCTAAAAGTGAAGAGGGGTGACGTATAAAAATAATACAAAACTACACATATGAGGGTCAAATCCTTAGTTTTCTGAGTCGTTGAAAAACATTTCTAGATCCCGTATGGGTGGAGTAGTAAGGGGGCAATCGAAAATGGCCGATATTAATTTCCATATAATAATATTCGGAATCTTTTACATGAATTGTGACATGATGTCGTTTACGAACAAGTTCAGCACTAATACGGGAGGAGGGGGTGATACACTTCTAGGGGTGAAGTGGTGTATTTACATTAAGCGGTGAGGGTCTCGATGGTATTTATGCCCACGTATAGTCGAGTAGAAATAATGCAAGTCTGGAGAACTATCTGGAAATGAGTTCAACACGTTTTAATTATAAGCACTATAGTGTCAACCTCAGATATTATAGTCGCTAAATTTGGATGTCTAACAATAGACGTACTGTGTAGGTGTAAGTCTTTGGCGACGAAGTCACATTCAGTGAGTCTTAATTTCAGCCAGCTCACCCCTCTGAACCCTAAGCTCTGAGGAGAGGTGAATAAGACTCAGAATAGAAGCGAGTGGTTTTAACTACGAATATTGACAGTACTCTGACTGAAGTTTAATAAAAAGAAATAATTGAAAACAAAAACAATTAGAAAATAAGAACACAAAATATGTATGATCAAGAATTATTCATGCTCCTAAGCAACGCCGGGTTCATTCGGCTAGTTCATGAATAAACAAACAAACAAACAAAAAACTGGCTGATTTAATTGCTTGTTCATCATTGCTTTGGGTTCTGAGAGGCTGTGCACGTGTCATCAGTGCCAATCAAAGGTTAAAAGCGACCTTTGAAACATTCCCCATAAAAACTCATTGCGTTACACTAAGGCAGAAACACCCCTCCTCCGCTGTAACTGTAACGAAATCAGAAATCTCCCTCCACCCCATGTGTGCATTACGTAATTTATGGTTGGACCCTAGTAGTATAACAATTTCCTGGGTTCGATTCCCGATTCGTAGCCGTTTTCACCTGACTGAAAGCTATCACATATCTTCTCCACGTGTAGAGTACACGGAAGAAATACATGCATACACGGTTCGATTCCTGACTCGTCACCATTTTCGCCTGACGATATCTTATAAGAAACCTTACATGATAGAACAAAATACTTACTACATTCAGAATACTTATGTAGCAGTGTGTCTTACGTGCTCTAGTCATATAAGGCCGAAAAAAACGCGCCAAGAAGATGAGTAAAAATTGAAGAGAAGTAACATTAACGCACTGTCAACGTGTCAGCTATTATCCCTTTCCAGTTCCAGTCCAAGAGTAATTCCGCCCAACCACAGAAATATTACAGAATCAGGTACTGGATGAAGAATATTTATATACTGAGCAATGGCTCGTCGTAGTGGGACAGAAATGACTCAGCGTTCATTGAAGAAGTCAATTCCAAACGAGAGTACAACGGTACAAGTGGACACTAGTATTATTTTGCGCAGAACTTCCACCAAGAGATTGCCGGGTTTGACTACTTCATCTCTCCAGATCTTGTGTATCGGAGATCTTAAGTAAGCACTAATACTTGACTTTGTTTCCATCCTTTCCTTTTTCTCCACTACGATCACTTTACTTTGAAGTATACTTCACAGTTATCAAGTGAGCTCATCCACTCCTTTGAAAGTTGCTAGTAATATTAAATATGACGAACATAAAGCCCCGAGAATTAACTAGAACNTATATATATATATATATATAAACACAATCAATCTGGCTGTAAAGAAAAGAACTTGCATAAATAAATTCTTTGCAAAGCAACAAATTGTTAAGAAAATTACTCGACATGCAGAGAGTATACCAATGCCATTTAAATGAGAAGAAAATATTTTATACTCATCACGCAATAGATTCTGATCGAGATTTTGAGAGCATTTTGCACATAACACACTTATAACGGGCCCAATCCGTAATTATGTAAGCACAATCTGTGCTACAGAGAAAAACGCAGCAAGATGTCATGAGTAAAAACGCATCACTTTGGCAATGCAACGGGGAAAAAATACACAACTTTTATTTTGTTAAGCGCTTTTCCACAAAAAATTACTTCATTGAATATTCTCGACCAAAGTTTCTGAAGTTTTGGCCATTAAATATTCGTCAGATTGCCAACGTTTCGATTTATTGAATACCTCCAGGGCTCTCTGCAAATACCACAATATATCCATCCATCTCTCATAACTGATTTTGTTGTGATTGGTTAAATATTTTACCTTATTGTTAGTAGGTATAAATAATTCGATAGCATTTGTAGAATACCAACAAATAATTGTTTTCAAGGTTATTTTTTCGGAATTAGATTTAAAAATAACGATTACTCCTCTAAATTAAATGAATTACTTTGAAGAAAAAATGTTGAATTAATTAGTGTTATTTTATGGCTCACACCTTTTACAATTAGCCTTAAATATGGATGATGTAACCAGATCATTATTTTCGAGAAAATTACTCTTAAGCCACAATCAACAAACTTTTCGCTGAGTGAAGTTTTGTGTGCGATGGTGTATAATCAATAGTGATCAATCACACTATGAACATTACAAGTTAAATATTTCTTATTGTTTCTCATTATCGTCTATATTATTCCTATTACATTTTCGTACTTCAAAATGATTGATGACGACATATGACACTAATGTATATATCAAGCGAAATGATATAACAGTTTGAGGAATTCTAAAAAATTCTGTCCAAAATAAACTCGAAAATCAGCGATAGCTTCTCTGAGATCTTGAATGAAGTCCTTTCGCTGAACACCTTACGAAGCAATTAATTACTTCCGGAACACAAAACCAATAAATAAAAAATTACTGATTTAAAAAAATCTTTGTTTCTGTATATTATGAGATATTTATAGCCAAGATGCTAACGTTTCTATGAAATTTACTTGTTTTTTCTACCAACATTGAGAAATTTAATGAACAAGATTTTTCTCATCACTCTCAATTGATACAATAAAGTCTCGAATCAAAATGTCGAGACCAAAGGCTTTCGAAACATAAACCAACAAAACCAAACGAGGAATGAACACGGGATACATGACACAACACATCATAAGCTAGTACCCGAGAAACGAAGAAGAATTACTTGTAAGGTGATTAATGTGAGTCACACCACACTGTACAGAGAAAACGAGTTTGCATCAGGAGGCCAAGTTCACTCGGTTATTTTCCCCAGATGTCGTTAATTTATTGACGACGAGATTGCCAAGTAACTCATCCGAAGCTATCAGCTCTAATCGTGATTTGTGGGACTGTATTTACCGAGCGGATCATCATCTTCCCAGGCGGTACAGCCTGGCAGAGCCAGGCGGGCGGATACAATGATCATTTTCATTTAATTCTTACTTATTACAATCTCGAGATGAAATCAGAGAATTTCAACCATGACCTGCTTAACGGTTTTTCGAATGCCGTGGTCAGGAAATAGGTTTCTGATGAGACATTTATACTTTAAAGGTCACATCAATTGGAACAATAATACAGTAACACCAACTTCATCTAACAACATGGACAGGGAATCCCCTTGTGTATTGACATTTATACCTGTTAGTAAAAGGCATTATAAATGAAAAAAAAACAACATACAACACTTAAGAGTAAAGGTCTTCAAACAGCAGCCGACAATAAAAATAATTTGGGGCGCGTGAATAATAATTAAACAAATAGTTCTAGTAGATAGAAATTTCACAGTACTGATATGAGAGAACCATTTGGTATACACACTGTTGCAAAAGTAGTAAGTGGCATATACAACTGTTATCCAATATTTTTAAAACAAATAAATGTAGACGTAGAATTTAATGGAAATTATTGAGCCGTGAGTATAGCATGTGAAGCAATGTTAGCACACTAAAAAATATTAATTAAGTAAATAAGCCAATCTCCGAGCAGTGAATACGTTTATGTACACTGAAGAATGAAAGACAAACATATTTAACACATTATATTCAACGTGTCCTAATATTTTTATTTACTATGTTGATATGTTCTATTCGATGTCATAATCAAAGAAGGAGTAAATGTAACTGTCTGGTTTTCATATTAAGCAATCAAAATAAAATAAAATAAAATAAAATAAAATAGAACGCTTTTTGAAAACTGCACAAAAAAATGTAGAAATAGGATGTGAGAATTTTCGGGTGAGGGGGTCCACAATGAGAATCTGTAAGTGTTTAAATTTATTTCAAAATAAAATGTTGATAAAAATATGAAAATTGTACGAAAAGAACATGAAATGAATCGAAACCCTTAGGTGATGTGCTCAATTGAGGTTTTCCCCAGACCCACGTATTTGGAACCTTAAGTTCTTCGGAAGTCCTTCATTTCACCTTCCTAATCCCATCACCCACACCATGGTCAGAGCCTGAACCTCGCCATAAGTCAGATAGTAATAAATAGAATAGCTTTAAAATAATAATGAAATTTTAGACATAATATAAACACTTCATTCTGTCCGAATTAATGGAAGGGAGAATTTTCTCCAACCCCGCCACCCCCACCTCCACTAGTGTTCCTTCACAACAATCTGTTCAACGAACCATCGACAGATGGCCTTCCGCAGCCAGCCAAGTGGATCGGACGGAGGCGTTGAACTGTAGCAGAACTCCACAGTTGCAGTGTTTCACTTTCAGATTGCGGAGTCAGCGGTAAGTCTCCGCCAGTTGGAGTGAGTTGGAGAGCTGCTCATTTGTCACGAGCCATATTAGCAGGAATTAGCGATAGAAACTCAAGGTGCAGTCTAACTACCAGGAGCGAGGTACCATAACAACACTGCAAGAACACGAATCAGTTTTTGTGCATCGGCCACTCGTGTTATTTCCTATACGAGCACAATACGGTCCCTACGTCATCATGTTATATTTATGAATACATTTTAAGGAAATGTACTTGAAATAGATAACTGTTTCCACATATTTGTGTACCAGTCATATATATTACACATCAGTCACGTGTTACAGAAGTACATTATCCATAATATGACACCTTGGGCAGTGGCGGATTTACGGTGTGGTGAGGGCGGGGGAGGGGTTAGTCTCCCCCATTGGACCTGAACACTTGACAGATAAAATTGAACATAAATTTACTTAGAGATAAAATTGATGTTGATAAATGGCATACTTTGTAAAAGTGTTACTAGATTAATACAACTAATAATTCCATATTAATAATTTAAACAAATAATTGTTATTAATAATACCAGATTGTTAATTATTTATTTGATGTATTTTATTTACAGATAATATTTATAAAGTTTGTGTTGTAAAATCATAATTTTTAAACAAAAATGCTCCCCGGTTAGCCTCCTCCCCTTGATTACAGTATAGATCCACCACTGACCTCGGGATAGATGAATACCAATTAAACATTACAATCGTTGTATTTCCAATGATTAAAATCCTCATCTATTTTAACATGATATATTCGACAGAAGTAGTCATTGTGTAATGGCATAGTTTATTCATACTCGAAAACGAGTACTGAAACATTCAGCTGCTCAACAGAAGTAACTTTCAATTTCAACATGGAAACTATCGCGCCACAATGACCAGAGCATGGTGTAAGAAGTGCGTTACTTTAAATGTATTCTATTGCCTCACCTTCAGCTTGGGGCTGATGACTACAGACTGAAATTACGTATTCATAGTCTTCTTAACGCTATATCATAATTTCTCTCGTTATGTTTAGTCGTGACGGTATATTTATCTTACCGTTCACAAGCAAATTTATTTTCCCTCTCCTGCATAGCGTTATTTCTGTCGATACGTCTGTGGTGTGTTTCGTCCCAAGTCTGATTCCCACGGGAACTCAAATGTAGCGAGGATCACAAATCATTGTCACTCTAGCATGAATAAGCACAGGTAACAGTTTCATTAGGCAGGTAGTAGGTAACGTGGTGTTAATAATATCACCAGTACATGTGAACAACAAACCACTGGAAGACCTTTCCGATCTGCGGAATTTGTATTGATTCTGTTTCGAATGAGTTTCATTTGGAAAACATATTTAATTGGTAATTGATTCTCGGTAACGAAACAAAAAGTAGGGAGCACTGTCATTCAGACTAATCGTATGAAATAAACACGTCAATTTTTTCAAGCACAAAAGCTACGTTTTTTAGCCAGGTTCTGAAATTATTAATATTCTTAGTCACAGAGGTACAAACGATGCTGAACGTGAATTCGTCAGAAGATGGAAATTTCACGCAAAAAATCGCCACAAAATTTGAAATACATTTTTCATTTTCTGTCAATTTAAAGAACGTAATGTTGCTTTCACTACTATATCTTTTATGTTCGTTAAAACTGACCAACTAGCCTTCCCCTCTCCATTGAAAAGTAAGCTCGAATTCGTCAACTCGTATATGAGTACTTCCATTGCAGTAATTGTCTAATACATAAATTTGCACCGAAATTTTATTTTTTGTAGGTACATTCAGAAGTATTTTATTGCTGATGATTCACTTTGCTTCGTTGTTTCCAGTAATTTCACCAGCGTGGTTAGTTAGTAACCATGTAATTATAATCCCTCTTCGAGAAGGAGATTCTACAAAAAGGGTTTTTTCAGCTCAGGTTTCAAGAATACTATTACAACTAGACTCATCGGACACCTGGAGCGATAGTTCAGCAAAAAGCGACAGTTTCGAGAACCTGAAGAAACATCCCATTGTAAGTGATTTTAAATCCACGAAAACTCTTTTCTTCGAACACATTCTCCAAACATCACATCAACTTAAACAAGCAAATAAAATGTTTTACGAACTTTACATATTAACAAACAAACAAATAAATTAAGTCATTCGCTTAAGTCTAACTACGAATAAAGAGAATACTATATTAGTACGCGCGCCTTGGGTTACCAGTAAGTCACACACAGAACCACAAATGAACCTAATAAAAAAATCTTATCCTAAAAACTCACAGTGTTCATTTCTTTGAACAACATAATTCTACGAAATCGGTGTTACACCATATCAAACGAAAGGAATTAATCATTTGTCAGAATATTGTCCTCTTTTCGGATCCAAAAACAAAAGGGTAAAATTATACACGAATTATGTCAACTAAAAATTCTATTTAATTATTATTATTTAAAGTTATTAAAAATGTGTGTGCAATGGGAGTCCAATGGATATCCCATTTTATCACCTGAAACAAATGGGTCTATTGTGTTGAACGTGTATACGTATAAACACCTACTGTTAAGCGATCTGTCAAATAAATAATAACGAAAAAGAAAACAACCTCCCGTCTTTATATAAAAGTTCTCAATCTAAAGTTAAAACCTGAATGTCTCTTGGATCCAAGGTATTATGAGTGACTTACTAGAGTGCATACCATCATCGATCGATCAATATAATAAAACGATTAACTACTCACAGTGATACCATTTTTCTGTGTTTAATACACTGAAGCTACAGTAACAACTTTTTCGCTGAGTAGCCCTCGATTCAATTTTTGTACGAGCACTAATTTATTTATATTATATTATTATATTTAGTATACATTATTATTATTTATTATATTATTTATATTATATTAAATTATATTTATATTATTTACACTAATTTATTTATATCACACACGCTGCACCACGTAAAAACCAGGAAATCATCCCGGATTCACCCCATAAAAAGGGCATTGGATCATGTATAACGACACGTTGTTGCGGAGCCCAGGGAGATACCCACTCATGGAACCAGTTCCGAAAGCGTGTAGGGATAAATACAGATAAATCCAAACAGGCGAAGCAAGTCGATTAAACAAAATGATACGTTAAACAAATAATTAATAATATATTCATCAAAGTATAATAAAAATACTGGTTTTCCAACTATATTAACTATTTTTTATTTTGTTTTATTGATTTCGAAAAATTAAATCGAAGAGTTAATTGTTGGTAGAGCACTCAAGTGTAGTATATTTATGTATAGAATATCAAAAGGTATATGCAAAGAAAATCAGAATGACAGGTAAAACAAGAATGTACAAAATGGTATTTAAAAATTTCAAAGACAAAAGAGTTGTTTTAAATAAACATAAATCAATTGTGCTAGATCTCAAGGGTTGGTAAAAGGATAAGTGTTGGTAAAAGGATAAGTGTTGGTAAAAGGATAAGTGTTGGTAAAAGGATAAGTGTTGGTAAAAGGATAAGTGTTGGTAAAATAACTTTTGTAAAATACTGGAGTTTACAACAGTATTTTTTAACCAACAATTAACCTTTTGAGATTCAACACATTTGATTTTTATTTATTCAAAATCTGTCACATACATACAATTCTGTTTTCTTTCCTCTTATAGTTTTAATGCTGTGGTAAAGAAATCAATAGTGATGGACTAAAAACAGATATACTTTTCACTCTCATAACGTAACAATTTGTTTTATTAATTCCAAAGTACCTTTTTAAAGTGTAGTATCTAGATCGTGAATCTTCATGCTTCGATTACCATTCGTCTCGTGATGCCGGATACTAGTTTTCGACAATAATTATTTCACGCACTTCTCCGTGCTATCTTGTCCCCCCCCCCCATATCCCGCCTCAGACCAAACGTACAACCACAATTCTTCGTCATTCCATTTCCTAAAATTTCTTTCAATCCAATGTTTTTCCATTCGTAACAGACTACTTTGTTTCAAAAGTATTTACTTCGTCCATTAATTTTATAACGTTTCTTTCTACTTTTTACAATAATGTTATTTGTAAATGAGTATATGATATCTTGAGTTTAGGTCGCAATAAATACATCATTCATGAGATTGCGAACGATTATGTATACTTATGTATTTTGATTTACAGTTTCGGTTATTTGTGTTGGAATGAGATGATAACTGATCATGTTGGTAGTGCTACACAGAACAATTTCTTGTGAAATGGATCCACTTGTGAGCTGGTATATATACTACAGCATAATGTTGTGGGATAAGTGGTTGCAGAGGTATGATGAGGTTCAATTATGGTTACAGAGAGGTTGTAGAGAGGTATATATGATCACTGTTGTATGTACTCTGTTAGCTCTGTGTTATTATTTAATAGGTTTTAGTTAGTTTTTTATGAATAGTTATTTTGGAAGTAAAAAACCCCTTCATGTATAGCCCTGAAGGTGACTTAGTAAAAGTCGAATCGTTGGCGATCCCATGAGAGATTTATTGTGACCTTAACTCGAGATATAATATACTTTATTGCAACACTTGGTCAAGAATTATGACAGAGTTATTTCAAAACAAGAATACTGATAATGAAAAAATTGTCTTCATCTTCCAAATTTCTGGAATAATCCCCCTCCCCACCCTCCTGTGCCGGAGATTTTTCCCTCTCCACGCATCCGACTTCTGCGTCATATCAATGACTTGCGCGAGTGTCGTCGACACCAGATACAGCGGGAGTCCAGGAGGCAGAGGAGAGCGCCGCGTCGTAACGGCGTTACCTTCCCCTACCCTCCGAAGCGCCGCCCGCGTCGCCACTATTCCACCGCACGCGCCTGTGACGTCGTTGACTACTAACGGGTTCTCCGCGCAGAGGATCGGACGGAGAAGCGCCCCACGCACCGGCATCAGTTGTTTTCGCCCGCACCCATTGCGGCATTAAAGCTCAGCAGACGCGAATTCAGCTTTAGACATTTAACCATCGGATAAATCAGAGGACAGGGGCGGAGGGGGCGATCGAACCCCCGCTCTCATCCTGCAAAGACCCACCAAATATCATACAAACACGAAAATATAGGTTACTCTTAAAACTAAAAAACAACAACCACAAAATAATTATAGCTTAGCTTGACAATATATTTGTCCACTATAATAGCCCAAAGTCAAACTGTCCCACAACAGGTGCCCAAGGGGTTCACGGAGCTTCGCAATTACATTGCCTAGGCACTAGGAGAAGTAGACGTGGCCAGCATCTCGCTCCTGTAGGTTACTATCATTGTAATATTGTCATTTTATGTACGACCTTTATTCAACTTCTATATTTTATATACGTTCACCCAATAATGGTGCAAATAGCGGTCGAAAAGATGTAGGTAAAAATAAAATTTTAAGTTTACTTAAAAGGTCTTAAATGAAATGACAATAGCTTAGCTTATTGTAAGACATTCCGATTTAAGTACACTGGAGCGTTGGATACGTAGGTACGTGGAGCCACGCAATCGCGTTTGCGAGCGGCATGAATAAAAAATTTCCGCCCAAGATCTCATTGGAATACAATACTATTTTCGTTAATATCTAGTTTTGGGAAGGTGACCCCTCCCCTACAATTTAAACATAATTTTGATCATATACCATTATTTCAACAGTACTTATCGTGATTGGATAATTATAGGAATCTCACTATATACCAATTTCATTTTTACTACAATCTTTTTGAACATTATCCATCGTCTTTACCTGTTTATATCTTCACAACAGGTGAATTTTCTTTTTGCAACGTTTCGGACATTCAAGTGACATATTCATGGAGGAGTTCGAACAAGAGGCCATCAATGAAACCTCTACGAAGCCTAACATGTGGATGATGTATTCGCGATATGGCCTCATGGCAACGAACACCTCCAAGAGTTCCTGACACACCTCAATCAAAAAGAGGAACACATACAGTTCAATATCGAATAGGAAAAAGACGGACGGCGTCCCTTCGTAGACGTACTGGTAGAAAGATCAGACAACCTCCTCTACACCACACTGTACCGCAAGCCAACGCACACCGGACGATATCTCCATTACAGTTCAAACCACCCCTCGAACACTAAAATAGGTCTTGCTAAATGCCTAACTAATGGAGCAGATATCGTGTGCTCGGATAGCGAGAAACTGAAGGCAGAACAATCTTCCATCATGAGGAACCTCAGCTCCAACGGCTGCCCCTCTACAAAGGTAAACACGGCCTTCAAACGCAAAACACCAAGCGTTAAGGAACAAAAAGAGAACATAGGCATATGTTCAGGAAATGTTCTGCATAATACTATAAATGGAAAGATACACTGATAGAGAGATATGCAGCCATGACAGGCTTATACATAGACAACCCTACAGATACGATACGATACGATAAAGAAGAACCCTGAAATGACGCTGTTACAGACAGGGTATTCGGTACAAAGATCAACGATAATAGCAATGGGCAGGAAATAGAAACTCTTAATAAAGAGAAAATAAATTTATTTTCGCAAATTATTAGAAACCAAATGTCTTTCCAAGGAAAATTACTTCAGCTAATAATGCAGTAGAATATGTGGAGTCAATACAAAGTTTTAGATACAAACAATAAAAATCGCACAGTTGAGAGTAAAGAGAATGTAATTAATATATTAGACGTTTACTTCCACCCAAGAACACAGACAAATTGTAATTATTAAATATTATATTACTTGGTACAATAAAATTTAACAATTACAAATATATCGTCACTTTATTGAACGAAATAAACAAATAAAATATATATTTACGAAATAAAAATATTCTACCTTATTTGCGGCTAATTGTCACAGGTTTTGAATTTTTTAAGGCATCATGTATTACTGTGTTGTATGGTATGTATTTTCAGTCAAGTTTTAAGGTATAAGAATTATATGTAACTTAGATATATATATATATAAAGTGAGCTGTTAACAAAAAAAAGGTCCGAACAGAAATATTTTTTCGCCGAGATTTAAATTTTCATCTTTTGTCATTGAGATTCATATCATCGAAGGGATCTCAATCGATGTTAAATACAGATATAGTTTAGTTTAGTTGTTTGCAATCAAAGAGAAATCGAATCCAATGAAGAGGAACCTTTATACGTAGGGCACTGATGAAATATATACAAAGGAATAATTATATTAACGTTTTTTTTTAAACCCTAAGGCAATTCGCAAGGTGGTTGGTGGGTCCTTTTTCCGAGACTTGGATGGAAAGTTCAGAAAACGTCAAATTCGAAGGATCCACGAAATGTAGCCTCCTATCTTCTACATTCTTGTGGTTTTCCCAGGACTGTGTTCATAATGAATTACATGGAAACCAGACATAACATGATTTCGGGAAGTCCAGACGAAATTTGCGGTGAACGACCTGGAGACGGAAGTGATTAGGACACGAGGCGATGGAGCAGACATTTGTGTCTGTATATATTACATACATTCCGAAAATTATCGTACATTTTATGTCATTTATATCTTCTCGTATCATCCTCATTTATCTTCAAAGTCTTGTCGCGATATTACTCACACGTGCCGAGGTACCAAGCCAACAGTTCAGCTCTCTCACATAACAATACGTTCAGGAGAAGAAAATACGGGTGTGATATATTGGCAAAGCACCGGGTCGACAGTTGTACGGAAGAGGTAAGAGAATTCCAAGCTGGTAACTTTAGATATCTCCAGAATCGAAGGAATCTCAATCTTAGATCTACATTGTTTAGAAAGCAAATTCGTTTGATTATCTAATATGTGAAACAAAAACCACAAGAACTAAGAGGCTTTTTTTTACACCGAGGTTTTTGTTTGGTTCCTCAAAAGAATGTTACGTCACGGACCATATTCGGTTCTATTGGAGTTGAAAGAGAAATATAAAATTAGTATGAAGTATGTGGTAGATGGAGTTATAAAAAGCTACACCGATGGAATATTACAAGTATGATCACTGCAAACTTAATACAGAGCGAGAGACCTAGCGTTCTATTCCCTGCCCGGCTAGTATTTTCAGCTGACTTTTTTCCCACCCACGCCAGACCAGTAAATGTATATATCTTACGCTTCACGCCAATTAAACACCTCTCCTTCCCAATTTTCTCACCCAAATCATGTGGTTGGGAGGAATAGTGGATTTAATGACCTTAACATTGCCACATTAAGAATTAAGAAATTTAAGAACTTTACTAGACATGATTACGGTTGATTATTCATTTACGAAATTTTCAATAAAATTTAGGCTCCGTCGTAGGGACATTTTATTGAAATGAATAAATATTGAACTTGATATCAGAGATAAACATTTCAATTCCGAAATATTTGAATGTACGAGTTCCAACCATCACAAATATTTTGAACTACCAGAGCACCCTGCGCATCAATCATGTAAATTTCGTGGTTTCGTACAAGTCGCCAATTTGTTTCACCAATCGCTGTTGATATCTAGTCAAAATATTTTTCATCAATGTTGGTGTGTAAGGTATGATTCTTAGTATCCTTAATCTCTCATTTTTCTTCGACAAATTGTTTGAGAAATAATTTCACAGGAAACTTTCAGAAAACAAATTTCGATGTCAATCAATTACTTCTTTCCTGTAAAATTCAAAGTTTTAAGAATACATTGTTTTTTCATACAATGTATTTAAAATATCTCTTTTATTCCAGTTCCCAGCATAGTCATTACCTGGGACTCTTGTTTCAGGAACACCACTACAGAATTATTTCCGAGCTACTCTTCTCCAGCCTGTTCCCAATTCACAGCTCAGCTTCGAGGAGAGGAACAACGCCAATTCATGCCGTTGGATGCAGTCAGCTACGGAGACTGCACTGAATGTTCGCAGCATCCGCGTAGGCGATCACTTACGGTAGTAAACCGGTTTCACCCAAATGCACCGTCATCCCCCATGCTTCGGTGGGATAGAAGGCGAAAAATCGTACGGTTTTGCTGTTCGAGTTTGTTTGGTGTGATTCGCTGCATTTAAGCTGCGTTTAAAACTCATCTTCCGATTCGTTTATGTTCGCATAGGAATAAGAATTTCTAAAGAGACCCGTTAGACATGATTTAGACCGTTCTTATTACGAATTATTATAAGACGTGTACGATCGCAATTCATATGCAAGGCGACTGTTTCGCATTCTACACAAGTGAATATTGATTTATATTGAATACTAAAAAAAAAGTATTTGACAGCTAACAAACAGTTATAAAGCTGTAATCTAGAGATGTAACTATTTCCAATTAATTAAGTAACACTTTAGATCAGACGCTGACATGATCTACAGATTATATACGGCGGCACTCCCAATATTAACCATTCTGTGAAAAGAAAAAAATATATAAATATTTCTTACTACATTACTTCTCACATAACGTACAGTACTTATTTCCGGATGTCCCTAGCGCGTTATCAGAGACAAAGTAACGTCCAAGATCGCGGGATCAAAACCAATATTTACGAAAAAACGGGACAAAACTGTTCAAGTTCACTTCATATGCAATTCTGACTTACGATTCATTTTTGGCGTACGAAAATCACGTGGAAACTACTCCAAGATCTCCTTTGTAGGTAAGTTTCGGAAAACCACCCCCAAAGGGATGAGGCAATCCAAAAGTTCGAGTGTCCTGCGGTTCTAAAATACTTTTTTCCAAACACTAGTTATGTCAAAGGAAAAGTATATCACAATATGCCACGCTTTTCCAGTTACCTTACGCACTCTGGTAGTGTACGTGGTGTCTAAACGGCCATGACTCATGCTTCATCTTCTTGCTTTCATCCCTATCTCCAGCGTTCGTATCACAAATATATAAAATTTGTATAGAGATTATCTATATTTACAAAAACGTGAGCTATAATTTATATACAAAATTTCTTTCCGTACAGTGTCCACTGGGACGTCGTACACCCAAATGGATGCTCTCAATGTCTATGAAAAAATGAAGAAACTACTGGCGTCCTATCTCAGCGAGAAATATGTATTGTTGGAATTGGGGACGGAATGCAAAGTTAAATAAAAGGTGTCCATAGGGGAGCTATGTAGGCCCTTTGTTATGGTGTGTTCTCGACCAAGTGTTGAAAGCGTTAGATACTGCGGGGTATGATTTTGTTGCATACGCCAATGATCTTGAGGTTATAGTCGAAAAGAAATAGAGGATACGGGGGCAGCAGCATTAAAATATGTGATGGAAATAAGTGAAGCTGCACAATTAACAGTATCAACGACTAAAACAGAGGGAATGGTGATTGGCCTCAAACATGGAGGGATTAATAGAAGAGACCCTCTAATACGTGTTGGGTATGACCGTTTACCAATACGCCAACAAGTGAAATACCTGGGGTTGATTATCGATGAACGGATGACCTACACACCACATCTGGAATATACTGGAGAACGAATCAAAAAACTAATATATAGTTTGCATCGAGTAGGCTTGAACAAGTATACGCTGCCATATGATAAGTTACGGACTTTGTACTTGGGAGCCTTACAGCCGCTCATCACATATGGATGTGTTGTGTGGTATGGCCAGACAAAGAAACAATTTTATGGGCGTAAACTAAGCATTTGTCAGACAATTTTATGGGCGTAAACTAAGTTGTCTGCAGCTATGGTATGGAGGGTACAGATGTGTATCTACATGAGCCATGCTAGTAATAATGGGCCTATTACTGATAGATTTATATATTGATAGGATGATTTTGCGTCATAATATGAGGCGACATAAGAGCATACAACTAGATGATCGTGTCATAAAGTCTACCATGTCAGGTTGGAAGATGGAGACAGATCGAGTACTTTGGGGCTGCTGGCAACTTAGATGGGAGATACGGAAGGAAGGAGCAGATACGGGCAGTGAGATTTGTTATAGACAATAGGCGATGGTTCAGACCGACTAAACAGGTAATAGAAATGCTTACAGGACATACCCATATTAGGACATACCTGAAACAGCGAGGTCTCACAGAAGATATTTCTTTGTGTGGATGCGGGCGTGAGACTGTGTCGCATGTGCTTTTTGAGTGTTCTCTCAACGACCAGGAAAGACGTGAATGATATGGAATCTTAAAACAGAAAGGAGTATACACATGAACGTCGTTATCGGAATTAATAAAACGACAAGATATATATGAAGCTTTTAAAGAATTCGTAACAGGAGTTTCATTAGTGAGAAAAACGCTCGATAATGGGAATGTTCATGTGTACACGCAATGGAGACGGTAACTCTCGCGGAAGCTAACTTACCCGCGAAGTGCAGTGTATCATAACCCAGTTATTGACTTACAAGCCGCGGCACTGGGAAAAACAGGTATTTATTTGTAATACGACAAGATTGTTACGTTGTTGTTTTATTAAAATGTATGTCATGATAACTAATAAATAAAGAAAGAAATAAACAATCACAAATAAAAAAATATTTTACAAAAACAAAAATTGTCAATGTGAAAAACTGAATTTACCCACATATTTACCCACATAAAAACTGAAAAACTATTTGTTCTATCACAAAAATTACGATAATTAATATTGTAGCCTTTTTGATAAAAAATAAAGAATATTTGAGTTCAATGCGATAATTAGTAATGCGGGACGCGGGTCAATGCCAAAATTTTTGTTTAAATTTCCGTTTCGGTGAAGATTCGTAAGAAAACTTGTTGGGTTCACGGTGATAGGTACCTGAAAACCTGATAAGTGCATAATTTATGTTTAATCTCATAGTGACCGACGAATCAAAAAAGTGGATCGATAATGAATGATGATTAATCGAAATTTCAAAGCAAACCCTATTTATCAATATTTAATATTCGTTCGGCGGCGGAAGGGTAATCGAAATTTGACGCTGTTCGTTTGCTGTTCCACCAAGAACGGGTCTATATCTGTACCACATACCATCATCTGAAATTTTCATCACAAAATCAACATATCAATTGCGATTTATATCTTGATATCTGATATAGAATTTAATATTTCGTAAGAAATACAGAATTTTAGAAATACAAAAATTCATATCGAAATTTAATATTTCCCTAACGAGAATGCAATGTCTCGGGGCGGCAGGCTCGTCGATACCATTGTCATTATTTATCTCGAATTTTGAGTCATAATAATATTAACAATTATTAGCAATATTTAAGGGACAATTTTAATAAATAAAAATAGAACGTATTTGTTAAATAACATTATTGTATTCTATTAAATATGTCGATATTCTGTAGATATTATAACGTGTAGCTAACAATTTTTATTTTTGGGGGGCATGCGATGATTTTGTCCTAGGGCGCAGAAATGATAAATCCGCCACTGCCTCGGGACCCTTGATGGGAAATGATGGAATGGCCCCTATCTTGCCCCAGGAGAGTAATTAGTTTATTGTTATATGTAGTTTTTAACTACATTTTGAGAGTATATTTTAAAGAGAATAAAAATGTACGTGTAACGATTTACCCAAGACATATGCGGCGTCTGTGAATTATACTGCTGTGGGTCAATAGTTGCCGTCTTCCTCCTCCGCCGCCAGCCGGAAATCCCGGAGGGTAGGGCGAGCGCCGTCCACTGAGGAGGAGGTTCCTTTGGGCGACGAGGACGACGTCCGCCGTGCCTCGGAGCCCTCCTCACTCACCTGCCGCCGCCGGTCGCTTGCTCTGTCTGTGCACACGTCGTGTTGGGCGACAGTTTCCCACGCGCCGCCGGAGGAAGCGCCGTTGTTTGAGGGGTCAACACGTCGCGACGTTCGACCCTCGAGGAATCTCTCCGGGTCGACACTCGAGGGCCGCCCGCAATAGATTATGCAGCGAGGTACTCCACAGAACGAAAACGCGTTGAGGTAAGTTGGATTTGAGGTGAATCGCTGGTTTCACAGGCATCACTCGATATGTGAGTGAATGGTTGAGCCGTTTCAGTACCACCCCACCAAAGACGCGAATTTCCCTTTTCATATAGTTTCGAGTAAATGCAATCGAAGTTTTGTTACTTCGGGAAATATCTACTTATTTCTTTAATGCTATAGTCAATATATTTTAAATATTTATCATCGTGTTGATCACATGTTTTCTGAGTGAAAGTGATTGGAGATTTCGACCACTTACGAGTACGTCGCCACAGAAGCAGATTCATATTTTGCACGGATGTGAATTTATCATAATGCACTTGAGTGCAAGGCTTTCGGATGAAAATAAAGCACAAACAACATCAAACTGGTTATTTTCACAGTATCTTGAATGGTACCGTAAAATGCAAATAAAAGAATAGATACAGATGCTTGAACAGAAAAGAGGGGATTCAGATTCCTTAAATTAACACTCACAACCGTAACTTCCTTCATAACAATGAAACCAAGTTATCAGAATTTTTAAAGACGACAAAAATGATTAATTGTCACTATTATTACTGAACGCATTTTTATTTAAAAAACGACTATACGGGATTTTATATACGACAGATTTTAATGTTTTTACCGCGAGATTTCAATGAACGTGTCCTTATTCTTTAAAAAATATGTTGACGTTCTAAATGTATAGAAAAATGCAACCCGCCATGCACATGGGTATTCTGCTAAACTTCCGCTGTAGTATTTTCAGATTTTTCTATCCAATGAACAAATTTTTGTCACAAAAGGGGTCATTACCACCTAACGGTATAGATCATTATAAAAGAATAGTCAACGCATTACTATAACTATGTTTTGTTCATCCAAACAAAGTCCGGTGACCCAGAAATTATTAAATATATGAGAAAATTAGGAAACGTTTTCTCCAAACAAATTTCCTCGTAAAGCGGACGAGTTGCAAATGGTTTATTATTAATCATACACACACACACAATACTGTCCAACAAATGAATCGTATGCTCGTGTTAGAAAAACCTGTCTCACTGCAAATATGAGCCGAATGCAAATAACCCAAAACCAGAGCATTAAAAATAGAACAGATTTGATTTACGTATAATTAAGAAGTTTCTTTTAAAACAAATAATAGAAAAAAAACTAATTCATTCACATAATTACTCCAACATCAAATTTCTCTCTACAGAAAAATGCCTGGATAAAGCAGAAACTCTTGAGGGCTAACTGGATGATAAAGAAGACCAACATAAATAAATTCATCTCCAGTAAACAATTTACGTTACAAACATTACATTCGTACGAACGCGATTGCAAACAGGTAATTCTAAATAGTCAACATTTTGAAGGAAAAATATTATAATTCACATGACCGTAAATAAATTCACCATCTAGAATAAATTTATTGTCAAAAAACAGTACAAACTGCGTATGACCACGTGGAGGGGAAAAAACTAATTTACTCTCCGGAAGCAAGCAAGGGCCCTAAGGCAGAGGCGGATTCAAAAATTTCAGAAAAAGTTCCTAGATAAGATAAAAAGTTAGCTGCGAGTTATAATACTAATAGAATGTCAATATGTTTGTAATTTTAAGCTTTTACTTTTAATTTTAAGTTAATACTTTTCGGTATGACGATATGTAAAAAAGAATTCATCCCTTCCTCCATTGTCGTACAGAAGATGAGAGATTTGCTAGACCCCATCTTGAAAATCCCATCTTTGACCCCATCTTTTTGAAATCGTTTATGCATTTACAGAGCGCTTCAGCTGGTCCTCCGCAGTGAATCCAGGCGAGTGGCGCAGGTGATGGATTCTGTGTCGTCGCAGTCCTTGGAGTCCTGTAGGGCACAGGCGCACCCTGCGGCGGCACAACGCAGCAGGACGTCTCCGCTACACAATAAAGCGGCGATGCCAACATCCATCTCGCGTCGTGCATTAAGGCGTATTCACGGCGTAGCCATGATTTAGGCGGATTGTCCTCGGAGGAACATGGCGGCGGCGGAGGACTGATTAGCGAATGCATAGAATTGGACGACCTCAAAAATTCAGAGAGAAAAGAATGGAAATAATTCATTCATTCAAAGAATACGACAAAAGGGTTGTAAAAATTGTAATTCTGAGTCATTGTCATTTAATGTTTCTCTTAAACTACATGTTTAAGAGAAACAATTAACAAAATACTTTAATATTTGTTAACAACCAAAAACAATAAACAAAATTGACACAAAACTCACGGAAAGATCATGGAAATGAAACCTGTAAACCATTACATTATAATAGCAACTAAAATACGAAAAAAAAATGATTGGAGCAACAACACTAAATTATTAAAAATAATTCTCAAGCAATCATACTAAATGGTTCTATTAAAATAGTAGATATTTAATACAATATTAAACATAAAAGAAAAAATTAATATTACAGGGTTGAGAAAATAAATAAATAAAGACCATATGATTTTGGGACATACCATAAAGCTACAGAATACCCTAATGCTAACCAAAATACCCTAATTCCCGAAACATCCAGAAAAAAAGTAATTCCCGAAATACCGAGTCCTTTCATCATCTTCCATGTTTGAGCAAGTTTCCCCCAAAACTCAAGTAAATTCAGTAGATAACTTAGATACACATTTAATAATACTTAAAATTAAGAATTTGTTTCTTGTTGTTATTTAAGATCGCAAAAACTAAAAGAGATAGGGTCTACGGCTTTTTCCGCATGAAGATGGCTCTATTAAAACATATACTAAGTTCAATTCTAAAGCTCTATTTCACAATTTTTTCTTGGGATGTATTTCATTTTAAACAAAACTAGAAAAGTAGTAACATTCAGTAATACGTCCGGGTCTACCAAAATGGCTTTCGTACCCGACAACTGTGAGAAAACATCTGGAAAAAGGAATAAACACAATTTTTTTTTGTGAAAACCGAAAGCTTTTACAGCTTTATAAGAGGTTTAATGAAGTATTGTGAGATTTAGCTCGTGAGTGTGAGTGTAGAATAATTTTTGCAACACAATTTATATATACACACATTTAAATTATTTATGAATATAGGCATTTGTTTGCATATTAATTCGGAATCAATTCACCTTTATGCACCCATGATCACACCGTAGCCGAGAAAATCAATAGTATAATTATATAAGTACTAACTTAGTAAAAAACAATAGTAAAATTAATAAGATGGTTACAGAATGTTTCAAAATGATTTCAGATAAACCTTTTTATCTTTTGCTCAGAACTGTTTGAAGACCAATTCTTGTGGGTCAATAGTTAAGTTGAATCATGCTGTACTGTGGAACCAGCAGAGAATGTTTATATTTTAATTTTTTCTGAACACATTTGTGGCTTGAAATTATATTATTTCATCGTTGTTTCCTTCATGCATCCCATAGTACCGTGTTATAGTATTTAGCAGCGAACCATCAGCAATAAACTAATTTACGAAAATAATTGTTTCAAAACACTGTAACCAGAAGCAAAGCAGCGAACCATCAGTGGCTAGGTAATTTACGAAAAATAATTGTTACAAAACACTGTAACCAGAAGCTGCTTCTGGCGTCCCACAGGGCACCGTCTTGATCTCTCCGTCTGGAAACAATGAAGTGATGACGAAACTTCCACGACAAGCAGCACATTAGCAAGTCCTCGTGACTGTGGGCAGCAGCATCGGAAGCGTTGGCGACGACGCCCGCCGGGGTGTGGTGTCACACGGGCAAGACACAAATGGCTGCAGGGGCGTACAAAAGCGTTCAAAGGGGATCAGAGGGAGACGGCTCACGAGTTGACGTGTATGTTTTGGCTGGAGATACTTCGGTTTCATTCCTACCCTCAACAATTAATCTGAAAAATAAAACATAACCTTACATAAATTTATTCGATGTTGATTTAATACATCAATCATTGAGATGGAGCTCAGTTAATATTGATATCAACATTTTTAATAACAATAAAACATAAACCTTTATAAGAGATTTTTTAAATTTACACCTCAAATAATACCCTTTTAACAAAATCCAGGATTCGTCCCGAGTTAACTGCGATGTCTTAATATGTCAACTTCCTATAACAAAGATCTGCGAATTCTAATCCAAAATATTCGAGGAACATTTTATAATTTACATTATGAAAAAAATAAACGAAAATTTATTTAAAAAAATATATTAGATTGCTACGGACGGAGGATTTAAATTTTCCTCATCCCGGAAAATAGACAATCTAACACGAATACTAACAGGTTATTTTAGTACATATACACGGAGCACTCCAACAGATTGATGGGTTAGCGTGCTCCCTCACACCTCGAGATATATCATTCTTCTTGTGATTGCACGTCATTTTCTATACTCGAATATTTTTCGTGTAGCTCATGTGTGATTGAAGAAAATATTACACATCCTCACACACCACCACAACATTACAATTCTCTCATCCAAATAAAATACAAAAACCTTAAGACTGTAATCTTAATTAAACAAAGCGGTTTTTATACCTAGTAGAACTATGCTACCATCAAAGAGTAAGGATGTGATTTTGAAATTTTTCCGTGTATTGCTTGTAATTGGGGTTGTTTAGATAGACTTCAGTTGATATCAAAAGTTGCTTGGGAGCATAGTTTCCATAAATACTGGTACACTAGCAATATACAAAAGTTTTTGTTTCATGGATTCCGTCTTCAGATTGCTCCCGCTCTACTCCATAATTTTGTTGTATTATTTCGCTTCACGCACATTTTACCTATTATATCAGTTCGTGGACAAAGGTCTCACTGGATACTCTGATTGGATATTTCTTTAGATACTTTGATTTATTTCTGTTTCTTCGAGAAAAACATTAGGTCAAAATAGAACTAGCGCTGTTTGAATAAAATATGTACGTGACACTGACATCAAGAAACCTATGCTTTAGAATGCAGGCAACAAAGTGTAAACGTTTTGTTGTCAAATCCCACAGTTCTCTGAAGAATGGTAATTAAAAGTTGCTATTATTCTAAACTAATTAATGTGCAACATATTCATTAGATCACTCTTCGATATTCCAATCATTCCGTTCCAGATACATTCGAAAGCAAATCTACATGGACATTTTAGTAAGTGTGGATAGAATAGATATAAATTTTCTTGACAGATGCCAAAGAAATCTTTACTTCAAGCGAAGAACTATCATGTCGAGTCTGAAACGTGAAGCTGAAATTTACGAACCAAGCAGACAAGGTATAAACAAACGTATACTTTAACGGCTCATTGCGCACTTTAACCAGGAACGGGTCCAAACAAGATGACGTCACGTTAACATGCATGTATCTCTCAGCCGGAACCGGTCCTGTCCACGCGAGGATATCGTAGGCGTCGTATGAGTGCATTAACTTTTGCCCGTCATTGCTGTTGACGTACCGGGAAGTGTCACTAGTACATCGCGATTAGGAATAAGTTTTATATCTATAATACCATAGAACGAATAAGCAATAAAAGATAATGAAATCAATAACCATCTTAAAACACGTAAAATATATGGAACAGACACATAAATACTAGAAGTTTTATAAATCTTGAAAATGAAACGACACCGTAGTTTTTATAAGCTTTTTGTTTAACTTCACCTTTTAGGGCCAAATCTTGCAACTTAGTTTTAACCCAGCTCCCTTCAACCGAGTGAACGGAAATTTGGTAAAAAACATACATAAATCCTCTGACAATGCAATATTATGCCTAATTCAAATAAAAACTTTTAAAAAGGTTTTTACAACGGTTTTTTTGTGTTAAAGAAGTTGTATAGACAATGAAAATAATAACACATTTCAAACAAACTCTCAGAGATTTAAAGACGTGTTTTGATTGCCGCCTTCATCACACAAGAAGAGATTATTTTCTGTACATTGCTCGACATCCAGTCGTTATCAATAACCAACAAAGTCCGTACAACCTGATCCTAGATCGTCTAGAACAAGAAGATCCTTCAGAGCCCAAACAATTTCATACATAACTCATACAATTTATAAGTTATTTGACTCTGGATAGTGATGACGAGCAGCGGCCTACATAGACCTGCATACTACTATAGCGAAAGTTACTTGATTTATATTTACATGAAATCTGATTGAAGAGACAATCACGTGAAACAAATGTTAAAAATAATTGTTTAATTGTAATTCTCCGGCATCTACAAACACATTAGACTACAAGAATATACGGACGCATTTCATAAAATGAACGCTTACATGAATACGAGACCAAAATCTTAAATAACAACTTGACAATTTTCACTACGAGTCTTCTTATGACGGCAAGGGGCGCACCGCTCCGTTTACTGTGTTACGCTGATTGGTCATGCATCGTCCGCTGTCGTAGGTCGCGAGAGACCCAGTTTCCGACTATAGAACTATCAATATCTGGCACCCATATGAGTGAATTCCACAATGATGTTCTTTAAGTGAATCTTAATTGTGAACGGGTATCTCGTACTTGTACGCAGAAGCGCACCGGAATGATTCCCGGTTCATTTTAACTTTGGCTTTGCATACTCAGAACTCTTAAATGAATCCCACGCAGAAATCGCCGACGTTAAGCCGACTTTCGACGTCGAGATCGAGTCGAAGGACGACGTCGAATGAACGACGCCATCCCGACGTCATATTTCCCGGAATTTGAAGTCGAGACAACGTCGTTATGCGACGCTGATACGACGATAATAACTAAGTTACACGACGTTGAGACAACGATAATAACAGTTATACGACGTTGAAACGACTCTGTTATACGACGTTGAAACGACGCTGTGATTCGACGTTGAGACAACTCTTATACGACGTTGAGACGACTCAGTTATAATAATAATAATAATAATAATAATAATAATAATAATAATAGCGCATTTGTCTCCGCTCCCGTTAATTTTCTCGTCCCGTTTCTCTTTGGTTGCAACCGTGTGGGCGGAACCACATTCGCAATTTCGACGTTTCGTCTTTCTCTGCCATCTGGTAGTGAAAGATGGAACTACTGAAGTGCATTTTTCGCCGAGCATTAATTTTGCTGAGAACATCCTTCCTTTTATTTTTTTTACGTGTTTACGGAGATTACTGCTTTACGTGTTTCCTATTCATGGTACCAATAGTATGACGGAGCAATACAAGAGCATAAAAACATAGCTTATACAACATTATTGCAGTTGCTCAGTGGTAGCGTCTTCGCTTTGAGTTACAAGGAATCCTGGATCAAATCACGCCGCAGTCTGGTGCCCGAAGACGGTGTTGTAAAACAACGAATATAAGAATGTGTATTACACGCCTCATACGAGCCTTTAACGAGGTAAATATCCATATCATCAACATCGCCAAGAAAGTCGTGTATAGATGAGTTAACGCCTAAAAAATGTTTTCTTGCGTCGTCGAATTGTCGTTACCTGATTTCGAATAAGCGTTTATTTACGATGTTGTGAAGACACCGTTCTCCGCCGTTGAATCGACGGTACATGCGTACGCGTTGGCATTATCTTCAAGACGTTTTTTGACGTCGCCACGACTTTGACGGCGTTGTTAAAACGTTGTTACGACTCTATTTCTACGTGGGAATACCATCCTACGCTACACGTATTCTCATCTCGTAATGTACTGCTGTATACACACCGCACTGAACAGCTTCATCCGGAATTCGTCCAGGACGCTGACTGACAAAAAACCCTACCTGTCTTATAATTAATCATTTATAACCTTTAATATTAATCAATTTTATTATTAATCAATTATTGACCTTATAATTATTCATTTAATTTCGATAATCATCTTCAATAAATTGAACAATATTACTTTCTTCTGCAAAAGAAGAAAAATGAAAAAATATCACAACTAGTCAACATTTTGAGCTCTTACGTTAATATCTTTAAAGCTAATTTTGTTTAGGTATGACTCCCCAAAAACAAAAAAATCTTTTATAGTTTCGCAAGGTTGGAGGGTATTTAATATTATTAAAACTCGTAATGAAGGGAATTAAATCCAAAGAAACAACTAACTGCTTCGCGGAACTTCCATGAAATACGTAGTAAATATTAGAAAATATATTATTGTAATGATCAAAAAGAAAAACAACTCCACTTAGCAAACTTGAATCTAACGGTATTATGTGAACGAAATTGTAATTGGAGACGAATTTTTAGTGTCGAGTAAACAAACTTCGCGAAAACATTGTACGAATAAAAATAAATATTCTTGCATCTAAGGCTTTATATAAAACTACTCCCACATTACATTTCAAAACAAAATTATATTTCGAATCAAGAAGCCAATTTCATGTCCTGCTCTATTTTCTAAAAGAAGCCAAAAGAAGTCGTTACTCCAGTAAAGCCAAAGGCCGACTCTTGAATACCATATCGTCGTAGAAGCGAGTGTTTCTGGCAGTCAGCCAACTAACTCACGGACGGTATTGTAGTACTTCGCAGCGTCAGAGAGGAAGACAGGAAATCGAAAGCGACACAGTCCCTGTGCCAACAAGTGGCCATCTTTCATACAACTAATCAGGTTCCGTAGCCGGAAGGTGTCTGTCAAGAATAAGAGCTTACGATACGTCATCAGGATCGCACTGTTCCACTGTGCAGTCATTTTCTCTCTCAATCGGAGAAGGTAATACGATTTTAGCCTAACGGTCAAACCGAATACAACTGTCATATTTTCGTAGCAAGAATAAAATTCTATAGAATTTTCTTCAGCATCAACACGGGGAAGTTTAATAATGGTAACGTGCTCCATAATTCAAAAATGATTCTCAGAATATAAGGGGAAGTTCGGTCAAAGCGAATTCGTCCCACCGATTCCAAAATAATTTCTAATCAAAATACATACCAAAACCCTGTCACAGAACGTATATATGAATTTAAAAAGAAGAAAATCAGTTAGCCTTCCTGGAAAAAGTGAATTAAAAAGATACTTCACATATTTGGACTCTGACTAGCTTTGCGATTTCTTGAAAAAGTTTTCCAGTAAATTTCTCACCGTGTAATGGTGAAAAAATAAATGTAATATAGTGAGTAAAAATAAACAATAACACGTTATAATATTAAACATTACTTTATGAGATACATGTTATGAAAATCAACGGTTTCCCAAGTCCGTATTCATTCACGCACCAATGACATGCATGATTTCTCAGTAGACATCGTATCATTCTTATCAGCAGAGGAGAATAGAGGAAATTTCATAACATGGATGAATAGTGAGTGGGTAATCACAACATTGCTAACTTTATTGCTCAAAATTTTCTTAGTGCGCGATGACCAACGACGTACGAATTGTTGGACTCTTTAACTGGTAAAAAATAAGGCACTACAAGAATAGGTATTCTCATGCCACCATTTTGGTCTGAACTCGGCTTATGCATGTTGTAATTTCCATGAAAACGCATCGACAACAACATCGAATTTTGTTTTCAGAAGAAAGTAGCAATTTTCAAACGAAATATTGAGGAATATTACTATAATACTAACACTGTCCTGTTGACAAAATGAACGAAATAAACACAGTAAAATACTCATTGATATTTATTATTTATTCAAATAAGAAGCAATAATTCTACGTAGGATAAACTAAGGCACTATAAGTGAATTTCATTTTTTTGGCGTTTTTATCATGAGCATGAATTTACAAACACAAATTAAATTCCCTTATAAGCCTCTGCCAATAAGAGAAAATTTGTGTCATGTACTCAATTTATTACAACATGTTACTTTCTTCTGAAAACAAAGTCTAAAGTAATGTTGATGTCGATGCGTTTTCATAGAACTTACAACATGCATAAGTCGGATTCGGACCAAAATGGCGGCATGAGTATACAGCTAAACTTATAGTGACTTAGTAAACAGCAAGCATATTATGACGTTCTAAAACAAAACACAATGTAGTAATTCTCTGTGGTAACTCAGTGTTATTGAACAAAAAAAAAGAATATTTATCTTCATATTTTNATGAGCATGAATTTACAAACACAAATTAAATTCCCTTATAAGCCTCTGCCAATAAGAGAAAATATGTGTCATGTACTCAATTTATTACCAACATGCTACTTTCTTCTGAAAACAAAGTCTAAAGTAATGTTGATGTCGATGCGTTTTCATAGAACTTACAACATGCATAAGTCGGATTCGGACCAAAATGGCGGCATGAGTATACAGCTAAACTTATAGTGACTTAGTAAACAGCAAGCATATTATGACGTTCTAAAACAAAACACAATGTAGTAATTCTCTGTGGTAACTCAGTGTTATTGAACAAAAAAAAAGAATATTTATCTTCATATTTTAGAAAAGTAAACGAGAATTCAAATTTGATGAAATTGTACCTTTCTGATACGAGAATAAAACCAATTTCAACACGCTTGTCTCATGTTACATACGTAATCAAAGATACTGGGTTCGTGCAAAGCAAGACAACAGTGTTACGGTTCCAGTAACCATATCCGGTGCAATTTATTTCTCAATAACATGGAAGGTATACAGTTTCAGATTACTTCAAGGATTGTGTTCGAACTCTGATCAAAGTATCTGTATAATGTAAAGAGGAAAATAGATTGAATTTTATAATGCACATTTCTGTCCTTTCTCTTGTTCGAGTATTGTGCGACAAAAAAAGGAAATAAAAAATGAGAATGTACAGTAGATTGCAAATTGTTGGTACCATTCCACATCAAATCAACTAAAACAAAACAACACAATTATGGGCCTTGACATCTCAAAATTGTTTTATAATATTTGGTACACTTGTAGTATCCCAAAAAGCATTTTGAAACACAAAATTTCAACATTTCTTTACTTTTGATCTTTGAGTAACATACTAACGAAGATTCAAAACAAAAAAAACAACATCCGATTTTATCTTGGTATTATTCGTTCCAAACAGACGTAGATTTAAAAAAAGATTTGACATAGCTGAAATTGGTGTTGATATCTTCAGCATGAAATGGTCTTGCCTTTTTTATAAGGAAAATTGCCTCGTATTATAAGGAAAATTAGAGAATTTCATGAATTAGAGAAAAGTTCGAAAAATGTTTTATGCAAATACCCAAAATTCGTGCCCTAGAATTCTTTTGTAAGATTTTATGCATTGTTTTACTTGAATGCAAATATATA
>NNCF01128047.1:596207-641677 GCA_002313205.1 Laupala kohalensis
GGTAACAGATTAATTATGTTATATCGAATGCAAATGTTGAGGATAGTAAGGCGATAGGTTTCGTAGAAAAAATGATAATATCATCAAAGTCGAAATTCATGAAAAGGATTCATTAGCAATTTTTTTCTTCAACATAAACAGACTCGAAACTTTTTTTTCCGTGAGTTATTTAAAGAGTACGGAGAAACTTCTTAAGAAAATACCACCTAAATAAATTTCTAGAAGATAAATTATGAGATCTTTCCATCACATTTTATTTCCCGACGGAGATGTCAGGTTTTATATCAGAATATTTTATTTAATTCTGAAAAATTGGGAATAAAGGAAAGTATACTGTAAATAGTACTAAATAATGGTTCTATCTTGTTTTCTTACTTAACATGGTATCCAGAGAGAATATAATAAATATTTCTATTTCGCTAGGTACATTCCAACAAAATACATCCGTTGTTTATGTATCAAACTTTTAAAAAATAAAAGGGGAGGATATGTCAAAAAAACTAGCGAAACAAATAAGAATGCGTTAGACTATCCGGTATTGGGATAGTCATGACAAAACTAAAGTTATAGGTAACCTGAAACTGTGTACGCATTTTTCTCAACCCTATATACAAATTCATACGTGTATATCAAACGCGCGTGCCGTAAGTAACTCAATAACAGTAAATATGCTGCTGCTACTGAACATTTCACAGATCTATTTGAATGCAAGAATAGTCAACATAATCTACTAGTTGGCAATCGCCATCTTCTGTGCAATGGATTCCCTCATCTCTGGCAATTTCATTCCAACGAAGATAAGGCTTCTGAGCGAAATGAAAGAACGTCATTACGACGAGCTTTTGTAACCACCAAGGATTGCTCGCATATTTGGCGTGGCAAAGCCAGAAAACTAACTGGAAAAGTACGCTCTCCAATGAAGCACTTAGAATGTTCGCTGTAATGTTATTAAAGGAGATAAAGGAAGAGCATTAAGTTGATTACATAGAAACGCGGCCACATCATTTGCCCACATGCAAAGGCACCGGCATGGCCATTGGATGTGGATAAATGCTTAATAATATAATTTGATTCTAGGAGATGCTTCATATTAAGGTTTTGGTGAAATATTATCGCACGTCTAAGATCTTATTTTCTGATATTGTGATGAAACAGACGAGTTGATGTTGGATCATATGTAACGTCTGACAGTGATATGTAACAGTGTCATGTTTTATTATTAACCAACTTTGGGGATCCAGACTTCAAAACTCGATAGAAGTCGAGAGTAGTAGTACTCCTCTCGATAGAATTTGTACACTGAATAATTTAATACATTACACCAGATGTAAAATAAAAATTTGTTTGATGCTGAAATTTGATTAGACGAAAACAAAAGAAAAAAATTTGTAATCTGTAAAATAGAAAAAGACTCTTTCCTATCAAAGAAACCACAACAGTTTATCATTATCAACACCATAACATTGCAATGAAAAGCAAACAGTACATACGATAATAGTTTGGTTTATACGTATATATTAATATTGCTAAACATATCACTTATATTATGTGAGAACCTAAGAAATTCGTCGGATTGTGGAGAAGGGACGTCTCCACACAGCTAATAATTCCAGACTATAATTTTTCGTCTTGTCATTCTTCTTTGGAAGGTTCATGTGTTTGGAAATTGCTTCCAGGCACACAGTCTGTCACGAGCTTTTTATTTTTCACTTAGTTTATTTGTTCACACGATAAGATATTTTGCTTCGTATCCACGGAACGTCCGATACATAGTTTGTGAACATCTTAATTATGTTATGTGAAATGAAAATGGGAGACGGGATCGAGATTCGAACTCGGTACGTTGAGGCGAACGGGATGGCGCAGTTGGTAAGCGCATGAGCGCGCTAAGCTGAAATTCCCGAGTTCGAATCTCGGTCCCGTTTCTCCCATTTTCATTTATCATAACATAATTAATCTGTTACCTGGCGGTGAGGTTCACCGCAATTTAAGAGATTTCTGTGTGTTCGTAAACATCTTCCATTCATGATATTCATTGAATCTAGATAAATACTTATGTGGTTTATGAACTCACCATAATCTTCCATTTCAATCTTAACTAAAAAACATTATTCATGAAATATTTTAATAAAACAACATTACAATTTATGAAATAAAGTTACAGTAGTAACATTGTTGAGTGTGGTTTATCTGTGGTTTCACGTTTCATGTTACAATGTCAGTCTTCAGTACATTGTATCATCTCCTTTACTTCCAAAATTTCGTAATAAGACATTTGAAATACAATATATTTTTCCATACTGGACGAAAGCTTCAAACGTTTCAAACATTTTATGCAGGGCGTGATTTTTTAAGAAAAGATAAATTTCATTTTAACAGTCTAAAACTGGGAATTAAAAAAATATACCATTTTTGATGTGGTCATCACCAATTGTATTTCCTTTGATTTATTTCATTATTTCAATCACACTCAATTCAATCAATGCAGAAAATTTCATGTTAATGAAAATTGTCAATTTTTTTTTGTTTCAAATCATCGAATTGAAGTGCGGAAAAGGAAGTATCTTTAAATACACTCAAAATGCTTGCTCTCTCAAGACCGTGGATAGATTAATCAACACCAATGCGTTCCATATTTTGATCATATATGTCGATGATACATCCTCGTTTATTTCACTTCACAAGTACGAACTAAAATTGTTCAAAAGACCCGTTAACAATTTAATAATTCAACCACACGAAGGCAACTTTATCCTATCGCAAACTTTTTTTACGATTATTATATATTTTTTATCGCAAGTCATCAATCACAAACTCTCCAATGTAATTACCAAGATTCCATGATGCAATGAGTAACCATTATTAAAATTATTTTAGTATCTTGTGTCAATTATAACTTCCCCGACACGGAGCACATATTATCTGAAGAAATACAATGGAGTGACTATATTGGGAACAGGGAAACACAAAAAACGAGAGCAATAGGAACTTTATAATATATTCCCAAAAAATCTCAGTAAATGCCTAAATAACAATCGTCTAGTAGTTCTAGAGTTATTCATATACCGGAAAAGGCTAAAAAACTATTAAAAAACACTTCTGTCGGAAAGCAATAGTTTACGATTGAGCTAGGGTAGGTCCAGGGAATATTTCGAGGACACGAGTAAATCTTTGCAGGTGGGTGAAGTGATGACGCTGTTCACAAGATCAAGGAATTTCTGAGGTGAAAGGCGGGCCAGATCAGAAGCAAGTGCATACGAGACGAATCATCGAACGAGAACGTAACGTTCTGCATGTTTCATGTTTAAAACTTTTTTTTAATTAGATGGTCTGTTCATTAATTTCCATATAAATTTAACTTTCTACGGAAAGGCAACTGTATTTCACATAAAGATTTATGTCTATTTAAACTATTATTTATCAGAGTCCCCAAACATCATGAGTCAGTCCCATCCAATTCAGAAAAGAAAAATCAGATCCTCTTGTAAAATCTATGATACATTCTTCAGCGAGGCTCTATAAAAACTGACCAGGAAGGAATAAAGAAACTCAGAAATTTTTTATCCCGTGATGCGATTTCTTTCGAACACCATAAACGGCGTGAGATAATCCATGATCGTCCCTGGAGGGAATGAAACCGTAACCATTGTGGAAGTAAGGTATAAGATAGGAGGAAAAGCACATGGGTGATAGAAGTATTCCCCGTGGAGTGGGAGGCTCCATGGTTCAGGCTAGATAGCATAACGACGGAGCAACGCCATTCTGAGGACAGAAAGGACGTTTGAGAGGAGACGGGGGGGGNTATAAGAACGTGGAAAGCAGGAACCCAGAATCAAAAACAGACGTTTTTCTTAGTGACTACGTCACATTACTCGAATTTTTAAAGCTATTTGAATTATTATTGCTATTTTTATTGTTATTTTTT
Source organism: Laupala kohalensis (assembly GCA_002313205.1). NCBI lineage: Eukaryota > Metazoa > Arthropoda > Insecta > Orthoptera > Trigonidiidae > Laupala > Laupala kohalensis. The sequence goes on from NNCF01128047.1 coordinate 600,133, forward strand.
AATTATACACCTAGAAATGTTACTAGATGTACTAGATGAAAAAAATCTAGATTGGGACCAACAGATCAGTCGCCTTTATAAGTCAAAGAAAATATTTTGAAGTTATTCCCTAACCAAAAACGGACATAAAGAGGTCACTCAAGTCATCAGAGAAAATAAAAACTTTGGAAGCATTAAACGATGATGACTGTCAAAAAAATTAAGTGCTTGTACTGTGTTCAATATTTATAGCATGGCTGAACAAATGAATAACCGTATATTATTGAAAAATAGAACAATAATAATAATAATAATAATAATAATAATAATAATAATAATGCTTGCGGAATACTGAACAATAAAGACATGAAAATTTGTTCCTAGCCCGTATCTTGCATATTTTCTTAGTGCAATATTGAGAATGCGATGCCACGAATATCGTTTATCAGTATGCATGGAATATTCATAATGATGTACGATTTCCGTGTTATTTCAGGCGCCTTCCTTGGATTCATTTTATATTCAAGAGTTCTGTTATGGATAGAAACAATCTCTGTATTCACAACATGCAAAGTGGGGCTTGACATTCAACTAGTCAAGTTAATATCGATGAAGAGGTAAAAAGGTTCTTCAAACAATATCAGATTTCAACACAAAATAATATCTTTATTGCATACAATTACAGAACAATAAATTACGCAAGTACCCCCAAAAATATTGAAATCCTAATCTATTTTCCCAAAAAATCTTAATATTAATTGATACAGAATTACTAATAATGTAGAATATCAAAGTTGAGGTGTATTCACAGAGGTCAGTTCGAACACACTATGAATACACAAAGAGTATATCTCAGTGAGTTTCCACTGAGTGTTCTAAGCTGAATTACATAAATGTTAATTGAGCATCGAAGATAGTTAATTGAACATCTCCACATTCAACAGAGTGATGTGTGGAGTGAATTAAGATGTATAACAGTGAATAGGATGTAGAAAAGAATCCAAATCTGAGCAAAATATGATAAAAACACTGTTATATTACTGCAACATTAATAATGATTTAACACCTTGAAATGCCATATTAGATTAACAAAATGTTATGAAATAGTTGGAAGAATACTCATTGAAGTTAAATTATGTAAAACAACCTCCAAAATTAGCACAGATTTTTAAATAATTACAATTTTTCATACCAGTGTTAGTTGTACCCTTTTTCCACAATTACAATCTCTTGTGGTTTTAGAGGTAAGGGAATGTTTCTTCAGAGTCACCTCAGTTGATGTAGCAGTGTTTGACTTGAAGTGAAGACTGTAATAGCATAGAAGAACCATTTCATGATGAATGCTTGTTGAAGTAGAGCCAGTGGTCAGGCGACGTAACCAAGTTTGTTGATGTGGTTAGACGGTTGGTACGGCTGAACACTGAAACTCGGAAGTATTATGAGTGGCGAGACCAGCACGGCTGGCCTATTCAAGACAAAATTGCAGAACGTTACATCCCCCCCCCCCTTGCTACATTACGAAGGTTCGAAGTGGAGTGAGAGTGACCACAGGTCCATTTTCTCTAAAGAAAATTTTTCTCGGCTGGAGTGGGGAGAAGTCACAGAGGTTGTATTTCTTAAGGGTGTTCATAAACTTCGTTGCACTGCACTAGTCAGTTTACAAACTCTATTCGGTTTGTAACAGGCTCAATATGTGTGTAGACTGTTAGTTTTAATCTCAAATGAAAATTACCTTACAACATATGTTCAGTTTCATTTATGAAAACGAAGCATTTTCTCTGGGTGATAAGCTTCCATTCTGTCTTTCATCAAGATATGTGCAGTGATTTAGATTATTTGTGGCAAAAAACAGGTGCGTGCACTTTCATATTTGTAGTATTAGGGTTATTGACAATTATCAAACGTGACAGAAGTCAATGTGCGTTAGATTTTGTACAGGATCTTATAACTTCCAAACGTATATTCACAGGGAGAAACAACATATTTTATAAGGATATTTAGGTCCCGAAATATGTCAAGTTTGTCTCGTGTTCTACATACCACACCCTAACAAATTCCATGACCCCAAGTAGATGTAATTATTACAATGTTTTAGGTACATATTTACATAATGTCCAAGTTCAAGAATACTTTATATACCCAAATAGCTGGGAGACCGGTTTACCAGCATGGTTGATCAAGGAACGTCTTGAGAGGTCAAGACTGATGTTAATGGGGTAAATGCCGACTTGTCCATTACGATGACAATGAGATCGTGTGATACGAATATAACAATTCTGTAGCAGTTTACCTCACTTTCACAAAAAGCAAAATGAAACTGCGCCAAAGAAAATCAAAATGGGAATAAATAAAATGGCAGTCAATAAATTGAGTGAATAAAGATAAAAGTAATTTAATATCGTCTGAAAAATATCTCCAAAACGTACTACAACTTTGCTCTTAATAATGCCAATTATTCATAATAAAAAACAAATTTGAGATAAAAATAATGGAAAGTACTCATTTTTCAATCATTATTGAGAAGAATAGATTCAGGGTCCTCCATAAGAGAACCGGAATAGATATTTAGACCCGTTATCTTCTTTTACACAATACTAGTTTTCTTCCGTAACCCCCGTCATTGACTTACTTCAAGTTGGGTGACATTATGTTCAACCAATCAATATCCAATGTTTCAGCAACAAACAGTGTCTCAATCGAGACACTGAGGTTATCGATAATGTAGTTAAGTGATTCTCGTACGAGTATGTCATTCACTTTTCCCGTCAAACATATTATCATCACCTCAGATTGTTTTTATGGTCCCCCTTGGNCAAACATATTATCATCACCTCAGATTGTTTTTATGGTCCCCCTTGGACAGTTGTATGCATTCATTTCTTTGCAGGAATGAATGAGAACCATGACAGTACTTACATTTTAAAACAATCACAGTTCTGTAAATTCCCCAACGAGAGAAATGAAATTATGGTCAGCCGTTCCCTATAATTTCGGTTACCATGACAATTGCTCTTTTATTATCTTCTTTAATTAATTTACCCATCAAAACTTAAACAAAAATACGAATAGGACACTTTTTCTCAAGAGTCTACTCCATGTTTGCTAACTCGCCATTTTGAAGTATTTTACTCCCATAATAAAAAGAGACATTTCACACACCCTCTTCCCTTTTTTCGCCTTAAAGATCTTCCCTTATTCTCCTCCAGTGGAGTCTCCAGCATTCCACCAATCCCAAGCTCGTTCTACTCGTCCCTTTTCTAAGGCACCAAGCGTCTCGCCACTTCTTGAGACTCCCCGGCGAAAAATAACGGGTGGTAAGACTTGACTTAAGCTCCTTTTATTACAGCGCATTAATGCAGATTTCATGTTCCGACATTACGCAAACCCAGTGCTCGAGCGGTAGCGGCGCTGCGCCAACAGCGTCACTATATGCTGCCACCGCCGACGCTGTGACTCTCCTTTTTAATCACGTTCATTAGAATTCATCTGTCTTTAGTCTGAGTGGTGAAGGTGTCATATCCCCGAGTGTTGAGGTAATCCTCACTCTCATGTATGTCGTGACTATGTGTTATTTATATCGCGATTATTCGCCATATTAATCTGTCCTCAAGGAATTAGTTACCTTTGGAATCTGGTAGATGACACCACAGCGCTTAGAATAGCGGACCATTAACAAGAATCTTATACAAACAAGTTCTGCCCCCTTATTTGAAATGGTGTTCAAATCGGATTGTCCTTCACCATTTTCACTCAGATAGCAGGCACTGTTCGTAGATGACTCTTGTTTATAGTTTATCATAACCAGTGCTGTGGTACCATCCGCCAGATTGATGAGTAAGTCAAAGAGTACAGCCAACCCTTATGCTTAAAGCGCTTGGCTAAGCTCTTTTCGTATATACGTCCGATTTAGAAAGAAGAGGGAAGATAGCTTCCCTTCAAAGTGCGGAGAGATACCAGAAATCGAATAAATTTGGTCGCTAGTCACCGCCGTGAGGAATTTATAGTTTGGTATACTTTTCTATAGTTACCACAATGTGATTTGAAAAAGGAAACCAATTGTCATTTCATCATTATTAGTTTTATATTTAAATCACATGCTGTGACGGATGTATACACTACTTCATACGACTAGAATTAACGCACGTCACAACTTTCAAATTTTTGCGGGGTAATATACCTCCCGGCCACATCTCTTCCACTCTTCCTTGATGTACAAATTCAAGAAGGAAATAATTTCTTGCTGAATTCTTGGGATTAATGGTGAAGCTGTAAATCACGTTCGTTAGATCTAGGGCTATGCACGCACAGCCTTGACAATCCATTACCCCGCAATACAATTATTCAACCGTCATTTACTGTATTGTTATTGGTTACCAAGAAAGTTATCATAAGTAAATTATCAACAAGATCAATCGGTCGCCGAAGTTCTTAACAAGCAAGGAACATGCAGAAGAGATTTTTTTTATCTACTTATACATTAATGTCTGAAGAAAATATTGTATGAGCGATGACGTGGATTTTCAGATATTCAACGGATCCCTCATACATCAAAGAAATGATTACTGAAATTATGTACGAAGATGACGGCACTCTACAGAAGTCTGAATAAGCGTTACACTAGAAAAAAAGTAATTTAATTTTAGACTTTCAGTATTTATTAAATAGCCTATGTGCATTCAACGCACAAATAATTTTTACATTTTTATTCTCAACAGTTAAAGTATTTTTCGTTTTTTAGAAACTCATGTTTCTTTTATAACGCATTCAGCAAATAATTCATCATTCCGCTTGGCATCAACCAACATCCATCATTTTTCTCCTGTTGTCAGTCTGTGGGTTCAAATATGGTACATTCATAAATCAACAACAACTCCACTATCAATGAAGATATATCAAGCAACACGATTTCAGCGAACCATAAGCTCGCGGCGAATTCGCCATTTGTCTATTACCCTGCCATGTCCACAGGCATGGATTAGCTACAACTTCACGCATAACAAAACATCTTTTCACCCAGCAGTGCGTAAAAATATCAAGAGGTTTATATTTAAATTTGTCTCACATTTGTTTTGTAGAAATGTCTAACAATAATATAACTTAAAACCCCTATGTCATTGTATAGTTCCTTTGAATTTCACTAGTAAAGAACTAGTACGTCATAAAATACTATTTATGTGTATCCTTAAAATATCGTGATAATATTTTGTCACTTAAACTGTAAATGTACTAGATGAGGAATGAATAAATTGAATCGTAATTTTCAAGTATTCTCATAAATGATTACATATATTGCTACTTCCTTATTCATTTTGGGAACAACTTCATGTTATTACATGCATCGTGACATGTATTAGCAATATCCGACTTGCAAGTTAATGGATGATATCAGTATGTTGGGAGTGAAGAGACCACATGTGTTAGATAAGTAAAAACATATTCATTAAGAGGATATGTTTGAAACTTTTTTTGTGATATAGCTTTACATTCCGAATGAGAGGTTTATTTACGTACTGGCACGCACTACCTCAATCTGAGCTATTAAGGGTTTGGATGCCCCGAGGCCGCCGGCTTCCTAATCCGTCAGTTGTCGGTTGCCTCAATGTCTTTTTAATCATTATAGAATCTCTCTCTTACTAGTGGCTTGAAACAGGGGAGATAACACTCAATGGGGAGAAGATAAACACAGACGATAAATTTGGAAGAAGAAAAATAACAAAAGAATTACTCAACGGTTGGCAAATTCGATGGGACGAGACGTGTGAAGGAGAAAAACATGCGTGCATACCTAAAGTAACCTTCAAAGAGAGGAATAAAAAATTGTTTAAATCGAACAAGAAATTTTTAAGCCATTGAAATTTTTTAACAAATATAAGGAGGATTGGAAAGGATGTAGAGACAAATTGTTTGTGAGGCGGGGGTGAAGAAAATGAATACCATGTACTTTGGGAAAGTGATGTTTATGGCGATGAGCGAGCTAAATTTCTAACAGATTATAAACGTATAGACATTTTTAATATCAGAAACAAGGAAAGTTTAATAGAAGACGTATCTAAATTTAATTTAATTTTAGAGAACGCTACAAAAGTTGGAACTATTCGGGTTGCCATGAACATAGAATAGAAAAGGAGTGATGTATCTAGAGATAAGAAAAAAAGAGTTTGGAAATGGAAATTAATCAAAACTGAACCCTGTAATGACATTATTAAAGGCAAGATGATCTAGGNTAATGACACTATTAAAGGCAAGATGATCTAGGATCTAAGATCAAAATAAAAGAAAAAAGTGTCTTGGTAACACATAGGGAATGTCCTTGAGTGAAAGGAAAGGAGAAAATTTCTGGGAAAATATCACACATTAGATACCGACATTATTACAAGCTAATAGAGAGAAATTTGACGTTTTAAAGGATATAAAATGAAATTGTATTGCAGGAAAATAATGAGACGGTATAGATAGAGAAAGAAGGGGCATATGGTAAAAAATCTCGTATGCACTATGTTTGGGGACAGAAGGGATATATTAATACGAAAAAAATTACTACTATATATCACCCTCTAAATGAAATGTGAAACATACGTTTGATATGACCGTTACATGGGAGCTCAAGTTTTAAGTCAAAGCTCAAGTTTTAAATCATCTCTCCAGATAGGTATCCGTGTATCCAGCTTATTTACTTAATTGTTTAATTACCTTCTTGAATATTAATTCGTAAAATTCACTTAGATGAGTTTATCAATAAATACTAGTACTGTGAACACAGGCATTCTTTCGTAGGGCGTGGCATTTCAATCACAGATTGAAATCTTTATAATGTAACTCCTCAGGTCAGGCGTCCTCAGCTACAACTCTATCAGCTCATACATAAAGCCATTCCTGGTAAAAGGTTTTTGCAAAAAAACAAAACAAAAAAAAACAAACGCAAACTAGCACACTCTCATTTCCGAAACAATATTTCTTTGTACTTTTCTAAAGATTGCAACTGCCCAAGTAGTCAACCCGTTAAATCATCTTCATCATCCATTATCCGCCTAAAACTGCTTCAATGCGAGAAGTAAAACCGTCGAAAACAAAACAATATGATGAAACTTTCACATTCTATTCTATTTCTTTGATTTTACCCCTGTATAATTACGAATAGAATATGCGTGGAGGTTAGGTAAATAGGAAAAACATTCAATTGTCAGATAGCAGAAACATTAATAATTTGTATGGGTGATATTTTGCAGAAAATGTCCAGTTGCCGAAAGTGAACGTAGTTTTCATCCAGTCACTCACGCATTCTAAACTTTATTAAAAGTGCATGATTCTTTCTTTTGAAATCTTGAATGTTTGAATTTGCCACGTAAGTTGAATTTACGATCTTTATGCTTTAAAATTACGCGAGTATAGACTATAATTTGTTTTTAACCATCATGAATCGTCTTAATATCATTAAAAAATTATTGTCCTCCACGTGGTCATACGCAGTTTGTAACTGCTTTTTGACAATAAATTTATTTACTGAAGCACATGTGTCATCCTTCTTCTAATCTAATTTGAGGTTTCAAGTCATTTAAATTTTAGTCATGCTAACTCGTAAAGTATTCATATCGATATAACTGCAGTATCGGAGACCGCAAACTCGCATTGGGTTTCAGCGATCAATTCCCTTTCAAGTAACATTTCCGACCATTGTGTGAGTAATACGAGAATGGTGTGGGTATACAGTGAAGATAAACAACGTCCGGAAGCCAACGAATGAAAAGATGTATCCATCTCCCACCCACGACAGAACCTACTAAATTATCTTTACTTTATATTTTAAGTTGGTAAACGACAATAGGACATCTTGCCTGAGGGGTGGTTTCGCTGTATTTCTGAGGGCTACAGTCAATATTGACCCTCTTTATCTTAATATCGTTCACCCTAATATGAGGGGACTAATATGAACGAATGTAAAATAGCAAGTTACATCAGGTACAATTTTCTCAGTCACAATTTTTTATAGATATTTTAAGTTTGTTCACTTGTAAAAGGAAGAATAGGGGAAATCTGTATAATGACTCTGCTCCCACTACGTTTTAATTTATATTTTATACAATCACTTTTACGTTGTGGTCAATTGGTTTGTTCATCTTCTAATCAAAATTTGAAAAAGATGTTGAGTTGCTGGGGAACGTAAGATACTACAATAATATGAAGCACGAAAGGGAAACACCAACAGCAAACGTCAGAGACGGATGAGGAGGAGATCAAACCCAAGGTATTATTCTCTGTACGTTGGACGTTTTCCACTACGCCACCACCAATAATATTCCACATCCATGTTAATACTCTTAATAATTTGATCACTAAGGATAAATGTTTATAATTTCATTCTTATTTCTTTCTTTGAAACTGACATTGTATTTCGCTAAAATTTAGTTCATTGTTTTATGAACCGACAAAAAAGATTGGTCACGGTAGACTTTCAATTCTCACCCCTGAACCTCCCAAAAATCATCTCACGCTCTCTCCCCCCCCCTCATCCCGAGCAGAGAATTAACTTGTACATGGGATTGAAGAATATTACAGTTTTTTATGTCTTATGAAGCCTTGCGAAGAGTCTTGGAGTCGTCCGGCAGAGGCGGGAGCAGCCGGGACACAGAGGCTCGTATTGATGTCCGTCCGGCGACCGCGCGGTCAAATGACGCAGTGCGAACAGGGCGGCAGTCGCCCGCCACCAGCGCTTCGCAGCACGTGATACACATTTCGGCGAAGAAACACGAAAGTGGAGGTCCAACAATCGATAGTCCACGCCAGATCTCACGACATCGGCCAAGGACAGCTAAGGATAAAGGAGAAAAAATAAGAAGAGAAAAAACGGAAAAACAATACTTGTAAATTATAATTTTTTTTATCCCGTACCTATCTCAGATTCACTGTATGATTAACATTATTCTCTCTTCGTCCTACTGCTAACATCTCTTTAACACATGTTTGTGCTCATTCGCTTTTCTCGCTGGGTGTTAAACCTCTAGACCCCAATTGGGGCTGCGCCCTTGCAAGCTCATCTGCGGGAGTTGCAGCCCAGTGCAGAGCTTCATGTCCAACCATTCATTTCCATTGCTTTTCCGCATAGATACTCCTCGTCTAAAATTATTATGATATAATTCTGGTCATTAATAGTTTTAATATTTAAAGAACTTTAACGGAGTGTTTTTCACAGGTATAATAAAGTCGCTTCATAGACCTAAAGTTTTCAAACACAAACGAGAATACAAATATTTGTCAATTTATTTTTTTATTTATTGGGGTTTTACGACTTGCCCACATCGAGGTCATTGGAGCCCAAAAAGTTTTGTACAGGTAGGGAAAATGCTCCGATACTGCAGTTATATCGATGTGAATACTTTACGAGTTAGCATGACTAAGATTTAAATGACTTACACACTAGGGAGAGCCAACATGACTCTCTCCGTGAGTGGGACTCGGCGAATAACGCGACCATATTCAGGAGGGTTTTTAGTGGGTAAGGTCGAGTCATTCGGCGAGTTCCACACACGGAGGGAGTCATGTTGGCTCTCCCTAGTGTGTAACAGCATTTTCCCTACATGTACAAAACTTTTTGGGCTCCAATGACCAGGATGTCGGGGAGTCGTTGCCAATTTACTACCTACCTTATCTAAATGCTTCTGAATCTATCACCATGGAGTGACATCACTATATTAGTTTTGTTATTTTTGCAATCGAATATTTTAATAGAAGAGTAAATTTCTATTTTTGCCCTATAGAATATTTTAAAATAGAAACAAGATGTGATAACTTTCGGTCAGATGAAAATGACGAATCGAATCCGGGATTCATGCATTGATCGCTGGGGTGTTAACCACTACCCCATCCGTTCGCCTTTCACAACAGTACTCCATTTCCACCCAGATCTAACCCCTGGAAGACCTGAGACACATCCCCATACAGGAGATACATGAACCCTGCGGCATTCCCGGCTCGTCGCCATTTTCATCTGACCGAAAGTTATCACATATCTTATCCACGTGTAGGTTACACGTAAGAAATATATGTAGAAACAAGATGTTAAAAAATAAGGAAAAAATGTCTGAAACACAAACACTATATCGGTTCACGACTTAACTACCAATAAGAATTAAAGAACGATGCGTAGAAAATTGAAAAACTGCACTGACGTTTTCAGGAAGCCGAAAGAATTAAATCAATTGCACGGCGAATATATACAACAAACATGAAAGTATAGTGTATAGTGGGTATAACTATTTATAGCTGGGTCTGAGTAATGCTCATTAGTCCTCCATTGTCGGACATAAGGAGAACACAAAGTCTTACTCCGGGTGCTAAAATATTGTTTCCTCCTTCCACTTTGTTTATAAATAGAAAATGTTACGAAAAGTGGTATTCGCTCAGAAAAATCAATAGATTATATCTAAAGGATAACTCATCAGACATTCACTGGCAAAGCATCAATCCCCATTGTGAAAAAGGTCGTTAAAATTTATTATGTAAACAAAAGCATGAATTAAAGAACAGCTAAAAGAAGTACAGAATCATCCTCAACTATAACCTGTAACTACAGAACAAGAACCGCGAAGAACGTCTCTTCATCTGCATTTCTTAATTAGTTCGCAAGTTTGACTACATTTAGTTGATTTGGGAAAGATGGAAACTCATTTTTAAGTTGAACTTTATTTACAAATTAATAATGGAGAAGACCTTGAATTAAAGAAGAAACGCGAAGCGAAGACACTAGACACGATGGTTTACTTTACCCGGAAACAGCTTTAACCAAAGGGAAGCTGCGTTCGACTCATAAACGAATTTGTAAATTCAAGAAAAGATTTAAGTTCCGACAATAAATTACAAATATTTTCAATTATTCTCCAGCTTGAGTACGAGGGCTGAAACATCACTTTACAAACATAGAAATCTCTATGTCTACAAACATAGAGATTTCTATGTTTGTGAACCAGAAATGGAAAAATACTACCCAAATAAAGTACTTCCTAAGGGAGACGCCTCATATGAGGAGTTTAGTCTCTACGAGACCACCTCAGAGGTCTTTGGGTCTCGCAAGTTGAATGAGGATGGTAGACGGGCCCGGGAGGCGAACGGGATAGCGCAGTCGGTAAGCGCATGAGCGCGCTGAGGTCAAAGTCCCGGGTTCGAACCCCCGGTCCCGTCTCCCATTTCCATTCTGCGTAACATAATTAATCACTTTACAACTTTAAAAATCGGCAAACGAATGTGTAAGGGACATCCGAGTCAGGCAACGGAAGCCTATGCTTACAGCGTTAATTTGTTTCTCGTTTATGAAAAGGTATTTCCCATTTTGATTGAAGTACGGTAAAAAATGAAACAATATGCGTGTCACGTGAAGAAAACACGAAAGGGAATATACCTACAAGATGATATATAGAAAGAGGCAGTACCATTAATAATAAAATAATACAATGATATAGTCCCCTCTGTGGCTACGGTGTCAGAGTGATCGCTCGTCACCAAATCATCCCGGGTTCAATTCCCAGGTGGGGGCAAGATATTCATTTCCATGTATCAGTTTAAATAGCTGTGATGTATGAAAAGTTCACCCTCTGCGGTTAACGACCGTCCTCTGCGACTAACAACCGCAGTTGTAATACTGGGATACATAAATCTGGATCCTATCTAGACGCTGTTCCGATCTCAGTAAAATTCACGGTGTCTAGTGAGTAAACTCACACAAAAACTGAGCCTTACTGGCACTCGTCATTCGTGGTTCTTATCTGTCCGAAACTAGATAGATAGATAGATAGATACATACATACATACATACATACAATACAATGATATATTATACTCTGAGATAATGGTTTAATACTCAAAAGGCTTTTTCGCTCGCTTAGTGTGATTATAAGTGCAAGAAACAAAAATTTTTACGAATAAAATTTTTAAAATACATTTACATAAGAATAAAAAATTGGAATTAAATGAATAAGGTAAAATATACGAAGAACTACCTCCGTTTCTCAAATATTATCGTTTACCATATCCCGAGGTTTCTTTCCAACTTTTACCAAAATACATCTTCTACCGATCTCAAAATTATTTTTAATATATTTTCGTTTTTTTTAAATTTTAATATTTTCTGTTAATGTATTTCATTTTTTTTATTCCTTACTTAATTTTTGCTTTTAGTACTGATGATACAAGATAAGCGAGCGAAAAGTCATTTTGAGTATTAAACTATTATGTTACTATGAAACGACAATGATAGAGTAGATTATATCATTATATTACTTATTACAAGCAGAATTACGTTGCCCCGGATTTCAAAAAAAATCTTCAAACAATCATTGCAGTACAGTCACAGCCTTTATATAATTTTGTTTCTGCGATTCGGTCACGAAGATTGTACGTTCAGTGGATTGTCCGTCTCACGTAACGCAATTGAACTCTGATGGACACATAAGTAAGCTTCATAGTCAACAGTCGTGTGACTGAAGATTCACAGAATAGGAGCCAATTTTAAATGTTTTCTCGGTCTTGTAATTCATCAATTTCAACCATACTTTGCATTTTACTAGCAATAATCCTCAATAAGGGTTCTTTGAAATTTCTTAATTATTTCATCGATTACTTTTTCCGATCTCCTTACCACAGATATTCCAAACAATTTGCTTTTACTAGTACATATTAAGAAAAAAGAATCTTAAAAAGTATGCATTCACGATTATTCTAAGCATCCAATCAATTAATGTGCATCTTCTCACCTCAAAATAAAACAAATTTGCAATAAAATCACCCTTTTAAAGGTATGGAAAAAACATCGTCATTAAAGGGACAAGAAGGATGGAAAGATAAAATCAAACGATGTTTCAAAGATGCTTCATTTCTCTAAATCAGAATTTTTATACAAACGAGAAAGAATACAAATACCAAGGAATTTTACAAGAAAATCATACAAACACCCAAACATTGCAACGATAAAAATGGAAATTACCGCTACAAATATAAGATTGAGGAAAATTATTTTAGATATTTTCTTTCCTTGCGAGAATAATGCGCAACCATAAACTTGAGAATAGAAAAGGGGTTTTCACGTAATCAATCAATCAATCAAAATCGTAAGATCATTCTTCTGATATCGAAAAAATGTGTTCTGTCAAAAACACGAAAAATTACATTCATAGAAAGAATAAATTCTCGTCAAACATCACTTCTATTTTGTAGAAGCGTCATAACAAAAATAATTTCTTCTAGATTCCTGAACTTTCACTCTTTAAGAGCTTGTTAGTCCTAGATATAAATTAGCGAACAGAAACCAAATACAAAACCCAGAGAAAACAAATATATTTCATTTTCATTAAAAGAGAAAAGTTCAGTGCATTTTCCAAACATTGATACATTGACTGACATGTAATCAAAAGCATGGGATCAAAAAAAAAACAAAAAAAAACCCAACAAAATTAACATTGGAACTGCTTTTCAGAGTACGCAATAAACCATTAGTACAAATCCTCGTTTCAATTCCAATTTTTCATTACACGCATACAGCAAACATATTTATTTACATGCGAAATTAAGTACTGAGACAATTCACAAAATTGATGTAAAGAGATGAATACTCCCAACCGGTTTAAAAAAACATAATTTTTTGCAAATGAATTCGGTAAGCGTTATCAAAAGAAAAAAAAACACTAAAAATTCTCTCTGCCATGAGCAAAATTAGGAAAAGTAATACAATCAACCGGTTATAAATGAGATGTAACGTCGCACCTGCAAGACATTTTGGACAGAAAAAGAGAGAATGAAATTTATGAATATATTGAAATGGAGAGGATGATTTATTTACACTGAGAGAACAGAAGTGGACGTCAGATGCAAATCTAGAGGAAGGAAAGAATTTCTCCAAAATTTTGATGTGACATCCCAACTTTTGGATGAGACATCTCAACCATAAGATGTGACATCCCAACCTCATAGTATCAAAACCATAACGTTGGAATGTCATAAACGAAGGTTTGGATAAATCCTATCCTTCCTCTGGATTTCGAACTCACATCTAAACCTAGGGTTCTCACATCAATAGTGTTTTCTCAGTGTATAATTACTCAATAGCACAAAAGTATTTTTTTACTATTACTCACTAGTACAAAGCAGAAATTGGATGCCTTTTTCGCCAGTTTCGATGCTAGTTTTCTTCCTCATTTAAGATACAAATCTGGAAGAACAACCATGTACAGGTCTGTGTTATAAATATAGGGATCTTGTATATGGAGGAAAACAAATACTGCCCGCCTTATAAAAGTCACATTTCGTTATACCTCAATACCACCTCTTTCACCAAGAATATTTCATCTTAATCTCAAAGTTGCTAAAAAATTACTCTAAGAACTGAAGGAAGAGAGAAAGCAGGGTCGGACTGATAATAAAATTTCGGTTCTATTGAATCATAGAACATCGGCGTCTGTACACCACCCTTCTTTGCTTCAGGAGGTTTTCAGCCTCACCAGTACTGTGTTGAAATTCTAGATCAGTCCTGCTCAATTGTGTGTTGTATTTTTAAGTAAGTACTATTTAACTTCGACGTCATTTCAATGAAGTACGCACAGCTTTCAGCCATCTCACTCTTTTTAACATTCTAGAAAAAGAACCGTTGATCAATCAGTCCCTTTTAAAAAAATGAGGGCGGTGCACAGTCCTAGAAAGAACATTCGAAAAGAATATACTGAAGGTGAAGAAGAATATTTTATGCGATTCATTGTACAGACTCTGAGGTTCACTAAATATGCTACAATATGAGAACCGGGTCTACCCCGGATGCCGAATTGGTCGGAGCTGATGTGGATCAAATCTCTAATTTTAAATTCCTATGTCAAAACTAGCGGAGCTTTTTGAAATCCATGGACGTGCCTCAAGGACTGTTGTGGGGTGTTTTGCCTTCACATTTGCACGTGTCCTAAGTGAAGAAATTTGTTTTATTGCTTTCAACTCGTAGATTACAAAAGCACAAGAATACCAAGGACATAATGGTTCCTTTTTTAAATAGTAAAGATCTGAAGTGGGTCAGTGAACAGAAAGTAGTTAGTCTCTCACAAATAGCAGAAAATTGACGTAGAAACTAATTACTTTACCCCCTCCCCAAGTCCTCTTTAAAAGTAATCGACGAGTTCAAATGAACCAATCCTTAATTTACATAGTTGAGCTCCACTAACATGATTATTTAAAGCATCTGAATATTATCATATTTCAACGAAAACAACAACAACCGGGAATAAAACAACATTGAGAATTCTTGGAGTAGTTATTCCAAAACGCGAATTACACCATTTAATTATAAGGAATTTAATAAAATGAAAAAAGTACAATATTCGACAAAGTTTAATACCAGAAGAATAAGAAAGTAGGAGTAAAATCTCAGAACGTAAATCTATTAGCTACTTCTCCTGAAGTAAAAATGTGAGTAGTCAAAGATCGATTCTATCTAGATTTTAATTTATGTGAATTGGAAGTGTTTGAGCATCAAAAATTTTTTTAAATGAGAAATTGCACAGACTAACTCAATTCTTGGGCATTCAGCAGTCAATTTCCGCTTCCATAATCCACTGNTGAGAAATTGCACAGACTAACTCAATTCTTGGGCATTCAGCAGTCAATTTCCGCTTCCATAATCCACTGATGGGCAGGAATCGACTTCAACAGGAAAAAATAGAATATTAATATATTTTAGTTGGAAAAGTCGTCTTGAAGACACAGTTCATAGTTCATGGTGGCTCATAGCTCATAGTTCATGGGTAGAATCGTAGTCCCCATATTCAGTATCTTGCATCAAATCATAAGCCTAAATATACCACTTCAGTATAAAAAAATTCAGATTACAGGTAATGGAATAGAAGTAACAACTTCATAAACAACATTTAACATAAGATTTACTTTCACTGGACAATGGGATGCAGAGGTAATGTTTCTTACAGTTTAAATTGATAACAGTAGAGTATAATAGCGAGATTTTAGTTCGTCGAAAACTATTGGAATTCAACATTTCAAACGGAAAATGAACAATTGTATTTGTATTTCGTTGTGTAGAGGAAACAACTTAGGGGTTTAGAAAACAGATCGAAGTCAATATCCTGAGTTTCGCTACATTGAAAAAACAAACAAATTGTTTAGAATGCTTGAATATATGAGAGAGCTGTAAGAGAAAGATGGGAGTAGGTAACAGGGGGTATATATATATATATATATATATATATATATATATATATATATATATATATATATATATNTCGCTTACGTCCGATACGTGAATCGTTCTTAACCACGAGGTGCTCTGAAAATTACGTTACGTCCCTCTGGGGTAGATCCAGTCCATTTTGTGGATCCTTTGAAAATACTCCATGAACCCATTTAAAAGAGTTCGTGGAACTTAAAAGTTTTTTTTTTCTACGGAGAGGGGGAGATAAAGACTTTCTTCTGACGTCAGGGAGTATTTGGAAAAAGTCATGCAAAATGATGCAATTTTAAGTTAATTTATGATCTGTCAGAAATATTTTACTACCGAATACAAATAAAAGGCTTATGTGACAAGCAAACTTCATTATTAACAAAATACAAGAAAATTTTATCTTTTTCAATCATTTTGGCGAGAGTGGGCTTGAGTCCGAAAGACCTCCCTCACCTAAATCCACCCCTGATGCCACTAGATACAGATAAGAATCTCCGCTGTTAAAAGAGGCTCCCTGCAATGGAATTCACCGTCATCAAAGAGCGACCGTCAGATACCAAGAGAAGGTGGGGAAACAGGGCGCGGCCGGGGTGGTTCGCCAGCGGGGAACGAGCGGGGCGGGTCCAGTGCTGGTCGACGCGCGCTATCGTAGATTTATGGAACGCTTCGTAGACGAGGAAGCGGGACGGGGCCAGCGAGGTGGTACACTCTGCGGCGGCGGCAGAGACTAGCGCATGCTTTGGTGGCAGGGCATAAATACGGCGTCACAGAATCCGAAGGGGGGATGCACGTGCGACGACGACTCCGCCTTTCCCCTCCACTCCCTTCCCCGCCCTCGCCAAATAAGTGTCTCAGTACGCATGCACTCACTCGTCTTCGTCTGCACCTTCAATCCACAGTGTTGTTGGGGATTGGCGAGAAAGTGGATTTTACATTTGCCGAAATGGAATTTACCATTTTTAACCAATAATGTAGATACCATCTACATAAATTAACATTCTTCTTCACACCTGGCGCGTCACATACTAAACAAATGTTTAATTTGAATATCATATAATTCTAATATCGCGAGGTGTAATTCTAATATTGTTCCTCCCTCTCCTCCGAAAATTAAAAAAAAATCTCTCGTATGTAAAAAGCGATTGCATTTCCTTCTCTTAAGATAAATGTTTTCCTGTGTCATACAAATTCCGGTTTGAGACAACCAGTTTCACGATATAAAATATTTGAACGAGTTTTTGAATACAAGACTACGACCAAAGGAAGGACCATAAATATATAACGTTCAATGTAAAAAGAAAGTATTTTTAAATCAATATTAAAATAATATAACGCCTTTTTTTTCAATCTTCGAAAGATAATATTAATATTACTTTATGATAGGTAGCAAAAATTTACGAACGGGATAGTTTTAATCAAGTTTATAATATGAAAATGCAAAAAAATAAAATATGAAGAAATATTTTTAACTTCATTAAGTCGACTTTCGAATTCCACCGACAATTCCGAGAAAGTAAGTAAAAAATCAAACGTTACTCAAAGAAATTTGAGGATGAAGATTATCATGCGTGTCCATCAACCTCCGCGAGTTTCATCCATCCGTCCCCGCTGCTGCTGCTCGACGTGACCGCGCCTGCGACCCCGCTGCATCCCCGCTTTGCCATCCCTCTCCCGTGGGATCCATGCGTCCGTCGCTCGCAAATAGACATATGGTCTAATTACCAAGACGGACACAGAGCACGCTGGCTGTAGTCGTGAGCGCCGCTGGCTTTCCAGCTGCGCGGGTGGGATAGTGAATAACAGACAAGTGTCACAAAGGAGGAAGGGAAGGACAAAAGGAGAAAGAACAAAGGAATTAAAGCTCATCACTATTTCTGTGTATTAGTCTTTTCTTCGAGATAATGTTTAAAAACGAAAGATTTTCACTGAGAAGGCATTTGGCACGGGAAGAATATACTAAAAATTGTCACATTCCTACAACGCTAAGTGCACTCCTGCTTCAAGAGAAGTGAATTTTTTTTTCTTTCATTTAGTTCGAACCAAATGTTTTTAGAAATTTATCACCTATCCAGTCCTCTTAGGTATTACTCTATAATGTATTTATGAGCCTTTTTTAAATATGGTTATTTCTTAAAGTTACTAAATTCTTGTTATGAAGAATTCTGAATTTGCATAGGAAAAGCTGCGACAATGAAAAAATACTTAAATTACAAAATATGAAAGAAATATATTCAACTTAGTTCTTCTTGATTACGTTCTAGTAGGTTGACACACGGAATTGCGAGTCAGAAATGAATTCTCCAAACTCTGTATCATAACAAAAACGTGCATTTTCATCACAACACTGCGTCGGTAAAATTAGAAAAGATTCCAATCGAAATATGCACGGTTTTAAGGATTACGGAATTACAAACTCCTTTTATTCGGAGAACTAAAAAAACTACAGAACTCATCTCTTAACGCTTCTCCGACTTAGACACTGCTAAAAAACATAATGATTAAAATAGTTCAGTATCAATAATAATTATACATATCACAGAGCTAACAAACAATTATGAACAAAATCATAATAATAATGTTTACCGCTTCATTTCAATTTAAGTTTATAATTAAAATCATACGTAAGAGGAGAATAAAGCGCTGGACTTCAGTAATGCAAATAAGTATTCGTAAAAGTTGACAGGTAAAGTAATCTTCTTAATTAAATGTCTGAAAAAAGGATTAATTGGACGATACTAATGTATGCACATTCCTCATTAGCACCGAACCACCAACAATTTTACTAGACACTCAGAACGATATGAGAAAAAATATATGAGCAAAATCACAAAATTTACCAGAGTTAAGTCGTGGGACTTAACATCTAATACCCCTTACATCGAAAAAAAAAAGAAAGTATAATGATACTAACTCGAACCATGTCCTAGAGATACTGTATTCTAGAGACACAAATTAGCTATCTAAGAGAAAGTCAACTATAGTACAAGTTCATACAATTGAACAATTTATCTGTGAGTAGTTTGGACTATCCATCAAGTGAACTTGAATGAATTTAAAACTCGTACGTTATCGATGCAATCAAATGATGAAACTTGCCAAACAGTGGCATGTTCGTCGCAATGCTACACTACAACGAGAGTATTACAGGTATTGGATGAAGGTTACATCAAAAGCTCGACTAAGAGATTGGCAAAATTATTAAGTCGCAGGCAAGTCGCGGGCAAGTCAATATAAAGTGTCCCAAATTGAACGCAAGATTTGAATTTAATAGAAAACACAGTTTTTAGTATTTTGATTGTAATTTTTATATTGAATCATAAAGTACATAGGATAGGGTTATTCCATAAATAACCCTATCCTATGTACTTTATGATTCAATATAAAAATTACAATCAAAATACTAAAAACTGTGTTTTCTATTAAATTCAAATCTTGCGTTAATTTTGGGACACCCTTTACAAGTCGCGAACGCCAGTTTCCCTTATATCGTTTAAATTTACGAGCGCATTTCTTGCCAGCATATGTATGTTTGTCGTATAGGCTGCGTGACATCTCGTAGGCACACAGTTTGACAGCCAGTACACGGTCGCGATTATGTTGCATATGTGTACACGAGAACAGCGAGCAGTTGTGCGTTTTTTCTAGGACCAAAGGACTGCCCATAGAAGAAGTGCATCGCGAAATGCATCATGTGTACGGTGACAACTGTTTCTCACGGAAAGCTGCGTTCAATTGGATGCAGAAGTTTAACAAAGTAAGGAAAATCATTAGCGATGGGAAGCGTTCTGGTCTTGTGTCAGCTGCAGTCACAGACCAGCGTGTGGAGAAAATCATTCGTGTGACGATTGACGACGTAGCGCGTGTTGTAGGCGGATCACATGGAACCGCATGGAACATCGTTGCACTTTCGTAAGTTTGTGCAAGATACCCGTCCTGCCAGCTGTCTGAGGAACACAAAACAGAACAGAATGGGTCTATCCTTGCAGCACCTCAATCAGAGGAAGGGCACGAATTGTAACGGGGGACGAGTCTTGGGTTCACTTTCAATCCGATCTTCCATGGAATGAAAATATTCCACCTTCCCAACAAAAAAAAAATGTTTAAGACGATTCTATCACCCCGCAAGGTTTATGTTCACCGTGTTTTGGGAGATGCAAGGGGTTATGCAGAAATTCCAGCCTCACGATGAGACTGTGAAGGCTGCGTCGTACTGCACCACTCTGCTGGAACTCCGACAGGCCATTCGCCGCAAGCGACCTGGATTCCTGACAAAGTGAGTGATTCTTCCGTTTGACAATGCTTGCCCTCATACAACAAAACCAACGCAGAAGCTGTTACGAACATTTCGTTGAGAACGCTTGGAACATCTTACAGTTGGAACGTATGGAACATTTCGTTGAGTACGCTTGGTACAGTCCCGACTCAGCCCCCATTAATTTGCATCTGCTTGGGCCTCTGAAACATCATTTGAATAGACGTCATTTTGAAACCGATGATGCCGTAATCTAACAGGTTACTCATTGGCTGCGACAGAAACCAAAAGACTTCCTTGCCACCGGCTTTCAAGGACTTGTAAGAATACGTGTCTGAATGTACAGGGAGATTATGTCGAAATGTGAAATAAAGGCAAGCTACTTTGATTGTTGCCTCTATCCAGTTTTGCGATTTATGTACTGACTTACCTATGTATATTTCACCAAATATACTTCTCGCACAATTCAGCATAAACGCAACAAGAGAAATGTTTTTTGCACTGAATAAACATGCTTATATGTAGCTGAAATATTTTCAATCAAATATCAAAGGTTTGCCATTACATCGAATTAAGAGTTTACATTCGAAACTATTAGCAGCGATTAATTCTAAAATTCCTCCAAATACACAAACTCTGTAACAAAATATAATCTAGTGAATCACAAAAATTAATTATGGACTTTGACATTCGATTTAATCCGAAGCCTTGGTTGAAAAAATCGAGTCCAATTTTAGCGAAAGTGAGAGGTATTGAGAAACGAAATTGGGCACATACATATTACGTTACATATAATTTGACATGTTAAAGCAAAGTTTGAAAGATTCTATAGCAACAAGAAGACTCCTTCCAATATCTTCTATGTCAAGTACCTCATTTTAGATATGGCCTGAAACCGGTCTAAACCAGGTTGATGCCAACTTTATCAAGTAAAAACGAGTTTCCTGATGAATACTTCGCTATATTGTCGCGAAAGCGTTCCCCATTATCTTAGAAATACTTATCGCAAGAAAACGTGAGGATATATGTCGGAAACTACTACAACTATACACTTATTTAATTTATAACGCAAGCTTCTTTCGTTGCAAAACTGGAATATACATTCCTTGAACAGTAGCTATAGTCCTTTAGCTGTCTTATTGCGAAGACAGATATTGTACAATTATTGAAAAGATATAACCATACGGATTGTAAATTGAATTTAATGTTATACTTTCAAGTATTTTACTTGTATTTTACAGATGTCTGTTCAAATTGAGTTGTGACGGTATTGCATCACGGTGGAGGCAACCCTGAAAATTGAGAGTTGATGTATCAACAATATGATTAGCCAAACATATAATAATAGATCAGTTTTTACTGAATATGAATATTGTTGCTTTATGTCAGTATAACGTTATATTTGAAATATTATTGAAAATATTAGAATTTATTTACTTCCATTAAGCTGGAAGACAACATATGGCAGTGTACATTTTCAACATATACAATATTTAAGGTATGAAAATAATGTTCTTTTTGCCAGTATTACTTATTTTTTTCTCTCAAGAACCATAATAGCGGTTAATTAGGGAATACATCACATAATGATTATCAATGTTGGATATATGTTGGCCTAGTTACAATTCAACAAAAGAAAACTTTGGGATATTTTGCTGTAAATTTCCTTAATTGGCAGAGCGCATTTTGGTATTAAAACATAGAATTGTTTTCTTAAGAACCAAAAGAGCGGCAAATAAGGGTATACAACACTTAATTAGCATCAATTTTGCACTATAAATTGACATAAGTTGAGTTCAACAAAGAAAATTTAAGGATTTTTGCTGGCATTATCATAGAGCGATCGAATGCATTTTTTAAGTACACAACTTAAATTTTCTTAAGAATCAAACGATTGTCAATTCGGGAATAGAGCACATATTTAGCATAAAAGTAGCGCTATAAATTAGTGTAATTATATTTTAACAAAATAATATTTTACAGTTTGCTGACATTATCCTTTCTGACTGCGTGAATATTTTTTATTTAAAATTCATTTATTTATCTCAAGAACTATAATAGCGGCCAACTCGGCAATACAGCTCTTAAATAGTATCAATCTTGCACTATAACTTGGCATAGTTTTATATCAACAAAATAAATTTTTGGGTTTGCTGTAATTCTCCTTTACTGTCAGTATGAATTTTGTATTAAAATATGGAAATTGCTTTCTTAAGAATAAAAAATGCGGCAAATTCGGATATATAGTACTTAATTAGGAAATACGTAAAACTATAAAAAGCCTTAATTATATGCGAAGAAAATATTTTAGGATTGCTTATGGCAATATTCTTTTTTACAGTATGAATATGATTTCTTTAAAAACCAATTTTTTTTCTCACGAACTATAATAGCGGCAAGTTCGGAAAATACAGCACTTCTTTAGCATCAAATTATTACTTAATTATAGGCCACCTAAAATGTATTATGCCATTGGTTATCTCCTAGCTTCGTTAAGTTAGCAGAATACGGAATAACTGAAAAACTAAGAGAGCGGCAAATTTGGGAATAGAGCACTTAATATCAAATAAGCTCTAATAATAGTATATGTTAATAATGTATTCTGCCATACGTTGTCTGCTAGCTTAATTGAAGTAATTTATTTGTTTGTAGTCCCTAAAGAAGAACAAATTAAGTTCGTAAAACTGGTAAATATGTAATTGGTTTTTATAAAATGTCCTTATCTGTAGCATCTCTCTCATTGCACAAAAAACAGCATTAAAAGAAGTCGGGAATCGGTCTTGTTCCCACCTTAGTGTTACATGGACAACTCCGGCCCAGCTCCGCTCTGGGACACAAGGTAAATCCAAGGTCCCTCAGAGAGAGGCTGTCGCCAACGCTTCTACTGAACTCTAACTTGAATCCGTTTCGAAAGATCTAAATCCATCCCATAAGGTTATCCACGTAAATAGTTTCAAGAAAAAAAAATCTCGCATTATAAAAGTCCTTTTTTTTTCAACAAATAACTGGTCAACATAATTATCTAAAGTATATATCCGGAAAGTACTTCTCAGTTAAAAATATTTCAGCAAAATGATTTTTTTAACTCAAAGAAATAGATCCCAGTAAGGTTGAAAGCCATGCCGAGAAGTGATAAGCTTGATTTTAAAATTTTACTTTTTCGAACATGAAAATCAGTATGGCAAATAAAGCTCCAGGACAATGTAATCAATTTAGAGAAAATGTACGTACATGACAGATAGATTCTGAAACACTATTACAAACAAGGAGACAGGTCCCTTAAACGTAAACAAGAAAAAACTCTATATAAACATAGGAACTTATCAAGCGAAAATATTCACATAAAATCTCGAATTTTTACGTAAACATAGAAAATTTAATTGTCTAAAAAGAATACGTTTCTCTTTTTGTGCAAAAGGATAGAAATGTGTTCAGATTCTTGTCGTTAGCGCTTCCGACATGACATATTCTTTTACTATATCTCACGAAGTAATTGAGATATATCACATTCTTTCTTTTTTTCGTGCGAGATCAAAGGTTGTTAGACCAAATACCTAATAATAATAAATTTATTGTCGAAAAAGTAGTACAAACTGCGTATGACCACGTGGAGGATTTACTCTCCGGAAGCAAGCAAGGGACCATCCCATCAATTCCGATCAAGAGCCCTAAGGCAGAGGCGGATTCAAAAATTTCAGCAAAAATTCCTAGATAAGATAAAAAGTTAGCTGCGAGTTATAATACTAATAGAATATCAATGTTTGTAATTTAGCACTAAAAAATTATTTTACATGCACAAATTATTATCGATCTATAGATTATTCTGAGAATAGAGTTCAAAAATCATAAGAATTGAAATAACACTAAATTCACGATTTATTGTTACAATAAACACGCCCCTAGACAAAGCCTAGAGAACCTGCATAAGAAATCCGCCTCTACCCGAGGAAAACCGGAGCAAAACCCGGGCCAGGATGGGGCTACAGAATTAATGTACACAACCGCCGTGCCAAAGTTCAGTACTCATAAAACTTAATTAATATGAGTCATAAGACAATAAGAGTGCAAAGAATGCAATTTGGAAAGGAGAATTTTGAGATCGATGACATCGACTGCTTTGGATATATCAAGAAAAACACCCTAAGGATTTTCTCCACAGTCAAGAGATTTGGTAACATCGTTTAAGAAAGAAAATATGGCGCTTGTAGTGGAAAAGGATTTCCTAAAACCGTGTTGATCGTCAGAGAGAATGTTATTTTTCGATATAAAATCTAGGAGACGTTTATAGAACAATTTTTGTAGGATTTTTGAGAAAGTGGGTAGTAGAGATATTGGTCGGTAATTTCCAATATTAAGTTTGTTTCCTTTCTTGTGTAAAGGTTTCACTTTAGCTCTCTTAAATATGTTAGGAAACACCCCTCCAGATAAAGAACTATTAAAAATATTTATGAGTGGATTTAATATAGCGTGGAACGAAAATTTAACAATAAACTCGGGTATATCATCTATGCCTTTTGATAATTTCTTTTTTAATGAGATGATGATTCTCATGACTTCATTGGAGTTAGTTTCATAAGAGAACATAGAATTTGGAACGTGGGTGGATATAATTGAAAGACATTGATTTGGATACATTGAGTTCGTTATTTTACCTACTTCTGAGAAGTAAGAAAAACGCGTTTGTGTACATTAATTCTGTAGCCCCATACTGGCCCGGGTTTTTCTCCGTTTTTCCTTCTGGTAGAGGCGGATTTATTATACAGGTTCTCTAGGCTTTGTCTAGGGGCGTGTTTATTATAACAATAAATCGTGATTTTAGTGTTATTTCAATTCTTATGATTTTTTTGCGATTTCCTGAGGATTTGATACGATTTTGCCATTGTTTAGTAGAGAAATATTTTCTTTGCGATTTTCAGAAGTTGACATGTGATTTTTAACAATATTCCACATGGCATTCATCCGGTTGTTCGATTTTAGTACCTGCCTGTTGTTTTCCATAAGTTTAACTGCGTAGACTACTTTTCGAAGAATAGTCTTATATTTACGAAAATAATCATGGAATTCGGGGGGTTGGTTATAGAGTTCCCAAAGATAATATAAAAGGCTTTTGTTTTTTGAACAAATTCTTCTCCCTTGGGTGATCCATCTATTGTATTTCTTTGTGTTAATTAACTTGCGTTTTATGGGAAAACTAGAGTAGTAATATTTTAGGAATACTGAGATAAATACATTGAATTTATCGTCGGTGTTTTGGCAGTTGTAAACATCATTCCGTGTTTCTTCGCGCAAATAATTTATAAATATAGATTGATTTGTAAACTTGTAAAGGATTTAACTCTCTTCAAAACTTGTAAAGGATTTTAAGTGGTTTTAGTTTATTATTAATAGTCAATACTTGAGCAAGGTGATCGCTGTATCCGGCGATAAATACTTCAGCGTTATACGAGATTTCATTGTTGACGATAATTTGATCTAGCAATGTTTGAGATTATCTGGAGAGGCGAGTGGGGTCGTTTATCTTAGTAATAAGGTTGAAGGAGAAGATAAGATTCTTGAATCGATTAATTGGTGAATGTGCAGAGTTGGATGTCCTCAGGAAATCGATATTGAAATCACCACATATAACGATAGATTTAGTAGATTTATGTGTGATGTGTTTTAAAACAATTTCGAAGTTCCGAAAAAATATGTCAAGATCTGATTGCGGAGGTCTATAAATACACAAAACAACAATACCGGTGTCGGTCAGATTAACTGCAGAAAATTCGAACACACTATCTACGCAGAAGTTCTCGTAGCCTGGCAGTGGAGAAGATAAAATATCATTACGAACGTAGAAACACATACCTCCGTGGGGATTTTTTCCTTTAAAATTTTGCCGACATTAAGAACTTGCTAAATAATAATTAGAAATAGCAGTATCATTGATGTTGTTAGTTGAAAACCAATGTTCTGTGAGGTATAGCAAATCGAATGGATTTTCGTGAAAGGGATTGGACATTATGATGAAATATAATTATTTTATTTTCGCAAAGAGTTTGTGATTCACAAGAAATGGAATCGACGTTAGATTGTGGAGAGGAATTTGAATTTGGTACAACTTCTAGTTCCGGATCAAGCCCGCACACTGCACCCGAACGCGATTGTCACCTTCGAGTACCACAGCGTACTCCTTAACGCAAGTTGTAACTGTGCATGGGGGCGGCAGGAGATGTGGATGGAGGAACAGATGAGGACGTGAGAGATGAGGAAGCAGTAGGTGAAAGAACGGGGACAGGAAAAGAAATGGGTGTGGAGATAGGAGGAGGAGATGGTGAAGAGGTAGGAGCAGGAGCAGGTGTAGGAGTGGGTAAAGGGGTAGTTGGATGATGTGAGGTCAGATGTGAAGTTACGAGAAAACCGAAGTGATGTTTCCCAGACGATCTCAGATGTAAACCGTGCTGGGTAAAGTCCTTGGCAGTCAGGTGCGGTTACAAATTAAAAAATGTGATTTTTGTGTCTGCCAGGTGATGTTTTAGGGAGATGTTTGCCAGGTTAATTCGTGGTTTATTTGTGGAACGTTGAAGCGTGGAGGCAGGCTAGAGAGTACTATGTTTGTGTGCTGAGAGGCCATTTTTAGTTTTTGTAGATGTTCAGGCGGGTTGAAATGACCACCCAAGTTAATATCGTTCAGCCCACCTATGATGATTACTGTGTCCCGCTCTGAGTTTTTTTAGTATAGGTGTCCAGTTCTCGAATAACTTCAACAAAACGAGCGTTTGGCTTAAAGAAACCGGAGACTGAGAACTGGCTACGAAGCAATCCACGCAAAACGGAGGACATC
Organism: Laupala kohalensis; assembly: GCA_002313205.1. Classification (NCBI taxonomy): domain Eukaryota; kingdom Metazoa; phylum Arthropoda; class Insecta; order Orthoptera; family Trigonidiidae; genus Laupala; species Laupala kohalensis. The sequence continues at coordinate 627,382 of NNCF01128047.1, forward strand.
TGACGACCGTGCGAATCAGCTAATATGAGTACGTTTCATTTCCGCGTGGAAGTGTTGGCTTCATCTCCAGGTAGCACTACTTTACGTGGTTTTGGGCGCAACAATAAGGCAGGGTTTTGAACGTTTAATTATTATGTGAGAGAATGTGCACGAAAAATTCTAAATGCACCCTAATGTTTACTCCTTATGCAACAAGAAATTAATAATTCCGTTTGTACTTACGTAAACTTTATCACATCTTTGAGAAGCACTTGAATGAAAACAATACGACGTATGTCCGTTAGGCTTGATAATCCTTAGGAAAAGTTTTTAATGTTATTCCACTTAACACACACAAAACAAACAAATTTTACACTACAATAAAGGTAAGAACTAAATGCAACAACTTAATCACAAAAACTCGAGAAAAATAAAATAATTAGGAATATTAAACTTAAAAAAACAAAAACAAAACAACAACAGAGCTCATTCACAACCGTAGCTAACGCCAACTCGAAACAAATTTTTGTAATTTTCTTTATTTGAAATTTAAATGGTTGAAAATGCTTGTGGCACTATACATTCATCCAAGAACAGGAAAAAATAATGTTTTGACGACTTGATGTTTTGACGAAGGGATGTTGCCTATGAATCTTAGAAGCACACTTAGAAGAATCTTAGAAGGATTTTTCAAAATTCCGTACTTCAAGGGATGAATTGAAATGCAATGTGTTCTTTGTCAAAATTTTTGAGAAATATCACGAACTAATTAAGACATCGTCGCGGGTTTTGTATGTGAACAAGCTATTTTTTGTAAATACTAAAATATAACGAAGGATATCTATCAGAAGTACGTACCACAAAAACTTGTGCAAAGTCGGGAATGGTCAGTTCGTACTGAATATTATTCTTATACTATAATGAACTTTATGTTTATTCACAACCTACTTTAAGCACGCGCCTTTTATGGAAGGTTAGGTCTGCTTTATGAAACACACTGTTACTCATATACTGATTTCATAAAGGATTTAAGCGAATGAGACCGAGCTCCTCTCTTCCAAAATACGCCACGATATTAATAGTGGAACTCTGCCAAAAGCGGATTAGTAAACATGTTGCAACACCGATTGGACTGTACAACACAACGTTCCGGACCTAAGCTGCGATAAAGTGGATTCTAAAATCTCCCACGTCGACTGAAATATTTTGATGGGTATTTCAGACCGCGCTTGTGATAACATGCAGTTAATTGGAAAGAAAAACCCGGAGTCACATCTGGAGAATATTATCAATGTTTTACCATCAAATAACTTTTTTATGAACGATATTAAAATATATTGAGCTAACGAGATCGTACATGAGTTTGTAAGCTTTGTGACTGTGGTCTATAACCTCTGAGCTAAACCTGTGTTTCATCGTCAACCGGGTATTTTTATCGTTTCTGCGTACCAGCATAAGCATGTTTAGGGATTGCTCAGTCTTCAACTTTGAAGTTTGAAAATATCCGTTCCCTGAACTCTCTAATATTTTTTTCTGAATTACATGTGTGATGCAATCTCTTAGCAATTAGTTTAATTGATATCTTTTGTTTAACTTCATGAATATTGTTATCTGGTAGCATTTTAGTAATATTTCTGTAACATTCCGCATTAGTTACATAATCTTAAGAAGTTTCATTATCAGTATTTTTTTAATCCAGGAGTCACATAAGTAAGCTTTTCTTTGAAGCTTTCAACACCTTGTACTACGACTAGAGGAAGACGTACATTCTTACAAGAATACGGAAAAATGATGAAATAATCTTAACTTAATATTAAAATAATAAATTTGATATGAACGCTAGTTTGAAATCATTAAAAATTATCGTACGTTTAAATATTACACTTAAATCAAATTATACGACGGGGTTGACCCTACAACTTGACTCAAGCTCGCTTAATCGAAATTCCTACCTCTCTAGAATTAGTATAATTAACTTACAAAACATACGTGTCCATTGGGAAACGGACCTTCATAGAGGGTGGTTTCATTGATTGGAACACGACTTTTATTAGTAAAGAAATTATTGTCGTGCTTTCTTAACAGTCAACAGATTAAGTAGAGGAAATAATATATGAAAGAATCAAACAAAATGAAATCTTCAAAGGGTCCTGAAAAGTTCTAAATTCTAGCTCAGTCACGAATCCATCACAGACTTAATCTCCTAGCTGACACGTCTCTGACAATGGAGTGACGTAATGATGTTCTTAATAACATTCCCTCGAGAGAGCTACTTTTGGGATAACCAGTAGCAAAGGCCGCATATCTCGATCAGCACTTTGTCTGACTCGCTCGCTCCGAGATTTTTTATGCGACGAAATCCCGATCCCTCCACGCAGAAGGAGTCTTAACAGATTAGACGTGTCTCCCCCTCCCAACCATCCGTCGTCCTGTACGTGCTCTGGGTACTTTAGGAGATGTCACTGTGTCCGCCCAGAAAATCCAGCTCCATCTCTCATAGTCGCCATCTTCATTTCCACAAGTGTTGGGACGCCAATCTCACTTTCGAAGATGAAATAGCTACTCGGAAGAAACGAGGGAGCAGAGTAAAAATAAAAAAAATAAACAACGATAAATATATTTAAAAAAAACAAAGTCTTGTTCTCCTCAGAACCACACGCACCACAGTAATAATTGAAACAAATATTTCAATAAATTCAATAGTTTTTAGCTGGCAATCCTTTTTTATATATTTATACAAGAAAGATGAATGCGGTGTTTGAAAGTATCTCGAAGCGAAATCGCATCGCCCTCGGGAACATCATGTAATGAAACCCCGAATCATTCTCATGGCGTAGGAAAAATATGTACTACAAGTCTGAACGTTGTTTACGAATATCGGTGAATATTCAACGGGTGCTTAAGAAGTTGTAAAGAAGGTCGCAGAAGTATATCTTCTGATTCGTGAAAAAAAATCTTTAAGACAATTGAAAACCACTAACAATAAACAATAGTTTTATCGTTGTGGTCGTACTTTTGGATGTGGTACACGAGATCGCTGATTTTCCATCAAGCGAATAAAAATATATGTTTCAATCGCTTATCTTTTCACGTTCCTTTCTTCTTACAGCGAAAAAGTAACGTACAAATGCCTTGCTGACGTGTTGTCATATTAGCGACTATATTTCGCACCACTCAGGAAAATTTTCGACAAATTTCTGAGAGGTAATAGATCATTGATAAATTTCGGTCGCTCGCTTTCCAGAATGTCGTACGGCTCGTGGAAGGCAGACGGATGACAAAAAGGTCAGCTCTTCAGAGTACAGAGCAGGAGGCACCGAATTCACTGTGTCTCACACATATATACAAGGATGGGCCTAGGTAACATGCGGGAACAATTTATCTACAATTATATAATATGTATCGATAACATTAAAAGAAGGATAATGGACATACAGTCGCTAATACTCGATGCAGATCGGCTGGATAAAATATCACTTTCTCTACAAAAACTTCTCGACTCAAGCTGGGGAAGGAAAAACTATATAGGTCAGTTAGGAATAAAAGCGGGGTGTGGTCTAGTTTGTTTGTTTTTGTGGGGTTTTAGGGCTCGTCAATGGCAAGGTCATTAGAGCCCTTGCAGGTGCTCAATATAGAATTCGACACGAAAACTTAATAAAATGTTCTACCCAGACAGTATATTGGAATGTGGATTCAAAAATCCTATCCATTAAATATTCATATTCCTCCACCCTTCCAGATGTAGTCGTGTATGACTGATAGATGAAGGAACGCAGTACAATACCAAATCTTCCTTTCACAATATCATTCAACGCTCTCACCTTGCACGACGTCGTTTAATGAACGGAATCTAAAATACATCGTAAGTCATATCTCATAGGCAAGTCCTTAGATTCCATTGTACTGAGCGATGCGTAGAAGCGAAAGATGTGCGCGATGGAGGGAGGAGTAAGAGAAGAGAAGAGAGAATATGGTGGAAGAGGATGTGAAGAGTAGAGGATGACCCTCGACTGGTGTTTCAGACGCAATATCCAGCGCCCTGCCCTTGAGCCACGTCCGCGAACAAGTAGTGCTATTTGTCGGGCAATGCAGATGCTTAGGGAAACGACCGACCAGCAGACGCCTTTCGGGATACACCATCCGGAAGAAGAAAAAAGAGAAGAAAAGGACTGCAAACACAATTTACGCACAAAAAATTACAACGAACTTTTAAAAAAATGTATACCTGGCAAGACACGTAGTCAGGAATCTTCAAGCTCGGGGGACCCGGACTACTCCCTAATTTTTTTATTAATTGTTATGAAAGTTCTTTAAAATATTGTAATTTATCATCTGTTAACTCATTGATCAAACATTTTTTTAAATTAAAAATTTAAAAAATGACAAATTTAAATCATTTGAAAGAAAAGTAACTTTTTACTTACAATCAATACAGTTTTGTTCAGAAGTCTGAACCTACACAGAAATAAATTTCTACCAACGTAACTGGTTTCTCGTTATATCCCTCCCCCCTTTTAAAAACTGATTATAATGCCTGGTAGTACATCGGTTATTAAATGACTTAAGGAAAACAACACAAAAAGTATGACTGCGTATTTTCCCCCATTTACCTAACTGGATTAACATGGGTGGTAATGGTTGAATAATTAAATCTTTAATCCACACTCAACCAATATTAACTTTATCATCAAGATCATCATCTTAGCATCGCAATGAAAAACAAAACAAACGGTTGTTTCAATATTTATGCAGACATACAAGTTTCCTTTCAAAAATTACACAGGATTTAATTTCTGTAACTCAACTCTTAAATACATGAAAAATAATGCATCTTATTTTTGAAAATTGAGTATCCTTTGATCCTTTCAAATGTGTTGAGAGTGAAAAAGTAACAAATCTCTTAAACACATAAGGTTTCAATCCTTGAAGTGGGTAATTAACGCCCTCCGTTAAATAACGCCCACACTACAGAAAATATACCTTTATTTGTGTGACTTGTGGCACGGTTCACATACATATAGTATACACCCATAGGAACACATTAGCACAAACACAAGTCGCTCGAACCAACCGCTATCGCCATACCTCAAGGATTAGTCACAAAAACGTCTTTTTTTATTCTTCCGACAAAATATGTTTTTACTTGTTTTCCTATATTTTTCATAAACATTCATATAATGTAGGTTACTACTATTCGAATTTCTTTAATAACTTAGGCTTATGTGCGTAATTTATAAAAACCTTCGAAATGGACAATACGCCCCATGAAATGATGGTAGGGCGCTATTGGCCTTCGCGGGTGCGTTATTATACCATGGCAAAAGTTATCATAATAATGAAGTAAAAAAACTTATTCTTTTATCTACATTGTGAGCCAAAACCTTAAGATAAAATTGCCAGAACTCATTTAATTTTTTAAAATCCCTACGTAAGTTTATATACTCATAACCCTAATTAAACTATAAGCCGCCATCAATGGTACGTTTAGGACATCATTGCCCGTTGTCGTTTAATAAAGCCCATTGTTGTCGGTTTTTTTTCTTTTCAAAATAACAGACACTATTCGTAATTTTTTATACATTAAAATACCAGAACTTAAAAAATGCTTCAAGTGATTCCAACAGAAGTTACAAGTTAAGTTACCTGTGTTAAGAAGTTTGATTTTCTTACGTTGAATTTTGATTTGTTAAATTCCCTTTCTATTCTAATAGGGAAATTTGTATGTGACTTTCATGTTTTATAAGGTTCATAATCCTCTAGTTCATAATATATTATTGTGTCTAACCTCTCAGGTATCGAACAGGCGGTAATAAACAGTATTTTTAAAAACGCTTAAGACAAAGTTTTTAAACTAAGTCACGGAAATTATAAGAAGTTACAAATTACAACTAGTATTTTTCAATTCATAAAGTTATGTTAAATATTTTTATGGAATTATGTTTTCCATTTAAACAGTATTTACATTTTAAAAAGTTGATTAAAATTATGTGAGATAATTGCTCACGGTACCTTGCAGTACACATGATAAGACGAATTTATAATGAGGAGGAAAATTGGAGAAACGTTAAATAACCAGTACATAAAACTGACCAGTTCGATAATGGTTTCATTTTCATAAATTAATATTTCACGGTTAACCTGGAGGAACGAGATTTAAACTATTGAATGCCGGTTTTTGAAAACATTACTAAAATACAAAACTTATAATGTTTCATAACTTATTATGTATTCTCAGAAGACGAAATTGAAAAGGACCAAAGTTAATCAAATCTCTGGGCGAAGAAGCTATCCAGCATTAATTGAAAATCTGATAACAACCAACAATATCAAGTTGAGTAAAACAAAAAACGTATCAATTAAAAAATTTTTCATTAAAATGTAAACTACGTACAGTAAATGTATTTAAACAATGAGATCACAATTTATGACATACTTTTTCTTTAATTGACGAAGCTATTGAAGGAATAATTGATACAAGGGGTATCGTGCAATAATTAGCACACAACTAAAAACGTACATATAGCATCATTTCATTTTAAAAAAGCTGACTTATTCTAAACATTTTACTCAGATAAATTTACAAGTTCATTGTAAAGGAAATGAAATAATAAGATATCGTTTTTTCATAGATGCGTTACTAGGAGTTGAGAAGTTAAAAAGCTTGAGTACTATTGAACTAAGCCATTTCAATCAATTCTTGCGAGCTATTTATACAACATTCAGAAAAATAAGTGATACAATTATTTTACATCACTACTCCATAGAAGTTCTTTTAACAATAAGGACATTTACTTTACTATATTATGAAACTCAAATCAATTACTGAACACTTTGGTTTTAAAACACTTGTCAACAGGTCTGGATTCTCTTAACTCATTTCGTCCTGTGTTACCCGGGGTTCTTATACAAAATTCTAAATGCATCTGTTACTTTCCATATTTCTTTAGTTTCGTAATATTAAAGTTTCATTTTGATAATTTTTTATTTTTCTTCTTATCTGACACTACAGCCCTTTGTGGGCTTTGGCCTTCGCGGAGGGAAGAGCTCGCGCGATTGCTTGACCCCGGCACTAGAAGGAGGAGAAGTGATCAGCATCTCGCTCCGACCGGTTCGACCCCAGGATAGATCCTGGTACTCATTGTATAGCAGGCTGAGTAGGTCTGGGAGCCAGTCTGGATGTTGAGGCGTGATGGAAATCCCCACCTCACCGGGGATCGTTCCCCGGCCATCCAGCCAGCAACTCAGTGCTCTAACCACTGAGCCACTCATTTTGGTAATATTAAATTTTAATTTCAAAAATTAAATACCAATTTCAAAAATTAAATACCAAGAAGAGTATCTATTGAAATACACAATTTTCAGTATTGTATGCTAACATGTATATAATTAAGAATTATTTAAATATCCAGAATGTCAGAAGGAATATACACATCACACAGAAATAAAGAAAGCTCATAGTTAAGACACCTCTGAATTCTTTGGTTTTCATTTCACTTTTAACGTATGTACTTGAAAACAATGTTCTTCATAACCTTTATACAATTTTTCTTCTACGATTCAGTCACTTAAATTTCAGTGGATTGTCCTCGTCACATAACGCAAGCGTACTCACGTAACTCACATAACTCTGGTGGACACATTAGTAAGCTTCATAGTCAACAGACATGCGAGTGAAGATCTACATCTACTGATTAGTAGCCATTTTTAATTGTAATTAATAAATATTAAACATAATTTGCATTTTAGTTGGAACAGTTTTATCAATTACTTTTTCTGATTTCATGCAACAGACATTTCAAATAATTTTAATTAGTATAAATAACAAAACAATAATCCGAAGTAAATAATTTATTTAATTCAATATAGTGGAGAGTAAAAAGGATGGAAATATAGAATTAATTAATGTATTATTTCAAATTGTGAGTTCCTTCATAAATGGAAATAAATCATACAGCGCTAAAATATTATGGGAAACGGTTATGAACATAAACACACACAACAAGACGTCAATCTATTTGAATGCCATGCTATGTCAAGATATGAAACGTTAGTTCTATCTCCAGTACAAAGGCTGCAGATATTTCCCTACGTCCTATCAATACGCTGACATCCTTTGTATGCAATGCAGCTGATTCAGACCCAGGGCATTTACATAGAAAGGAAACAGTGCACCACTGGAGGCACGTAGACGTTCGTCTTCACAGCTCCTCGTAACAATACACTGGTGGCAGAAGTGGATATTCGCGAGTAACGGGAATTATGCACTTCGATACGACGAATGGAACACTTCGTTTATAAACATAAAAATAGTTCAATACCTTTAATCTCTACTTAACTTAAGATAATACGACTTTTCACCGAAGATAATATTGTGTATTTATTTTACTACCAACAATGTTTCGTGCCATATTTTGGTCATCATTAGGTTGTCTCATATTTATCATAAAAGGAATCTTAATAACTAAATTAACAATTAACTAAATAATGTCAAATTTAGTAAATAGCGTATTTATGTTATGTAACCCTTAAAAATATTATGGTTATCATGACATGTATAATGATGTCCAAAATATTGGACGAAACGTCGTTAGAAGTATAGTAAATACTGAAAACAATCTACCTATAAGGTCGAGTTATTTGAAGTCAAACGTGAAAAAATATACAAGAGATAACCATAAAAATATCCTTATTTACCTAAACATAAATATAACAAATTTATTTACTTTTGAAAACGAAAGATGTAAAATATTGCTTAAATGATATTTTTCTTGTAATTTCCCCAAAAGTACGGAATCTTTCATACAAATCTACGAAACAAATGTACATCGAAATATCCTTCTATACGCTGATATTTTTAAGCAACTCACTATGCGTGATTCTTCGCGTATCAGACGAAATATTCCCAACCATCTTTCAATTTCGGTATTTCACAATTCGATGTCATTACAAATAACAAATCTTAATTTCTATTTTGTGTAAAGTTTTCGCCACAACTAGCTACAAGACTGAATTTGTGAAAATAAATTTCATTTGTGCATTAAACTCGAAGTTACAGCGAATGAAGTAGATACATTTTATTTACTAGAATGTATGTTATGGGTATCATTTCAGACGACAGATCATATCAAATGTTTTATTGAAATATATTATAGTCATGTCTTAGTTCATTAGTCCGAAGGTTTTTCAAATTTAATTAGCAAAATACATAGAAAAAGTATTTCTTAGCTTACTCGGGAAGGTCCTGTGGTATAGGACAACAGGCGGTATCGGATACATGTATCCGCTTTGAATCTCACCTAGGAATGGTTAAAATATCAGAGACTGCCTTCTGTGTACCACGCTTCGCTGTCTCATCAGCTTCTTCGAGACCCATAATACCCACGTGCGCAGAAACCCAAAAAAGGACTATTTCAAAAATTTGAATTAGTAGGCGGCTTATCAGATTCTGAATAGACAGAGCAAGGATATCAGAAGTGTACAGTGAAGACTCTGATCACAGAGCACTAATGTAGTCACTGCAAAGAACCACACGCCTTATTGAAGATACCTGAATGAACTTCAGCGCCTTAAGGATTGAATCTCTCCGCAGTGCACATGCTGCAAAAGGAATGGAGGCAAAAAGAACGCGTGGCACTATGGAAATAGAAACAGCACCAACGGAATCGTTCATGGATGAGCCATCAGTGTATATGAACATATGATCCAAATACAAAGTTTTCAGTTCTCCTAAGCTGCTGGTAAATAGATAGGAGTATCCTGTTATGAAAGTTGAGACAGCCGAAAGTCAATGGTTCGTCGCATGAAGGACCAAGGTGGGGTAAGAAAGTGTGGGTATTTCGCTGCTGGAGGTAGTATGATGCCATTTTCTTCAAGCAGGTGTTTAAAGCGGACTCCCACTGGACGGGGTAACGAAGGTCTTGAGTGAAGGATGAACAGAATTTGAGACAGTGGATGTAATGGCGAGTGGGATGATCTGATACCCCCATACGTTTCACTCCGTAAAATCCAAGTAAAACATCGCGTCTTTTGTTAAGAGATGGATCGACAGCGTCTACTAGTAAGCATTCTATTCGACTAGTGCGAAAAGCACCAGTTCCAATGTGAACTCCTGTATGATGGATACAGTTAAGGGGATGAGTTTCGATGGTGAAGCGAAGGCGTATACAATACAGCCATAATCTAATAGAGATCGAACAAGATTTCAATACAGACGAAGAAGGTAAGCTCAGTTTGCACCCCATGATGATACGCTTAGGTAATGGGGAAGGTTCAGGGATGACTTACAACGGGATTAGAGTTTTTGTATGTGATCGCGCAAAGTTAGTGTGCAGTCGAATGTGATACCAAGAAACTTTGGGGAGTGAACGAAAGGAAGACGTTGGCCCCCAAGAAAAAGATCTGGATCATTATGGAGATGGTATATCCTACACAAATGCATACAGCATGACTTGGATACAGAAAAACTGAAGCCGGTAGACATGCTCCACTCGTGTAAATGTTTTAAAACCAATTGTTGTTGCATCTCAATGACCAAGATGCTGTTGCACACAACAATAGATGGCGAAGTTGTCAACGAAGAGAGACACATGCAGCGGTTCTCGAACCACTGACACAATGCTTTTTATGGCTATGGCAAATAAATTGACGCTAAGGATTGAGCACTGAGGGACACCGATTTCCACAGGATGACTAGAGTAAAATGAGCACCGAGGCTAACGCGGAAAGACCGTTGAGATAGGAAGCTCTCCAGGAACAGAGGAAGACAGCCTGGGTATCCTTACGAGTGCAATGTGCGTAGGATCCCGTACCTCCAGGTTGTGTCAAAAGCTTTTTCCAGGTCAAAATAGATTGCCACAAGGAGTTCACAATACACACGCTGATGAGATGGTGAATGACAACGCAACAAGGTGGTCTAGCGTTGTCCGCTCTTTTCTGAAACCACATTGGTTATTGGTTAGAAGGTTTCGCGATTCGAGGGACCAAACAAGGCGACGATTGATCATTCTTTCAAACAGTTTGCAAATGCAGCTTGTCACCGAAATCAGTCAAAAGTTTGACGGATTGAACGATCTTTTCCGTTCTTCGGAAGTGAATTAATTACCGCTTCACGTCATTGAGCAGGGACGATGTGCTCATTCCAAAGACTGAAATAAGTACAGAAGGAATCTCATGCCTATCTCTGGAAGATGTTTTAGCATCGCGTTATGTATTTGATCAGGACCAGCGGATGTATCTTTCTCAGACGCAAGGGTGGAGGTTAGCTCCAACATTGAAAAAGGTTTGTTATATTCCTCTCCATTGCAACTGGAAAAATTCAACCAACACTTTCCCGCGCGAGCTTTCTGTTGGAGAAACGATGGAGAAAACCCGGGGGAGTTAAAGAGTCTTTCAAAGTGCGATGCAAGTTCGCCAGCGATGACTTCAGGTGAAGTTTGAATCTTTCCATTTCCATTGATACTTGGGATGAAAAAGAGGACAATGAACCTTGAATTTTGCGAACTTTATGCCATACGACTGATAATGGAGTACGGCTCCTAAGAGATGAAATGTAAGCCTTCCAGGAGGACACCATAGTCTCTCGATGGGTTCGTTTTGCTCTGGTTCTGCACCATTTAAACCTAAGATTTTCAACAGTGGGATACTTGTTAAGCCGCGCTAAAGCTTTCTTTCTAGCGCTGACTGTCGTTGCGGAATCCGAATTCCACCATGGCACTGGGCAATGCTTTGGATTACACGATGATTTAGGAAAGGTGACAGCGGCGGCTTCGAGAACCGCATTAGAGAAATGGGATGCCATAGCATCCACATCGGCGAAAGGCTCATCGCAAAGATTGATGTTGCGTATAAACACAAACACCAATCTGCCTTTTTCAATATCCAATGAGAGGAGCAAGAAACCGAGGGGCAAAAAACGTTCATATGTATAAGAATAGGCAGTGGTCACTCCCATACAGATCGTTAAGAGCTGTCCATTCGAAGATTGGGGAAAGAGAGGAACTGCAGATGGCTAAATCCAGCACCGAGAAAGATCTGGAAGCTGTACTGAAGTGGGTGGTGTGCCCCGTGAGAAGGAGCACTATATCTCGGCTATCTAACAGTTTTTCAATTATATCACCTTTGGGCAATTGTGAAAAACCCCAAATCGGATTATGGGCATTGAAATCTCAGACGATAAGAAAAGGGAAGGGCGACTGGTTTATCAGATCACCGAGATCTTCCTTCGTGAATGACTGCCCAGGGGGATATAAATATTACATACCGTAAATGTAAGGGATGGTAGACTCATCCTCATACATACGGTCTGAAAGACGCTTGATACAGAGACTTCTTTGGCATAGACAGAAGCGTCTACGAAAAAACAGCTACACCACCGTGTGCACGTAGTCCGTCTTCTAAGTCCGCCCTATAACAGGTACAACCAAGAGAGAGAAAGAGTGTTTTGGTAAGAGATGCATTACATGAAGAGAAACCAATAGAGGAGCACGAGGGACTGTAAGAGCTTGAGGTCTTCTGACCGGCCATGAATGCCATTCAAATTCCAAGAAAAATGAGCCATGTTTTGGTGTTTATTCGCTCTTCTTTCGACATCTGGGTTTTTTCCTTTACACGACAAGTCAGAATTTGCTGTCGTCCATGCCCTGGAAAGTCGTTGTGATCACTACTGGAATGATCACTTTCGGACATAAGTAGTCCACTATTTCTGCTCCTTGAGCGTGAATTACGTCGGCGACTAAGCGAAGTTGATCCAACATACGAGTCTGACTTTATAGAGTCAGTTCTGCGGGACTTTGGAGAGTGAATCCTCTGCAGAGGACGACCGCGAGATCGTCGGGGGTATTGTTGATCGCAGAGTTTTGTTTCTTGAAAGACGTGGTAGGTAATGGTAGATAACACGTTGAGGTACACGTTGACTTATTTAAAAAATCACTATAAATTTAGTGAGTGTAATTGTTCTACAGTCAATAATTGACTCTTTGAAGGCGGTATTATCGTTAATGAGCGCCTGTACTCCATTGTGACACATCTGTGGTTTCTTTACTTTTTCTAATTTCACCTGACAGCCAAAGGAAGCTGTGGGTGGCTTTGAAGTGTTTGCCGCTGATGCAAAAGATTTAACTATATTACCCGGGTGTTTAATAAGGTAGCGACGCCTAGCTTCAGGGAAAGACACCCTATTCGTAAGTCGGATCCTTTGGATCTTTTTCTCCAACAGATATTTCGTGTGTTACAATTGGAGGGGTGACTCTCACAATTAACACAGCACGGAGACGACGAGCAAGGGAACGACACGTGAGATGGATAGCCAAAAAGATGTGTATANTGTGTGACAGAACCTGTGGAACTTGAAGCACCACAGGGATACGGCACATATAGGCGGACACGAAGGGTGTTTCGGCACACATAATTCCAACCAGCTAGGAATAAAGTTTTCCCTAAGTGATGCTAATTGTTTTCTTAGCACCTGCAGCGAGGCTACGCTTGGCATTCCTCTCACCCCCTAAATGCAGGCTGCGGTAGCTGGCTTTGTTTGACGCGACACATTTCACCCCAAAAGCGCACATTTCCTGCATCATTCACTTTGGAAAATTCGCGAGCATTAGCATTGAGCCTCGTCAGATGGCCGTAAGATAGTGCCAGCAAACGGTCGACCTTTCACTTTTCGGCACCCTTCCTGAGCTGTTCTCAGCCTAACAGCCCTCTCTCAGTAGTCACCAAGCGCCCACCCGAATCAGACGCGCTCTCAATTTTTCACGACGTGCCAGTTCAAATCGGACGCAGCCTCAGTCAGCTCCCACGCGCCGAACATACATTTTTTCATACAATCACCCGATTTCAAATCGGTTCCTTCAATTTCTAAGTCTGATCACTTAGCTATGTGTATTTAATTTTCTATTCGTGTTACTATAAAGCGAATAACATCGTCATATTATAAAACTATCTCTAAAGGCACATTCACAAGTTGCCGCACGCGACCGAGATTTGTTCACATAGTGCATTTCTATTCGTGCGCATAGGCCGCACACCACTGTGCTTCAATTCGCGCCCGCCAATTTAGCGTGTGCGTCAGTACATTCCCTTGCGAGTGCGTATCCAGGCATTTCAAGACCTCGAGCTGCAGGCCGAAGACAACGCCAGCTGGATTCTCAAACTGAGTATTACCATTTAAATTATTAACGTACTGTGTTTGGTGATAGTCCAAGTATTGAACATGTGTGGGTGGTCATGATTGAACCAAGAACTGCTCCTCTAGAACTTGTATGTATTCATAAAATACGTAATGTTGTACAGATCAATCGGCACTATTAGTATAAGGATT
>NNCF01128048.1:0-107260 GCA_002313205.1 Laupala kohalensis
AAAAAAAAAAAAAAAAAAGATAACATATTACAATAAATTTTTTTTGATTTCTTTGTTGTTTTTATGGCCCATTTTACTCAGAAATATAGGTATTATTACCAAAGACAATTAAATCATTATATTCTTGCTGTTTTCATATTGTTTTTCCCTGAACACATCATTCACTCAGAAGAAAACAGTTGTATTTATTTTTTGACTGGTTCAAACTGAAATACTTTTTAATCAGTGCTAACATTTCTCCTCTTCTTTTGATTATACTTATAAATTGATATTTTCTCAAATTTATGTCTTTAACAAGAATTTTGTTTTAAGATTGATTTAGACCTAAAAATGTATGTGTCATAAAAAGGTCAAAGGGCTCGGATTTTTCATATTTTGCATATTTTTTCCTGCTTTCTATGGCTTTGAGGAATCAATTTCTAACATTTTTAACCTCGTGGGGCCATTTGAATTTAATTTAATATTGCAAACAAATGCATATGTTCATCATGTTCATTATTGATGTATGGCTTAGTAATAAGTTGAAACATAAATAACTTGTTTTATTAATTGCTAATTTGGAAGTTTTTCTGCATTTAATTGGATTTTTAATTCATATTTGGGACATTTTTAGCATATTTTATGAACGTATTTTGAACTTTTTTAGTACAAATTTTCCATTTTTTTAGTGTATAACGATCTGAGCCCTGGTCATTTATACTTTTTATTTCTCTGAATAATTAGGTTTAGAAAATAGTTACAATTGAAGCTATACCTAGGTACTTGGCTCTGGTCAGTAAAAGTATTGTGTGCAAATAATGCAATGAGTTCATCACAGTGAAATTATATTTATAGACACATGATGAACTTGATTTTGATGAATGAAGAGTATTTATACATTTATTAAGAAAACACATACTGTAATAGTATATATTTTTTATCCTTTAAGACCTGGATCACATTCTCTCAGAGACCAGGGAAAAATGTAGACTTCATTCGTGGTATTATTACAGTTTATACACGCTATGTTGTTCCTTACACACAAAAAAAAGAAAAAGATTTGAGAAATTTAAGAAAATATGTGAATATCCAAGTAAATTTAATCAGCTCAAAACAATTCGTAAAAAATTAGTTACAATTACTGATAATCAGAACCTGGATCAATATAAACTAAAAAAATCAGAAAATGTGCACTAAAGTTTGAAATATGCACTTTAAAAAACCAAGATACGTATGTACCTACTTATTACTAAAAAAGTGTGAGTGAAATTGTGTTAGTTCAATAGCATTGAGCTCATTCATACATTATGAGCTATATTTAAATAATAACATGTAAATTTTAATTGTTACAACAATTTAATGTAGTGTGAATGTCTAGGCAATACCAGTTTACTGCACTTTCATTTTGTTTGATTGAAAGAAAGGACTTAAATCTATAAAAATAAGTCTAATAAAATTTTTGCGTTTATTGACTTGTGTTCGAGTAAATTGCAGTGAAAAATTGCATGAGCTCTTATGAAGACAACTCTCAAAGGGGCTCTTTTTATTTTTGTGGTGACTTGAACCGTGAATTGAAAAAGAAATATTATTCATCGAAAACTGCAGAAAAATACGTTAAGACAAGAACGTGTCTGTCATTACTCAGTACAGCATGGCGCATTGATTCTGTTCAGCTTGATGACGTGATGACTGTTATGAAATACCATAAATTTTTTAATGAAAGAAAAAATCTTTATCAAGTTGTCAAATTAAATTTGAACCTTTCGGGGTTTGAAGGAACCCTTCTCAAAGCCATAGGGGTTGTTTCGCATAGAGTCCCTAAATGGATTATTTTTAAATAAATTTCTAAAGTAATTCTAATTCATAATGGTATAAAAATCTATTATCTGTGTCAGCAATTTAACAAAAGTAAAAACAGAACTAAATTTCACTTTCCTTTTCAGACAATTAAGAAAGATATTCAACAAGAGAGTCACAAAATTAGGGAACTCTAGTCACGTTGGAGACCATTATTCAAATATAGTGTTTCAATTTAAAAGGTATAATAAATGATTCACTGGTTTTTTAACACTAAATAATTCATAAATGGCTGTAATAATGTCTATTTTTGACATAAACATAGTACATTTATGAAACTCTCAATAATGTTATGTGCTTGATTAGCACCTGGCATGTTCATATTACCTTAACCTTAAAAAACAAAATAAAAAACAAATCATGAAAAATATGCATTTATATGCACTATTAAATTAAGTTCAAATTGCCATGTGATATTAAAAATGCTAGTAATAGATTCCTCAGAGCCATGGAAAGTAGGGGGGGGGGGGGNGTGTTATACATTTTAAGCAATTTGAAATAATTAAAGAAGTAAAAAGTGTTCTTTGAGTTGTAAAAAAAATTCTGTTTGACATCGTAGGGTAGAAAGAATGGGTATCCCCTAGAAATGACTAATTTCTGCCTTTGCCTTTGAATATCCATAAATTTAAGACCTAGAAGAATCCCTTGAAGAAAGTCAAAATTATAAATTGATATTTTTTAAAGGATTTTTCATAGTTGTCTTGATATCATTTTATTGAGGAACTTGGAGGGAACTGTCTCCCATATTTTCTTAATTTGGTATTTGGAATCCAAAGGAAGTCTCACATTAACATTTTTCCTGCATCTGTTTCTTGATAAATCATTTTCCTGCATTTATTGTTTCTTATTTTCAATTTTCCCTCTTTCCAAGTATTAGTTATGGTTTGTTTGAAATATCTAAGTGGCATGCTAATTAATTGGTGACAGATAGCAAAAGTTATTAGGAACTAAGATTTATAGAAATTGAAAATGTGTACAAGTGTTTTGTCTATGTACTGAAACTTATAAAAATATTTTGTTGATAACCTGTTTGTTTCACCTGTCAGATAAAGTGTTTTTGAACTCTGCTCAGGAAATGGAAAAGTGAAATTTGAGTCGAGACTTCCTTGTTTATTTATGATTTTCGTGTTTGAATTCATAGCAATTCTACTGAAGTATTAAATTAATGTTTGAAGCATGAGGTATCATGAATGAACAAGATTTAAAGGATTTGTTAATTTACAGAAAGTTATTCAAGTTCATGAGTAATTATTCTCTTCAACTTTTTTCTTTTTTTTAAATCGTAGAAATTGTAATTGTATGAGATACTGTTTTGCTAAAATTACCTTTTTTTATGATGTTTCTATTTCTGCAGCATCCAGAAACCCATTACACTCTTGATAGACAATCAAAGCTTTCTGTGCAACAGGGTTTGGGTTGTACTCGCATGGAATCTTTGTACAATTTTTATTAAGCATGTTTTCATTTGTAACTTTATCTGCTGTAAAATGTTGGAAGGCAATATCAGATAAGAATGCTCATAAAAAATTTGTTGGGGAAGGTCATTGTAACGTATCTGTTCTTGATCTCAAATCTGATTTCTTTGAATATAATTCTAAGAAGTTGTCTTCTCACGAAGTATTACTATTAAACTATGAAATAAAAATGTCTTTAGAATTCTTAAGTATGTTATTAATTGTTTTAGTTCCTCTAGTTTTGCTCTTCAATCGTGTGGTGACACGTCTTGTATGTTCCACTTGTGCTGTATTTCTCAATGGTTACAACTAAACGAAAGTCCGCTCCGATATTACTTAAGTGTTCATTCTTTCTCGTATATCTTAGTTTATTATTTTATGCACCCCGAATGGAATGTAGTTCCCATGCGTTATATCACATTGCGAGGGAGATCCCTCTTCCCGCTGTGCCCTCGCCTCTTCGGAACAGTTGACTCCTGATTGACTCGTCTTGCCTCTCGAGAATTAAGGAATAAAATTTCTCTAGTTTAGGAAAATTAATTATCTGTACCCAGCCGTTTCATCACAATATTGACGAAACAATAACACTCCTTAAACATTGTTGTTTCTCGCAAGTACTTCAATTAAAAACCTGGCAATCGATTTTTCCCGCTTCACTTGCGTCTAAAGGCACAACCTTACACTTCGTGGTAAGTACAACCCGATTGGGTAACAGTAGAAAGGGGACTGAAATTGCTCCTGATATATGTGAATGTATTCGAAAATCGGGGTCGGACCAAGTGATCATACCCCTATTTCAAATTTTTCCACTGCTGAAACGGTTTGAATGAATGTTTGTAGTTGATGGTGCAGTGAAAAGTGCTCGTGCTCTGTCCTTTGCAGATGATTTATCTCGCTAATGTTGTTGGTGACAGCGAACTCGAATGTTGAGCAGCTTCGCGCGTGTTGCAGGCGATGTCGCCGTTTTCTCTTCACGGCTTCTGTTCGACGTGACAGCTTTGTCATGCAGAAAGATTTCGAAGCTCTCAACACACTCCTGCGTTCGCTTGACGTGACACGAGGCCAACTGTAAGGGCGAGCTTAGATTTGACTGAAAATGCTCCCGACGGAAAGCGGGGCCGACATCTTTCCGAGGAACAATTATTTATTGTAGTGCCTCCACAATTTGTCGGAGTATTTCTACGTCACAGTTGAACTGTTAAGAATTAGTTGATATGAACTAAAAAGAATTTAAATTTTAAATTCGATTGCCGGGTGAAAAGTTGAAATGTAAAGATTTAGAGATAGCACTTGTAACAAACGGTGGACTCGTCGAGCTTCACCCTCCCCTCCACTTCGCTTCGAACTCCTTCCTCTGATGTTATCTACGGAAAGTTTTCCTTAATACTTTTCTAGCAGTTCTGCACACTTTTTCGGTGTCTAAATTGTATCATACTCGGTGGAATTTGTCATATTCCCCCTTCATTTGCATTACTTCCAAGCTTTATCGCCCAATAGCATTTATATTGATTACTCCCCTTTGCATAAAAAAGAATCTAAATTTAGAGTAGATATACAGAGGTGCAATATGAAACTGAATGGCTGTTGTGGAAGTTGAACACAAAAAGATTTGTAAGTTTGATGCTGGCACGTCGCGTTGCGGTGTTTGTGTAGCGTATTCCCCGTATTTTACAAAATATTTGACGTATTCACAAATCCTCACATGGACTGAACAAGCAAAGAACTCAAACAAGCCAAATATGTTTGGTTATACCGATGATGGTCGTGTTGACAGTGAATTGTTTGTTTTTGATTTAGTGTTGCCTCATTTTGTTTATGCTTGGCACATTGTAAGCATTTAATTAATATTATATCTCGATCTCGTCATAGCTTGCCTTATTCTGTCTATAAGTAACTTTGCAGCCCTCTAGTAGTATTTTGCTAGTATATTTGGGTCGAGCGCCGAGTTCCTGGCTGGATGGCCGGTGTTCGATTTTTCATCACACGTCATCCAGAATGACTGCCAGGCCAACTCTGTCTGCTGTAAAATGAGTACCGGGTCTATCCTGGAGTCGAACCGGCCGGGGCGGGATGCTGACTTCATCTCCTTTTCCTTGTGCCGAGGCCAAGCAATTGCGGAACCTTGGGCATCTTGGGGACCTGTTGTGGGGCAGTTTGACTTCGACTTTGATATTTATGAAATGACTCCCTAAACCCGAGCACCTAATTCCTACAAACAAGAAGAATATTAAGAGAGTTTAAATGAATCAAATTGGTACATTAACGAGATATTATCAACATACCAGGCTGTAATAATTTAATAATTTTTCCTTTTGTGTGTTTGATTTAATTTATTATAGGTATTCCAACAGCAGTTTATGTACACAATAATTTAACTTTTTAAATGAGAACGAAGTGACAGTAATCCTGCCGTGTTGCAGGTGGGTGGCGCGGTGCTGGAGACGCTGGCGCACATGCCCGACCTGGTGACCGAGGCGTCATCGCTGGCTCTGGGGCGCGACGACGCCATGGACGAGCCCGACGCTCTGGCCGGCGACCCCATGCTGGGCGGCGACCCCATGGGGGACCCCATGCTCTCCTCCCCGTTCGTGGGCAGTCCGAGCGGCGAGCTGGACCCGCCGCTGGACGACGAGTGCGGCGACGACGAATCGCTGGGGGACATTGACATGGTGCTGATGCCCGGTCGCGATGCGTAGCGCTCGTCCACGTCCAGTCTTGGCGTTCGCATTCGCCATTTGTCGCTCGAACCTCAGTCGAATCAGTTTGTAGTGCCGAAACCCTGCCTTGAGTTCCAATGGGAATGGTTCTCGGTAGAAACAGTGCAGTCTTCACTCCCTTTTAACTTATTAGTTGCTTTGCCACACAGTGGGAGGGACGAAACTGTTACTGGGCTGACATTATATTAATGAGGAGCTCCAAAATATATTTTTGGTAATTATTTTGCTAATAACAATTTAAAAAACAAGGCGTAATTTTTATTTTCATTTAAGAATATTTTAGAGCTCAGTAATATATTTGCCGGTCTAGTCTTAAATGGATTGAAGTCTATGTTGTGTTCAGACTGGGCTGACCGGCAGCAATGGTAGCAAGCACGAGATTGGGGGCAGAGACAGTTGGGACTTGGGATAAATGGCATTCCAGAGTCTTGTATATCTATTTTTGTATATATAGTTAGTAATGGTATTCAGCAGCTGTGTCAAATCCTCTGGTGGACCTGGGGGAACAGAGAATCCAGATCTGCTACCTCTCATAATTAGCAGTACAAAACACGTGAAGTCAGGATGTATATGATGCACCTTAAATAGAGAATTACTGATTTCCAAAGTTTTTATTAACTTTAACTCATTTTCAATTTTGAAAAAGTGAAATGACATTTATTTTATTGGTATTTGCTGGACCTAATGACGTTATGTATAAATTTCTTGTGTGTTCCTACACATGGAGAAGACATGTGATAACTATGGCTAGTTGCAAACTGCTACAAACTGGGAATGGAACCCGGGATCTTGTGCTTAGATGCTACTATGGTAGACATAAATTGCAAAATCTGGGTAAAATTTAAAATTGTGAAATGTACTAAAATTTGGAGAGATGAATTTTATAACAAAAGTCAAACATTTTAAGTTGGTTATGCTTTAGAAAGAAGTGATACTTGTATCATCCAGAACTCGGAGGAATATCAAGTCTATTTTTCTCACTGGAACCAATTTTTTAAAGTAAAATTTTAGTTACAGACTTGGAAAGTAAGATCCTTTTTTCTGAATTTCTTTCTGAAAATATCTTCTGTGCCTCTGATCAAATGTCAGTTGCTTTGTTGCTTCAATCTTTTTGGCGGTTATATTCTACAGTGCTGCCCTGTTTCTGGGTAGCTTATGTCACGATACTTGACCTTCTACTCTGTGATAAAACTCTCTTCCCTTCATTTTTAATGGCTTCATGAGATGGCCAAAGATCCCCTGCTTCATACTGAAATTTGATTGCATCACTGCTACTCTCCTGCGAAGTCAAATTATTAAACTAACTGTCATGGAGACAAGTCATTTATCATACATAAAGTTACTTCAAGTGAATTTAATGCTTGTGTCATGTATATTAGGACTAGCGGTGAATTTCAATAGCAGTCATTGACTGCCGGTGTCTAAACCACACATTCCTGAAAGTGGGGAGAATCTTGGTTTTAACTTAGCTAATTTCGTTTCACCTTCACTTATCAGTGGTATTTCTGAACTAATTGAAGCCCAAACAATGCACTACACATTTCAACATTTGTAAATCTAATTATCAACAATGAAACCAATGAAGAAAATATTGTGAAATATTAATTATAAATGTTAGTATATAAATGAGAACCAACAATTAAAACTTTATTTATGAAATTGTGATATTATGAGAAATTAAATTGTATAATTCAGTGTGACACATGGTTTTGTGTCTTAGTCATTTATTTGATGTATTTGACTGAATTGCATAATATTATATCAAGGAATACATTAAAGGAGTGATTTTTCTCCTCTGTTTCCTTTTCCTGTGGAACTACAAACTCAGGATTCGCTTTTCTCTTGTGAAGAACTGCTTATACAGTTAAAAAATATTACATAGCTATAACCACAACATGTATAATTGTGGACTGGACATCAATAATGGGCTAAGTGCCAAAAATAAAAAAGTTGAGTTAGGTCCGAAACGAAGCTAAGTACCATTGTCCACAACTTCAAAAACCAACAAAGTGCCATGATCATATTAGTAGTGCATATAAGGACTGACAGGTGGCACGAAAAATGTGTGCTGGGCTGCTGGTCAAGGTACAGGCTGAGTACCCCCGAGCTTTTACAGCTGATTGTGATCGTTGTCCACTACAATACTGCGAATTGTTATGATTTTAAAAAAGCAGCCAATTCATTCATCCACACGATGACAAAACTAAATATTTCCAAATGCAACTTGGATTAGGGTTGAAATGTCGTGCCTGGAGTTGACAAGATGAGAACAATGTATAATGATCTTGAAGCATGGAGCACTTGCAAGGTTCTCAAGAAAGGGGTTACCACCGCCATAATCAAGGGCTTGGTTTTACCATCACAACCGTGTCTAAACAACATATCAGCTGAGAAGAAGAGAGATCTGCAACAGATGCTACCATATTCTCAGGAAGATAATTGCACATTCTATGAAGAATTAATAAATTAAAATTATACCTACTCTTAAAAAGTAAAAAGAAGGTTCGAAATATAAAACTACATGGAAATGTACCTGTTCAGTATTTAGTATTATAAAATTACACTAATAAAGGTTAAATTTACCAAGAAAGTTGAAACTTCTTCTATTAGCACTTGTTATTGGCGATAAAGATATGGCACTTACCACGTTCTACAATTTTCTGAATATTTTTTTTTTTTTTCATTCATAAGAGGAAGCTAATTTTTAAAAAGTTGCAATAGTAATATGAATCTTACCCTGTATATAATAAATTAAAAAAGTAGTTCAAGTTTTATCAAAATTGTTTTAACAAAACAGAAAAAATGGAATAACTCAAAATCAATTTTTTGGCACTTGGCCCATTATTGATGATATGTCTTCAATTGATGATATGTATTTGAATACCCATCTCAGCTTGAAAGTTATAATACTATAAGTTTCCATCATTGTGACCATTATATGTTTAGTAGCACACCTATGTTAGATAATAAATTTTTAAAATTCTAGCCTTGTGGTGGGTGTTTGGTCCGGTTAATCCACCCCTGTATATTTTATCTTGTTCTCATGTCAACTTGTGTAATTCTCGATCGGTACTTTGCTTCTCATGTATTTTGTTGTTCTCGCTTCAATGCAGTATTTGGGAACATGGTCAGGAATTGACTGAAATTGGTTTTGTTAAAGAAAGATTCATGAGTGAATACTGAGACATATTCTTCATTTAAGTCTGCTTTCGTGTATTTGGTTAAAGAAGTTGTTAAATTTGTAGGCAAGTTTTATTTGCTCTACAGCATTTTATTTCGAAAGTAATGAAAGCATGCTAGTCAATCAAATTGATATGGAATGATATCAGACTGCTTTTTGCTGCCATGTTATTTAACATGTGAAGGAAGGAAAGTAAAAAAAGTGAAAGTGAAAATGGTTGGAATTGGACTTTGCATCTATTTCCCTTGATGTAACTATATTTTAAATTGACGAGCCCTAAAGCCCCAACAAATTTATTTATTTTAAAATAAACTTTTGGAGAAATGAGATTTTAATGATAAATAATTTTATTTGATAACTGATTGTAATGCATTAATGATGAAGCATTAATAAAATTGATTGGACCATAAACTATAATTGCCAGTTCATTCTTTTACAATGTAAAATACATAATGTTTTGTTGTGGAGAAAGTTCCACTGGAGGTCCAATTGCAGGAGAGTGCAGATGTGATCTTTCTCTCGGATGAGCCGACTGTGACAATCGGATTCAGTTTGCCTTGCTTCTCCTGAGGTACCTTCCGATTCCTTGACAACCTGACATCTCACTTTTGAAACATGTGGTTGGGTGGCAGTTATGGTCTAAACTATCACCAGTCAATAAATAAAATATTACAACCGATAATCTTTGATAAACTGTTTGTATTTTGTTTCTACTTAGTCTCTCTGTTTCTGAAATTTATGTGCTGTCTCCTTCTTCTTCTTCTTCTTCCTAGCATTATCCCACTGGTGCAGGGTCTGCTTTTCTGGTTATTAATCACCATTTTGTCCGGTCTTGTGCGTCGGCAGGTTTTAGACCTACAATTTTTAAGTCGCCATTTATTGTGTCTTCTGCCAACGCTTCTTCAGTCGTCCTCTTGGACGTAGGCCTTCAACATCAAAATGTAGAGCAGAGTTGGCAACAGTACCAGGCGCTGCACGCAGGGTATGGCCGTACCATCTGAGCTGTTTCTCTCTCATTTTTTCCACTACGGGAGCGACACCCATATGCTCTCGAATTGTGTTATTTCTGACGTGGTCAATAAGGGAGATGCCCATAGTCCAACGAAGCATTCTCATTTCCATGGTGTGTAGTTGGCGTTCAGAAATTTTGTCAGATGGTTGACATTCGGCTCCGTACAGCGCAACTGGCCGTACCACCGTTCGATAGATCTTGGATTTGAGATGAAGTGGTATCCTTTTGCCACAAAGTACACCGGTGACCTCCTTCCACCGCAACCAGGTTGCGTTTACCCTGGCTCTTACTTCATCTCTGAAATTGCCATCGCTCTGCAGACGAGACCCGAGGTACTTGAAGCATTCTGTCTTGACTATATCTTCTCCAGAGACTTGGACGGTGGCACCGTCTCTTCGGTTTAACTCCAGATATTCCGTCTTTTTCACATACAGGTGTAGGTCTGCTGTAATTAAATTTATTAATTATTAAATTTCTCATGTCCCCCAAAAAGCCTTTAAACAAATACTGATAAAATATTTGTATAATATTTTTCAACTATTAAGTTTAGTTTCTAATATTTGGATTTAGCGAAATTAATTTACTAATGACAAACTTTTACCTCCAATTTACAAACCTTGTGTGAAAATGAATTTTTGGTGCACTAATATTTGGATTTATAGGCAGGATGTCCAACATCATGATGTGGAATATAATGTCCTCAAATTCTCTTAATTACATGTGACTGCGTGGTTTCTATTTTCAAATGAATATATTGAAGTCTTACCCCCCATTATTGCTCATTCTTTGTCTCCTAGGTCCCGAAACTCTTTTAGAAACATTTGTGTTTGTGTTAATGGAGTAGAACTCCAAAGTAATCATAGAATTTAATGTTTGTTGATATTTTAGTCAATATTTGTGTATTTTATTGTCATTATGTTGAATTGTGAACGTGTGCATGTGATGTTGTATTGAAGAACTTGTTAAATTGTTACCTGTGAGGTAAAGGTAAATGAACTAAAATTCCAAGGAAACTTCTTTTCCATGATGGGAGAAAATAATCTGCTGATGCTTCAAGTTTCTGCACACCATATTTGTTGTTTTGTAAGAAAATTAGTACTGTTAAGTGAAACTTGAATCTTCAATAAAGTACTTCTCTGAGTTTCTACACTTGTATTTTTTAACACAATTAATTCTATAATAAATTAAATGAAGATAGAATGAGTGCTTTATCTTTCTTTGTTGTAGATTAAAATGGAAGATTTTGTAATCCTTCGTTATTGCTTTATCTGTTTGTTTTGTTGTGCTTTCAATTAAACAAGATTACATATAGGAGAATGTAGTTCTTCTAGTTGTTTCTACTTGATAAATACATGTTTGTTACTTTCCAAGTGAATTCACTCAAAAGAAGGGAATAGACGAACAACAAACAGATTCTTGCAGTCAAGGATGAAACTTGTGGTCTGTTACAGCTCGGGTATCTCTTTCTTGTATTTCTTGCCATCTCATTAAAAATTGTTTGTTGGGCATAAATAGGTATGATTTAGAAATTAATTATTGTGTTCTCTAACTAATGATAAAATTAATGAACATGTTTTTTTAATTTATTGTTTGTAACTAGTTTAAATGTATTGGTGAAGTATTTTTGCAGTACTTAAATTAATTTACAACTTGTAAGTCAATACCCCATACATGAATCTCATGGGTCCAAAGTAGCACTCAAGATAAGATTTTCTATCACTTTATGGGGAAGATAGATACTAACAACATAGTCCTCAATAGCGTTCTAATGTTCAATAGGTTTTGAAGGTTGTACCATTTGTATGAGTTATCTACTATTAGTTTATTAGAAGTTTCAAAGAAAGGGTCCTGGTCCTAATGAGCTTCCAATTCTTTTCTTCATATTTGATATTTACTTCATGATCCCCTCAAATAATGAAATGAAAGATGCTGGTTATGTAAAGTAGGATGTTAAAATTAATCATTTTCATTCCCCTGGCATCTGAGACTTTCACGAAAATGCGCTATGTGCAGTTGTGCAATTGCATCGTTATCTAAATCTGGTATTAAACAAGTGTAAACTTGAGAAAATAAACATCTTGGAAGGGAATAAAATGTAGTTAATAGTACCACTGTTTATTATTTTCCAATCTTATTGAAGGCAGGATGCCAAAATCATTCTGGAGAACGGTTCCTTGGGCCCTGGGGTATAAGGATTTGATGTTCCACTAACAGGTGCAAACTATGCATTCAATGGGAATCAAATCTTCAGTAGGGTCTGTAACCAGGGGTCCAATTATGAATTGATGTTCACTTGAAAGTTATTTGACCTTCGTTTTGGAGGGAGGAGACCACCCCTTGGGTATGGGCCTCTTTTTAATTGAACTGAATTTTGATAACTTTTGCAGCTGTAATGTGACAGGTAATGCTAATTGTTGATGATGAATCATTTGACTTAATTCTTTATTAACCCAAATATTTGCAAATGTATGGAAGGGAATGAAATTGTTATTTTAAACTGTTTTTTCATTAGATGTCAAAAAAAAAAGCTAAATATTAGTTTCATATGGTGTGTTATTTTTATGAGCATGCTAGAATTGAATTAAAAAGCAAATTTAACTCAATAGAAATGTTTCATATAAAAGATTAATAAATTAAGTTGAATTGTTAATTGGATTGTTAAGCTTAGATCAGGTTGGTTTCATTTTCAAATATTATTAGCCATGTGCTACATGTATCTTTGTATCAGAAATTTTTTATGAATTTTACTCGATGGGTGATGACAGTCCCAAGTTCTTTATTTGTCTTGAGGATTTAGTGCTTATATTGTAAGTATTTTGCCACAAATTATTAAAAGCATATTGTATATAATGAGCTTAAGAAGTAATTGTGTCTTGTCATGTATTTGGAGAAATATTACTTGTCAAGTGTCTTAGCGCAAGCCTTATGATAAATGAGTAGAGAAGTTGGATTATGAGAGAATTAAAGATAATGAAGATTTTATAACAATGGCAGGAATATATTTGCATGGAAATTTATGAGTGTTCATATATGTTTACTTGAATTCTTTTCAGATAAATGACTGAAGATAACAATGCAGAATAAAAGTAAGACTACAGTGCTTGATGTAGTGTAGAACTGTTAATAAAAAATGTTTTTAAATAATAAAATCATTCCACTGGGTAGGAAAATATTGTATAATATTGCCTGTGATAATTGATAAAATTTATTCTAATTCATTGTACAATACAATTATGAGAAACAATTTTTTAATCCTTATTGCAGTTATAATTTTTGTTGTTCACATAACCAAAATCAGACGCAGGTGGAGAATTTTGGGGAAGGTGTACTTCTGCTCTCTGATGTCAATTGTCTAGCAAAGTTCAATCTTATCATCATGTAGAATGATGTGAACAAACAAATTATTCAATTGAAGTATCAATTGGAGGAGTGCACATATCCCTCTTCGTATTGGCCAGTAATTAAAATTGTTTGTTGGAGAATATTTTTTACTGTCTGTTACATTTACTTTTGGTCTATGGTGTTGGAAATTTATTTTTCATTATTTCCCCTATTGGGATAATAATGAAATTTATAGCAATTTTATGAGAATTATACTGTGGGGAAGATGTTAATGTATATTTTATAGAAAGAAAAAGACTGAGAGCTTGAAGACGTCTGTGCAGAATGGCTCGTGCTCTATTGGTCATCATTAAGGGCTCTAATGACCTTGACATTGGTGAGCCCTAAATTCCCAAGAAAAGAAAAACTATTGGTCATGTGCTCTTGTATATATTTGGCTATTTGCTTCGAGCAATTGCCCAAGTGTGGCCTACCCTCTGCCTAGACCTATGACAGAGTGGAAGTAATTAAAATTGTTTGGGTCCTGGCTCGAGGCTCTTTTCCAATCTAGGATTTGATGTGCTTAAATGACTGAAAGATTTTCCTTGATTGATGTGTAATGTTATATTAAATTATGTATATATTCATTGAAATAAAGAAAGAATGTTACATGCTTTTGTAATTTGTACAACCTTTAGAATTAATCATTCTCTTATGGAGGAGGGTGGCCCTCTTGCTTGTATTGGTCAATTTGATGAGGGGATTGTGAATGGTTTGAGTAGCATTTCTTGTTCAAGATATGGTAGATTTCCCTTTTGAGGAAAGCTGCTATTGTATTAAGGAAGTTGTGATGTGTTATTTGTATTTATAATAGATCAAAATATGGTTTAATATCAAAGTGTAAATAAATAGTTATGTTTCAAAGTTTACAAATGTGTAATGTAAGGTTAAACCCAAACACGTCCCCCACGTGATCACTCTTTCTGGGAATTATTTTTCCAGTGAAAGGATTTGCTATATGATAACTATTACAGTAATAAATGGTTTATGGAAATACCTTCAATAATTGGGATTCCAATTTTCTATTTATAAAAATCTTTCCATTTGACAGAAAATTTATATTGAAAAAGGACAAAACATTGACATTTATGAGACAAGTTATAAAACATGTTGAGGTTGTTTTATGTCTCAAAAAATTGTACTTTCTAAAATCCTTGCTAGATTCGCATCCTTGAGTATGAAAATGTATGAAGTATGTAGTTTATGATGGTCTCTTTGGAACTAGTGAAAGTTACATAAACCTGTATATTGATCATAATCAATCATTCTAGTGTAGACATACTATAACGTAACTTTTGCAATAACTTTAGAACTTTATAAATTAATTTTACTTGATAATTTTTACTTAAATCTATACCTGTTGAACATGTTTCAGGGGAATTTCCCTTATCCGCAGACAAACTTAACTGAACCTCTCTTCTAAAGACAATTCCATAATAGATGGACAAGCTTTTCCATTAAATTCTGTTCTATTAGTACTTTGAAATTCAACAATCTAGTTCTGTTAAATTATTTTTTTACTGATCAGTCATTCTAATTTTATTTCATTTTACAGTTGATACTTATGAAGACCAAGAAGTGAAAATTGTCGCATTTTTCGTTAGTTTGTATACTGTATTTTTGAAAGTTTTGTTGCCAATAATGCTTTGTTTGACTTGTGTACAATTTCTTCAGACATTAGTTTTCAATTTTATATATCCCAGGTTTTAAGTCGGAGAATATGAGAGAGAACTAAACTGAGGCTTTAGAAGTCGGTTTACAGCACCAAGAATTTCATTGCTATTGCCTAATTTAAGTGGTTGCCCTACAGTAATTGAAACTGCGCCGAGGCACACATCTAGCGTACGCAGCATCCGGACGTGGTTCAGCAGTTTAGGATCTGCAGACTCAAGTGATTATACTATAATTTTTCCGTGACTGTTTTTTGCTGCTAATGCAGTTATCGTACTCAACGCTATTGTGCGTTCTACAGATGTAACGCCAGGTGTGAGACTTTCCTGTGTCATTTTGCGGCGAAAGTAATTTCATTATTTTTAACCGAAAACAAAACCTTTCGGCATGTGCAGTTGTCACTGGCAATTTTGGGAAGAATAAATCTGCATTTACGAGACAGGGAAAGCTGGAAGCGACTCGGGCTTAAGTATAAGTAAGATATTGTAGTTTTAATATATTACTACCAACATATTTAGTTGTGAAAACTGGTGACCATCTCTTATCTCTATTCAGAGCTTCCTGTCACACTCCGCAGTTGTTTCGCGCCCTCGAGATGCTGTTTTTGTGCGAATTCATATTTCGCCTGTCATTTCTCCATCCCTTATGTGACGGTGATGAGACCCTCCAACGAACACTACGCAGTGTCCCATGACAGTTCTATTCAATGCGAGTGAATAGTTGAGCGACCGTTGAATCTAACAGTTCTTCATGTCCCTTCTGGAACTTGAAAGTGAAGGGTAATCTGTTTGACGTTGCATATCTCGAAGTTGGAAGTGGATGAGCGCCTCGAAAGACTGGAAGAATGCTTCTATCAGCGTCCTTTTGGAGTTTATTGTTGATTCTATTTCTCCCACAATTTTATTCAAGTTTTCTGCTTGAAAAAACCGTCGGAAAATTATTAGCCCTGGGAACTCTGACCCTCGTCCGCTTACGGGTGTGTAACATCGTGGTCAGTATAGATTTTGAAATAACATTTTCAAGCACTGTGCTCGCCGGAAATTCCGAAGGCGATTAAGAGCCATGCCCGTCGCCGCCCAAACAAGGAAAGGTGCGCGTTAAGACCTCTCGTATTGTGAAGAGACCTCCCTTCTACTTCTGAAAAACTGAGATGAACGCCAGGAGAAGGAAAATGAGTGTGTATGGAATATTTCAGTAGTTGACAGAAATTGTGTTCATCCGAGAAGGCAGTTTTTCTCGGAAGCTGAGGAGTGACCAAGCCGAGGTGGGGTGTTGGGAACGGGCGAAGAGTAGTCACGTGACCTCCGCCTCAATATACATTGGAGGGATTTCAGCTCCTAAGTGACTTATACTGGAGGCTTTCAGACTTTGAGACAAGTGCGAAAGCGTATAGAAGTACGCAAGTTATTTAATATGTAACTTGGTTAGTTTGGTCGTCAGACCACTGAGAATTGCTGCGGTAATTCTATTACCTGCTATAGGCGCGAATAACATAGCTTGGAACAGTTATTTATTTCGAGATAGCAACTTGGAACTTGGAACTTTTTGAACTTCGGATAATCTGGGTAGATTTCCGAGTTAATTCATAACACCAGTAGTTATAACTGTGTGTAATTATTGCTTTTAGATAGCAATATCAAGTAATAACAAGTTCAAACTTGTATTTATGATTTGCGAGTTTGTCTACATTTGTAAATATTCAGAGCTTTATTTAATTTGAATTAAATGTTTTATTGTTATTACTCGNATTGCTTGGGGAAACCAAGCTGGTGGCAGCGAACACTACCATAAAGGTTGTAGTGTGCTGGTACAGGGTGTTTCCGACCAGACACTCTGATGGCCGCACACAATTTTTGCATTTCGCTATGTTTGTTCATTCTTACGCTTATTTCAATCGCATTATATCTCGCATGTCTTCCAAAATGCAGGAAAGCGAACTGTATATTCTATTCTGTTACTGTCATTGATGTCAACGAGGTCTCTTGGAATAACATCTCATGAAGCATCGTTTGTTATTATCCTAGTTCATGGGACCAGTGCTTCAACCCAAATAACACAACGTTTGCTTTTCGATTCTAGTTAATTACGAACGTAACTATTAATGAAAGCTGGGAGGCAAGTTGGTGTTTCATATATAAGTACCTTCAATATAATGTGAATTTACCGAAACGTGTCCTGAAAATGTATGGGAATTTGAAGTTAGTTTGTTGGAATAAAAAAACTATTCAGTTTAATCGGTGAGTTTTTATTCTCCACGTCTGTTGAATGTGAAGATAAATTCAAGAAAAACAAAGCTCTAATATATTTAATGTTTGATGATATTGACTTACAATAGTTTCATAACAAGATACAGTCTTAAGTCTAAAGATATGCAAATTACGATTTTGGGTCACTCTCCGAAAAATGTACTTCGCATCTGGCGGAGTGGTTGAGAATTGTCACTAAAGAAAAAGGCGTGAGTTGTTTTATTTGTCTGATAGTTTGCCACATTGATTGGAATTTGTAATGTTCAAAGCAGTCACACACGCGCACAATGCTATCACAGCTTGGCGAGGGGTTCCTCGGTGGGGGCAGCCGTGGGGGTGGGAGTATCGTCGTCCCGTCCCGCCCCTGCCCCCAGCTCCTCTGCCACCACTCGAGCTGCGGCCATCGCCTCGCGGGCCGTGGGTTCGATGAGGTGCGCGGGTAGCACGAAGCCGTAAGTGCCCTGGTCGCGCAGTTCCACCGTGTACGCGTACTTCAGACCCAGAGTTCCCTTGGCCCAGTCATCACTGCCACCTGCAAGGGACATAAACATTCACAACTTAGAGCAGAGAATGATAAATATAAGAAAAACTGTCCGAATCAAATTGAATCGTACGTTATTAATGAAAACTAAAGCTAGAATAAGTTATGAAATTCATAAGAAAAGTTTAATTCCAATACACCGGGTGGACATCTCAAATATTTCCAAAATAATTAAAGATACAGTAATGCGGGTATTTTTTAAGATAAGACTTGCCTCGGGGTTAATTATTTGACGAACAATGATATTTAAAATTTTGTTGCTTTTTTGAATAGAACTACATATTTCTTCGAATTCTTCTTCTCTTGGGATTTGAAGAAATATGTAGTTCTACATATTTCTTCAAATCCCAAGAGAAGAAGAATTCGAAGAAATGACATTCATTGCATTTGAACGAATGGCAACAGAGATACTTCCCCATTTCCTGCATAAGGTTAAAGAGGGTGTCTGGTCGAAGTCCTCTCAAGTCATGAACCAAATATCCAACGATTCGCGAAGGATGTGGCTCTCTTTGCCCTTGTACACATTGAACGTAGCTCCTTTCTTTGTAATTGGCATTTTTTCTTTTTTTATTCGTAAATTCCAATGAATGAATTTGATGTGTACCTGAGGCGGGGTAGAGCGTGGCGCCTGCTGGGCCCACGCGGTAAGAGGCACCTCCTGCCCGTCGCATCGCCGCCGCCATCCTGTCGCCCACGCGACGGAGCTCTGCGTGATCCGGTGGCACAGTGCGGGCGTAGCCCCACGGATACAGAACGTATTGGCCGTAGCTATGGAAGGACAGCGAAGCCTGCGAACAAAGTGGATCTTCCAATAATAAAAACAGTGCTCGAAGTCCCTTAATGGTAGAGCCGCTTAAACACAACTTTCACTTTGAAGAACATTGAGCTCGCAGTGCTTCTGTAGCTTCAGGCGAAAAGGTCTAAAACGCCCTTCGTACGAATTACCCAAATATCCAAAGTAGAGGAAGCCGAGATATGAGAAGAGGACGAAGGTAACATGAACACCCATCTATGGAATATGATTACGACGAAGAGTGTCTGCTAAGAATACTCTCTACCATCAGTCCTGCAAACATATATCTGGCGTGTTCCAATTGCCCAAAAGTATATCAGTCGTTGTGTATTACAAACGGACTTGTTAGTAACGAGCAAAATATTTCTTTCTTCGGATGGCATTGAAGTCGCTTAGTGGACTATCCGAGCTCATCGTTCCTCTGCTTGGAATATCGCGAACTATCGTGCTAGTGGACTTTGACTGCCCACTGGCATTATGCGTGACAATCGCTTTTTTCTGCAATACTATTGGAATATTGTTGTATGAAGTCCTCCATTGGGCAATAAACGCACTTATAGTAATGAGACATCTTTGCAATTGACTCATTGCTAAGAGGAAAGAACGTTCACGTGACTGAGATACCCAATGGGCGAGTCTCCAGTAATGGGATCTCCTGAATCGAGCTCTCAATGATCTCTGATTTCAAAGCGTCACAACGAAGGATAAAATGAAGTTGGGTAGAATCCCGACGTAGTTCAATAATGAAATTGTGGAGAGGAACTTGGCCTTGTGGGTACGGAGAGGACAATATGATGAAACACAACATAATATTTTTATTCCGTCGATTATTTCTATTTCAGTATCGAAGCCACTCGGCAATTCGTTCAGTATGAAAGCCGATTGTGAAGGCGAATCGAGTCGTACCTTCAGCCCCGGAGTGGACGCGAGGAAGCGCTGGATGGCGCCGGTCTCCGCTTCGGAGAAGGGTCCGGAGCCCGCGTAGATCTCGTCGCAGGGTCGGCGACTGGCGCCTTGGCCGCCCCACTTGTAGCCGTAGTTGCGGTTGAGGTCGACGCCGTGGCAGCGCGGCGCGTTGCTGGGCGCCGAGCGGCGGTTCTTGCGCCACAGGCGATCGCGCGTGTGCGCGTGATCGTAGCCGTCGGGGTTGGAGACGGGAAGCAGGAGCCACGTGGCCGCTTGCGCCGGGCCGCCTTGCGCCTCGCGGTTCAGGACCAACTCGTTGGCGATGAAGGCGACGGACGCCGGAGACACCCACTCGCGCGCGTGGATGCCTGTGGATGGGTAGAGAATGTGACACACGAAAAGGAGATCGCTAGAAAATGTTTGGAAGATTCGTGGAAGGAATTACGTATTGACTGCAAATGACACGACATCACTCCACCTCGGCCGAAAACCCATCGCTGAACCCGAAATAAATCATTTCTGACAAATGGTGAATATCTAGATGCGATAACTGGCTGGGTTAACAACTTTTCTTGACACTTCACATGAAAATAATATTTCATCGGCGTAACTTCCGAATGTCAGAATCTATTTAGGCAGCGTCTCAGAGCCTCCAATAAAATTAGCCCTTTATGTAAATATGTCCGAAAGTATACCCTACGTACTGGGCAACGTCTGAGTGGAAGGACAGTTGCATTGCGTCGCACGGTGACTACGGAGAAGTAAAACTCGCGTATGTTTCGAAATGAAGTTTTGGCGTTATGTAGCTTTCATTTTTAACGGTCAGTGGTTAGCAAAATATTCTCGTTCACAGAGAGCGGGGAAAGAGAATAACGCAAGTGTAGTTGATTTTGTGGAAAAAAAACTACCGCAAATTTAATTACTATTATTATAAATTCTTTTTCCATAAACTAAAGGGACACATGATGTACGCGCAGAAATGACGTTTTCTCGGAGTATACTCACCACCGTCCACCCAGATGACGGGACCGTTGGGCTGATCTCCTTTGATGCGCAGAACCTTCAACGGTCGTCCGCCCTCCGAAGACCCGATGGTCTCCACTGAGCACAGATCCTTGTAGGTGTTCGCCAAGTAGTCTTGGAACTGATGGATGTCTTTGAGTCGATGGTAGGACTGCCATTCCATGCGATGCCCTATGGATGCGGAAATTAGTTTCAGGTTATGTCACCATTCTAGGGCTGTAGAAATAAATGTTTCTCTTTGTGTGAGATCTGGTTTCTACACACACCTATGAATTATCAGTGTGAACCAGCCAATATTTGGCGGAACTGTTCAGATACTTTGGTTCCACCAATGTTCCTCCTTACGTGGTGTTAGGTTTACACTAATTAACATGAAGTCAAATCGTTGAGTGGCTAATTAGAGAATTACACCTATATTCGTTGGAGAATGATTCCCAACCTATACCAAGTAATGTAAAACACGCTTTCTTCCGAGAAATCAAATGCCTACTAATTAAATACTCTAAATATTTTGCTTCGACTTCTCACGGATAGCATAATTTAACATTAGCTCGTCGAATTTCTGATCCATCGACGATCTACAATTTCAGAGATGTGATTTCAGGGATTTGGGTCACCAGCATCCTACTGGTGCCATTTTCTGCGAATTTCTCTCAAAAACTTAGTCTTAAGTTAGAAACTGGAATGAATACAACTGCACCAAATGACCTTCGGAAAATCGCTATGAAGATCGTAATTCCACGACGTGTGAAGCTCACCGAAGCGACCCTGCAATTCGTCCAGCTGCTCTTCGGAGACGAGCGTGTTCTCGGCGTCGATCGCCACTTGCAGATCCTCGATGAGGACGCGCACACGAGCGCCCGCTGCAGTGAGGGCCGCCGTCACATCGTCCACGTGCTCCTTCTCGGCGAGGATATCCGTCGCACCCTCAGCTCCCTCCGCGTCTCCCGCGGAAGTCGCGTTGCCCGCTTCCACTCGCCACACGCTCACGTCTACAACGAAGAAACACAATTAACAAACTGTCGTATCGAAGAAATAAATGAAAACAGGTACATGACGTTACCAGGGATAATTCACTAACGAGACCGAATAAAACCAAGCGAAACCTACGTACACATTTCTCGTAAATAATAAGCGCTGGAAATTCCCGGTTTTTCCTGTTAAGAGAGAGAACGCGAGCTTTTGCACCTGTTCTTTTCGCCATCCCCGGGGTAAAGAGTGTAATCGTTCACGAAAAGCTGAACGAGCTGTGTCCGAAGCAGATAAACAGTTAAAATATTCATGTTCTCGAAGAAATTACCATAAATATGAAATGCGGGTGGATCATCTTTTTCAAAATCAAAAGTGAAATTAACTTCTGTAGTATCGTCAACCATATGTTTATTGTTCGAGCCGACTTTCGAACACAGCGGTCATCTTCACTGGCTTGTGCCGGGAGATTTTTCCTCGTCGCTGCCCAAGACGTCACTTCACTGTCGCGAAGGGGAAAGACAAGGGGAGGGCTGTTTGTGTGCAGAAGAGTGTATTTCAATTTGTTTAAAGTCATTAAAGGTTCCCCTTTTTCACCCAGAAACTTCATTTTGTACGTTATAATATAACTATTTAAATATTTACATAGTTGTGCAACGTAAGCACTATATTTACACAATTCCAACAAACACAAACGTTTCGATCCAGGGTTTGTTTGCAAAGTACCCCAAAAGTGAGAGTCAGTATTGACTTCGCCAAACGAAGAAAAACTGTTTTCCCCATTCAGGTAGAATTCTCAGAAATCCCGTGCTCTAGTACACATTACGATAAATTACCTGACATCGTATACATTATTACTGATCTTACATTACTGTACTACGACTCATTTTGCTCGCATAAAAAAGATGAATGAAACAAAATTTGAACCACACTCCTACATCATCTCGTTATTGAGATAGCAGCTCATCAATTTACATATTTTAAATTTTTATTATAACGAGGGGCGAATAAGGCAGGATGCTTATAAACTTTGGTGAACTTCTATCTCAGTCAGTAACGGAATGTTATGTAATTGGCTTGTGCCGAGCTCAACCCCGCGGTCAACGGATTCAGGTAGTGAAGATCGAAATTCCTCGTTTGTGTAGCGTCGATCACATCGCCGGGTTTTTCCTCGTCGCTGCCCAAGACGTCACTTCACTGTCGCGAAGGGGAAAGAGGAGGGGAGGGCTGTTTGTGGAACGTGCGTTCGGACTTTGGAACAATACTTCCATTCTCCAATATTTCTCGCAGAAATGGAAAATTAAATAGTTTTAGAGAACTTGCACTCTTTTCGAGAAAGACGCATTAAAAACGCGAATTCTCTCGGCGAGTAGACAGACAGAATTGAGCCCTTCATTAATTTGACGACGGTCAGTACCTCATAATTTATCAGTGCTCAATGTTTATATTGAATAAGCAGATAACATCTTCTGCGGCGAAATTGTCAATAAATACAAATCGCTTTAATGTACGTCTTGTCCATTTAAAAGTTACGACTAATCACATTATGTGACCACCACTAGAAATATATGAACTTTTCAAGGGGAAATATTATAACAATACCATTTTTAACATAAATAATAATTATTGAGAAATTATCATACATAATAAAAAACGGGACGAATAACGAAGAATCGATCAATTTTAAAAGTTATAAACGAGTATATATTTAAATTAAAGTTATCTGAAATTCATATAACATGTATGGAATATGTCTATCGTGTTTTACAAAAATGTTATCGTTACGAAGTTAAATAGTATTAAATAGCAAAGTTTGCACTTGTCCAAAATATACTAAATATGTGACATATCTAATGGTCTAACCACAAAAAAATCTGAAAATTATCGTTAATAATGTAATTATACCCTCCCTGAACTCAAAATTCGTAACCGTTGGATAGAAGTTAAGTGAAAAACAACCTCCCCACGCACATAAGCAAAGTAAAAGTCCTTTCTGACATGAGGCTCAGTTCTTTTCTAGGTTTCGGGCAAGCAGCATAACTGGACTATTATGCTGGCGGTTTAAAAGTTGTTGCGGGGGACAGTTTCCATCTAAATTAAATATTTCAAGAACATTTAGAAAAGGATTAAATATTTTATTATAATAGGTTGAGGAGGTGCTATACGCATCTTGTCGACCTGTTCTTGTTAGCGCACGAACAACTAACCAAAGAAGCGCTCAAGATACAAACGCAGGACTATTATTACTAATAAAGGAATTCCCCTCCAATATTTCCTCACTTGGGCAGGACGATTATTTCAGAAAGGAAAAAGATAAACAGGAGGAAGGGATGGGAAAATTGTGACCGCGGGGTTGAGGTCGACCGTTCCTGTTCAGTAGTCTTCCTCTAGAAAAGTGGCAAAGGCTTTTCCTTGTCCCGAGGAAGATGACCACCATGCGGTCGAAAGTCGGCTCTAACAATAAACATGGTTCGCGAGACCACACAAGTTAATTAAATTTTTAATTACGCCAACAATCAATCACCTATTCTGTCTATATACAATATCAAAAGTTTCCATCGACCTGACTTATCCTAAAGTATTCCGCTCTACAGGAATTTTTCCAAGGTTAAATGTCTATTTAAACAAGGCTATGACTGTTACCGTACGGATATAACCGGTCTGAGCGAAGGATAGGAAGGACGATTGCTACTCTGACGGACAGAAATACAAAACTAGCACAGCGCAGGTAACTCCAAAACATGAATTACATTCCAAATCTGACATTCGATCTTTTCACCCATACAATGCTCTGTACATTATATGAGGAAGAAAAATATATTTGCTTCGGTTGCATTTATAACATATTCACAATGTTTAACATTATTATTACGTGCATCTCAGGACACAAAAATGTGTATTTTTTTCTCTTTCGACATCCCAATGAAATTACAAAACTTCTTTAAAGACATTAATTCAAATTCTGAACAAATTGCTCGATTTGTACAAATGTAGTCCGTAGTTGAAAATCTAGTGGCGAAACCGATGGTTTCAGTTCCAGAACCGTTTTCGTCACCTTCTCTGTATTCGGGGGTGGGGGTGAGGGGCGGTTGTGTCCTTCAACCAACCAAAGCCGCATCCACAAAAGTTGTCACCAAAACATTTACTTTCAAGTCAGGGGAAGAGAAAATCTAACATTCATCATGGACAAGAGGCAGGGTAGTAGGAATCAGAGCAGGGGTCGGCAACCTATGACCCGAGGGTCACCGAGTGATCCATTTGATAATTTCAAGTGACCCACTTTAGTTCCGAAAATGAAGTATAATATATAAAAATAAATTATGAAACATAAACATGAAACAAACATTTTGAGAATTAAAAAAATTGAAAATAGATACTAAGAACATTTTAGTTCGATTACCATGGATCCACATAAGTGTTTATGTATATAAGATCCATGTCGAAAATATCTCTGACCCAAACGTCTCGCATTTCGGTTGATTTTGACCCGCGGTCAAAAAAGGTTGCCGACCCCTGAATTCGAGACTGGAAAGAACGTGGTTCCAAACGGGGCGAATGTGGAAAAGGGGAGAGAGACCGCTAGCTTCTATGAACCTTCGGTCGTTGGCCGTGTTCGAACTGCTGGCTCGTAGCCAATCCGTGCTCGACTGCACATGTCATTCCCCCGCCGCCGGTTCGTTTATTACCCCCCTGTCCTTACGATGAGGCGAAGTATCAATACCCTCTTTCCGGTCGTGATACCTCAGTCAGCTATCGGTCTTCACGAAATGCATTGGTCTCCGATACCTATGTGACGTTTGCAATCAATTACGTGCATTTCAATAACATAATACGAGTTGTATTTATTCAACTCCAATACTTCCGTAGTTCTTCACAACAAGCAAATTTGCAATGAAATCATAATTGATCCTTCGAGAAAATGTTCGTATTCATTGAATATCTTTCGATAAGACTTCCTCCAATCTTCAACCATACTGAACATTTATTTCTACGCATATTCATTTTATTTTGTTTCAGAAGGAAGTTGGGTCTATGGGTAATAGAATTAAATCTATTTCGAGGGAATTACTCTGCCGGAGATGGGGGATTGAACCTAATGCGTTCCTCCAGCTGTCTCCTCTTTTGTAACTTACGGTAAGAAACAAATTGCATTTGACAGAAAA
The DNA here is from genome assembly GCA_002313205.1 of Laupala kohalensis. Lineage (NCBI taxonomy): Eukaryota > Metazoa > Arthropoda > Insecta > Orthoptera > Trigonidiidae > Laupala > Laupala kohalensis. The sequence continues at coordinate 25,894 of NNCF01128048.1, forward strand.
TTTTATTAAAATGTCTTTTGTTTTTGTTACGTTTCACATTTTTCTTTGTGAGAAATGTATTATTTGCGCTTGTGAGGGTTGTGAGTACTTTAGTTTTTCATCCAAAGAAAGAATACATTTTTGAAATGTCTAGAACTGTAGCAAAAGGGAAGCCGTCCCTTGTTGGTCAATTCCTCCGATTTGCTGTGAAGCAGCTGAAAGGTGAATGACACAACAATCAGAGCCTCCCTTTCCCCTACCTCTCACTTTGATATCTCACGAGACTTGCTAGAGATGACGCTAGTAATCTATTCAAGATAAATAAAATTATACACAATTTTCTCCTTTGAAATTCAACGTTCAATTGATCGCGAAGTGAAAAGAGCAGAGCGTTTCTTAAAAGTCATTTAAGAGCAGAGCGATGAGGCTGGTTGTGCAAGTCGGAGCGCGCTTCGTTCCTTACCGCTGCACTGGTGAGTAGAAAGTTAAATGGAGAGGTGTGGGAGTCGGATTGTACGATCACTTGATCCGGTCCCTCTGCTAGCTCAGGGGTTAGCACGCTTGCTTGCCACTGTGTCACTCCGGGTTCAATTCCCGGCGGGGCCACAAAAAAATTGTCGCTTTTTCACTTCAATGTCCCAATTCATAGAACTGTGACTACTGAAAAGCGAACCTTCCTTCTTCTATCCACCTCCTAGTATCAATAACTCCAACTATTACCAATGAGATTTGAATCTTAGAAGAAATCCCATTTCCATGTTACGATTTGAACAAGGAGAAATTGTCCAAGTGTACTGCCATCTAGCGGATTTCGAGTGAAGTACAGGGTTTAAGTAGAGTACTGCCGAAGTGCCTGCTGACCTGTTGACACTTCTGATTGGTGCCGCCATTTTAGGGCGTTTCTCGCGCCAATTTCAAAGTTTTGAGGCAACGTCACCGAGACTACAGATCCATAGAACTCGCATATTTTCTTACACAACGTGTTAAGACTACGTGCATAGCAACAGTGTGAAGTACATAGCAACTATTGTGTATCATTTATCAAATGTAGAATATTTGCTAATATTATAACCACCGTGAAAAAGCAATCAAAAATACATCTAAATATGAATGTATGTTTATTTAGATAAAACTATATTATATGGAACCCAATAATCGTAATATCACGTTTTTACGTAAAGGAGGTTTACTCTTCTTTGTTTCCTAATACATCAAGTGTCCAGCATTGGCGCATTTACTCTCTGCAAAGTCTCCTTTCCAAGTAGCATTCTTTGTGCATGATATTCAGAATGCCGAAGTGTGCAATTAGGTCTTGCAAGAATTTTTCTGGGCTATCTGCAGTATGTCGCTCTCCAAAAGATGTAAAGTAACTAAATCGTAGTAACTAAGAAGTGTTTAACTGTAAATTTAAAAAAAATGTTCCTATTTCAGTTCCTTGTATCAAATGTGTTAAATGGTTATTTTTTGAATGATTTCTTGTAAATGTGGAAAAAATTGAAATGATTTTTTTGTAAATGTGACGCTTCGTGTTATTCAACTCAAGATAATGAATGGATAATGTTTTCCTATTCCTTACGAAAAAATTCAATAACATTCCGCAATTGCTTTTTGTCATTGGTATGGCACTTTTCTTACTGATTAATTCAAATACAAAAATTCGCATTTATACATCAATCAACAAGTGATATTAATATTATAAATTAATTTTAGTGATCAAATTAATATTATTACATTTATTTTTCGAAATTTCGTAATTGAATCGCAATTGTATAAATATTAAAACGTTCGCTCATTGAAATATTATTCACATTGTGCTCCAATGACAATTATTCCTTACAATTTAGAATTCCTGGGCATCGCTTAAGCCCTGTTCACACTATGCGCTCAGTCCGTCGTTTGTTCAGTGCGGTTGCATTACTTGATTGGCCGCAGTGCGAACGGGCTTTTAGGCACAACATGGCGATCGGCGTTACTTTGTAAGTAGTATTCCACTGCTGCCTCAATGCATTTGTTAGAGGTTTTAACCAGGGCGCCGATTTAGGACGGTGGCCATGTTGCCGACTCGCATCCGTCGAGGACCCAGAGTCTTTCATGAAACACGTGGTGAAGAATTACTATTTAACATATCAAACTTTATTATGTTCGTATTTCTAAGCTAAGTATTGACTTCGCCAAACGAAGAAAAACTGTTTTCCCCATTCAGGTAGAATTATCAGAAATCCCGTGCTCTAGTACACATTACGATAAATTACCTGACATCGTATACATTATTACTGATCTTACATTACTGTACTACGACTCATTTTGCTCGCATAAAAAAGATGAATGAAACAAAATTTGAACCACACTCCTACATCATCTCGTTATTGAGATAGCAGCTCATCAATTTACATATTTTAAATTTTTATTATAACGAGGGGCGAATAAGGCAGGATGCTTATAAACTTTGGTGAACTTCTATCTCAGTCAGTAACGGAATGTTATGTAATTGGCTTGTGCCGAGCTCAACCCCGCGGTCAACGGATTCAGGTAGTGAAGATCGAAATTCCTCGTTTGTGTAGCGTCGATCACATCGCCGGGTTTTTCCTCGTCGCTGCCCAAGACGTCACTTCACTGTCGCGAAGGGGAAAGAGGAGGGGAGGGCTGTTTGTGGAACGTGCGTTCGGACTTTGGAACAATACTTCCATTCTCCAATATTTCTCGCAGAAATGGAAAATTAAATAGTTTTAGAGAACTTGCACTCTTTTCGAGAAAGACGCATTAAAAACGCGAATTCTCTCGGCGAGTAGACAGACAGAATTGAGCCCTTCATTAATTTGACGACGGTCAGTACCTCATAATTTATCAGTGCTCAATGTTTATATTGAATAAGCAGATAACATCTTCTGCGGCGAAATTGTCAATAAATACAAATCGCTTTAATGTACGTCTTGTCCATTTAAAAGTTACGACTAATCACATTATGTGACCACCACNCTATGTGACCACCACGAGAAATGTATGAACTTTTTATGGGGAAATATTATAACAATACCATTTTTAACATAAATAATGATTATTGAAATGAGGTCCATAAAATTATGACCCTCTCTGAATAGTTATCCTACACGATGGAAAACGGTGAATAAAGAAGAATCGATCTGTGTTGAAAGTTATATTCTCTGAAACTCACGTGAGATGCCCCGAATATGTCTGTCCCGTTTTACGGAAATGAGTTTTCGTTACGAACTTGAATCGTATTAAATAGAAAGTTTACTCTTGTCAAAAATATATCAAATGAGTGAGATATTTAGTGGTCTAACCACTATAAAATCTGAAAATTATCATTAATAATGTAATTATACCCTCCCTGAGCTCAAAATTTGTTACCGTTGGATTAAAAAAGCAAATTAGGGTGTTTTATATTTTGAATGAGTATTTGAAGTAGTCTTAAACAATCTTCAATGAAATTATTTTAAATCGTGTTGCGCAATTTCGTTATCAAAGGGTATGACATTAAAAATTAATAATGCTGGTTAGTTATCGATTCAATTATTGATGGAATTCTGTGGGTTTTTATTGAACTTTCGAGCAACTAAAAAATTTAATTTCCTATTTTTGTTAATGCTACCCATTTGAATTTGAGTAATTTTCTCGTCAAACTTTTATTCATTTATTCTGTAAAATGTTTTATTCTTTTCGGTAAAAAATTGTGATCGAATCCGCCGCAAAACCAAATACAACCCTATTGTATTCATCATAATGTTTGTACACTAATGAGTGTAGTAGTACTCTTTGATTCTTCCTGTTATTGTGATATAAGGTGCGTATGATTACTCTCGTAGCTGTCAGATCACTCCCTGAGAGACGACCGTTCTTCACTCGTCGATCTTCAAGTCGGTGACAGTAATTGAAGAGTAATGAAGTTGCTTTCTTGCGATTCGCCAACAGCGTAAGAAACAAATCATTTATCTCGTTCATTTCATTCACGAGTTTTGTTAGTAAATATTGTAATCATTAATGTACGTAGTTTTAGTTTCAATGTCCATTCATACTTATTGAAAAACTTTACATTTTATTGCCTATATTTAATAAGCAATTTAATTATGTTGAGTCCTAATTATATATTCACTTTAAGCTGAAAACTCGCAGATTTGCTGGAGTGAAATTAATTATTTTTGTACTACATTTCTTTCTGAATTACCAATGACTTACGAGAAGTAAGATCTGAACCGAATTTCCAAAAAGTCTCGATTGTCTTGATCCCACTCTGAAAAAGTGTGTGCCAAATTTCGCAAGTGAGAGTTTTTGACGCTGCGCGACTTATCCCCCAAAACGCTTCAAAATAAAGTGGAGCCCTTGACACACGCACTCTCCGTTCTATAGAGAAGACGAATATCTTTCTTGAATCCCATTCAAACGTGTAAATTGGAGCGTCGCACCAAATATTCATTACGATTTCACTTAATTGGAGATTTTTGACTTTGATCAACGCGAGTCGACGCCTTGCAGAAAATCACGCTATATATTCTTTAGAATGTACAAAATACGTTAGTATTAAAATTTATAAATAATGCAAGACTTATGGACGAACAATATAGATTTGGTGATAAATAGCTCAATAGTTTGTCCAAAGTCTTGCATTATTGATTAAATTTGGTTATGTAATGGACGTTAATCGTAGTAACCGTTAATATTTATACTGAAGAAAATACCAATATAACCTATGACTGATGTCAGACAATATCCGACCCGTTTCTTGATCGAAGGGGCGCCCAGACACCCACCAGGATGCAGGGGATTATAATAGATGAAACAAACTGAACTGCGTTTTACTTTCCGCAGATTTAAAAGTGAAGTATCAAAAATTTGTTTTTAGAATTTTAACTTCAACACATTTACCAATAAAATCCTTGGGAGGCCTTCTACCTCAATTAATTGGTGAAATCTCGTGAAAATTTGAAAAATGACATTTCACCCCCTTCAAATCGAAATCCTTAGTAAGTGAACCTCTACAATAAGGAAGTTGTTGCTATCATCACAGACACATTTACGAGTAATGAGAAGTTTCAGGGACGTCGTTTTCCCGCACTTTGCCTGTCTCGTACCGCCCCGAGCCTCTTCTAATGGATCACCCCAAATAAACACATAAACTTGAATGTGGATACCTCCAGCCGCGACGAGCGCGTCCAGGGCCTGGCGTTGCTCGTCGGAACGCGCGACGACGCGGAGGAGTTGTGCACCGTTGTACAGCACCCGCTGCTCCCCCCCTCCGTCATCGGGAGTCGGCGTCGCGGCGACCAGCGCCAGCGTCAGCGTCAGCACCAGCTGCACGACCTTCATGACTGGGGTGGGAGCGCGAGGCGCACAACCTTAAGTAGTTGCGGGAGCGCCTCCCTCCAGCAGCCAGGTTCAATGCTCGCACGGCAGGTCATCTGGCCGAGGAGGGCGTTTACTACGACCGCGTATTTGCTCTGAAAAACCTTCCCCTCCGCACCCCCCTAACATCAGAATCAAATAGGTTAGCTACTTAATAGACTACAAAAAAATTATTTCACAAATACGAAAATTATCAAATCATTGACGTATTCCGAAAATATGACAAATGAATCGTAAGTATTAAAATTAGTCAAACTTCGAGATTAGTTAACAATAGTATTAATGAGAGTGTTGCCAGACATTATGTATAACATCCGCCTCTATCCGAAGGAAAATCGGAGAATATTTCTTTACATTTAAAAAATTCTAAATAAAAAATAATTTCTGTATTAAAAGTACCTTGTTGTAGACAGTTTGTAAATTACTTACCTTAAAATTTAGTTTTTGTTCTCCTTTATGTAAGATTGGGCTTAAGAATTTGTTGACTAGAGAGAGAGAGCTATATAGAGTTGAGTCACAAGGAAGTGTGTTTTCATGTAAGTTCTGGACCCCGGATAAAAGTTGTAACTCTGCAGTACGGATTTTGCATATCATTTGTTTTATGCATATATCTTTCGTGGCGAAATCTGCTGTTTGAAGTGTAGTAGAGTTCATTAAATTCAAATTTAAGATGCATACATTTGCTTATTCTGGGCATAAGTACAAATGCATGTTTTTGGCTTTTGAGCCTACATTGTCGTATTTGGGGGACTTTCATTTGATGCGCTTCCGGCTCATCTTAAGGCATAGTTTCTTGTTTGAAGACCCAAGAACCTTTCGGAACACGTCAACTTTCCAAAGTGAGTTAATATGCTATAATAAAAGCCTATTCCGTAACAGGTACAGGGAAGAGGCCCGTAGTCTTTTTCTTCGATTACGGTTAGTAAAGGCTTAAAATGTAGAGTTGTTCATAGATGCAACAATGACTTTCTTAGCAATATTTTTCATCACGTATCCAACCTTCTTCATTCCAGTACTCTGCGCCCGCATAGTTGTAGAAAAAATAAACTTATAATTATCAATATAATGAAAGGTATACATTTTTTGTGCTTTAGGGCTCGTCAAGGTATAGGAATGGCGAAAAGCTGCGTTGACGCAAGTATTGATGCTTCTGTTTCTCCTGTGCACGGACGAAGTGACTTTGTTCAACATTGTTCCATCTCATAGCTGAGAAATCTATTCGTTTGCTCTAGCGATATGTATCGAAATAAGATTTTAAAAAAGTATTTCGCAACGTGAATCATGTGTCCAGGCAAAAAACAAGAATTGCGGGAACGATTCTGCTTCCACAACGGGTGGAAAAAGAGGGAAGTTCCTCAAATTTTAATTTCTTTCAGAAATTCATCGAGACATTAAGTTGATTGGTAAATTTTCTTACAAGTGTTCCGTACGTGAATTGCACCCGGTTTCGTCTCATGACACAAAGAAATAACCGTCAGTATTTTTGCGAATTTTCAAAAAAATTGAACCGTTGCGAGGGGATCGAAGTTTTAATTTTTGGAACCTTTTTTGTACTCGTATCTGCAATTCATTCGAATCCTCTTCTCCTATTTGTGTTTCATTCCACCAGCGTCTATTTGAGAATAAATTTCAAGTGCGTGTGTGTTGGGGGGGGGGGAGGAATTCTCCGACAATAAGGACGATCTGACGTCGCTGCTCTAAGATTTGTATCTTTCTATGTTGACAAGTCGTTTTCAAGGTTAAAAATATTATCTGAAAATTTTAATGTGGAAGATTTGGAAAAAATGTAAGTTGTACAAGCAAATTAGTATCTTCAGACTTTAATAAACTTACTATGTAGGAACCTATGTTATATTTTATTCATTTTTTAATTATAGTCATTATTGCAGAGATTTGACGGTTGTTCGTATTCTTCCCCAGCAAAAATCCAAAGGTTAAGGTTTTGGAGTTGATGTATTATTCACTCCAATTATATTGGTTTTCCAGCTTTTCATATTATATTGTTGCTTATGTGACTAAATAGATACCTATATCGAATATTAGTGCATATTTTAAAGAATACATCGAAGAGAAGTGCAGTATTCGCAATAAGAGCAAATCGATCCGAACTCAGGTCATCAGTTGATATATTTCCATCCCCCAAAATGAAATCATGATTTGAAATATACAAAATGTGCACGAAATCTCTTGTCTTCTCCATCCTGAGTGCTGAATCTGTGCGAGTAATTCACACATTTGAACCTTGAGGGAAATGTCATGTAGCACAGAGTAAAGAAAACATGTATTACGAGCGTATGGCTGCAGCTATAATGAGTCGAATTGATTGGCCTCCAAAAGCGGAAAGACGGTTGGGCGACGTGTACAGTCGACAGGAGTCGCATAATTTCCACGATTACTAAGCTTTAATAAACTTATTTGCATGGAACAATGCAGTCGTGAATACAACTTTCTTGCTCGAAATCCCATGGAATCCGAAACTGTCGGTTGAAGACTTCTTATAGGAAATTACAAAATTCTAACGGACGAAGGACTCGACAAATCTTTTATTTCATGGTTTCCTGAATTTCCTGTCGAAAGCCAAAGTTATTAACATTTTCCCCAAAAGTTGATACAAAAAGATTTTGAATAAAATAAAATAGTGCCTGTTTTGAGATCGTGCGTGCGAAAAAAAGAAAGTTTTAAAAATTTCCCAGCGAAACGTTAGAAAATATTTGGATTTGCTATGAGTTTAATGTATTTAAAATTATTATAAAAGAGAAAATGGTTTTTGCAGAAGATGAAAGGGAGGTTGGGACTTTTCAGGGAGGAAGTCGTGAAGAGAAAATGGTTACGACATGAAAAGTGAGCCATGGTTGTATGGAATGATCTGGAAAACTAGTTCATAATTATTTCATCGGATTCTAGGTCTAAAATAAGTAATTTTCTCCGTCCTTTATCTATACTTCTTAATACACACGATATTAGGTTCAATAATGTACATAAAAAGAAAACTCACATAACAGAAACTCTCCAATAATCTGCTTTTAATTAGGAAATTATGAAATTTAACGTGTTGGTTCAAAGAGATTATGTTCTGTCTTTATTCACAATGTTTCATTTGGCAAACCATGAGCGTCACAATCGCATGTTCTTCTGCAGCCAAGGCAAGAAGGCGGCCACGCGCGTGTAGGCTCCGGGCAAGTTTGGAGAGCCGCAGCTATCAGGTCCGAATGACACGATGCCCACCAGCTGGAACAATGGTCGATATCATGAGCTCCGAAGTGGAATTTGTCACGAAAAATCAATTACTTCATACCATTCTGTTTACACGGCGGAGCGCACCCTTTTATAAGAGAGTTTTTGCATAACGTATACGTCACGTTGATGACGCTAACCGCGTGACGCGCATGGAAAGAACTAGTGTAATCAGTGCATTTTATCTAACTTATCTTTGACTCAAATCATAATAAAATGTGTAATCCCAAACAAACTACTTTTATACGAGCGTACACATATAAACTGTACTTTGAGTATAGCATCACGCGCTCATACGGCTCACACAACCAATAGATCTCTAGCATATCAACATAACCTCAAATCCTGACTACAATGCGCCATGACTTCTCGCAAACAGATGTGTTGTAGTACAACACTAGGAGCGTTAGTGTACCCTGAGTTTAGAGCATGCGTAGAAGTAACTTGCACATGGACAGCGCATACGATAGTTCGCAGGTACGCCATGCAAAAACTCCCTATTATTAGAGATGCTGAATGTTAAAAGAAGTTATCATTATTCAACATACTTTTATTATTGTAGTTGATGTAGTCTTTGAAGGTACAAACAAGATCCCATTCTTACAAAGGAAACATTCTTTTCTATTTCTGTTTCATATTTTTTATTAAACTTCGTGGATTCAGTGTATGATACATAAATAGCTGAATCTTGGAAACATAAGTAACCTCCTTGCTGATTAAATTTACGTTAAGTCTGTAGAAAGTTGAAAGATGAGAAGGGTGTAGCTCATCCATCAATAAGAAAAACTTAAATGGACGGCAACTGCTGCCCGTCGCGGGCATGTAACCCTTTAAAATTTACAAAACAATGTAGAATATATTAGATACACCATTATTGACTACATAAAACTGATAATGGATTCAACTTTTTGTCTGCGACAGCAACATTTATTTTAAATGTGGGTAACATTGAAGGATTTTTATCTTTGCAAATTCACAAGAATCGTTATCTAGTGAATTAGATTTCACACTTGACCAACTTTAATAATCAATATTACAACATCTTTTCGTTCCAGAAACGTCCCTTAATACATCTGGCAAGCCCTACAGCCCCAATAATGTTAATAATAATAATTCGTGTATTAAGGAATTGAGTGCCTTTCTCGAACGAAAGTAATTTTGGTTTGAATACGTAAATACAATGTAACATTTTATTGTTCGACGATTGGAAAAATTCAGCTTGCAAGCCCTTAGAAAAGTGTGTGAAAATTACACGTAAAAACTCCCGCGCGAATGACAAAGTTATCCACTGAAAGGGTTTTCAAATGATTTCTCAGCAAAGTGGCGGCCGTCATATCTTTATGGCAATGATGTTGCAGCTAAACCAGTGGTATAGTTTTGTTCGTAACTTGGAAACTGAAAAAACCCTTCAGGCGTGTCGCACGGTTTTTAATGATGAAAAATGGTTTGACTCATATTCTCCGTTACTCATCTCCTTTATTGTTCGCTGATGATTGAAAATATTTAAGACTACTTCTTGAGCCAGTGACATAGAGTATTTACAACAGGATGTTAATATCTCAGTTTGGTGTTGTATTAATAAATTGTTTCTTATTGTAAAAGATGTAAAAGATGTAAAACTGTCGCGCGTATTAGAAGAAAGGAATAGTGTTCAGAGGGGGAAAGTTGTTTAAACAAGGATTTCGAAATGGTATTGGATGACAACAAACTTTTAGAAACCTCATGATTTAAATAACAGGATGCTGGGCATTTTGATCAGAAGTACTAAAGCATTAACATATCCAAAGGTAATAAATAAAAATCACGTCAGTTTAGTAAGAAGCAAATTAGAATAATCAGCTGTGATTTGGAATCTGCACTGCAAATCCAAATTCTTGCAATAGAAATGGTATGGAATAAATGTTAATATCAATCCACTGAAAAGTAGGACAATAGTTAATATCTTCGAGAATATTATGTGTAGTAGTTTTTTAGTATGATATCTATTTATGTACCAAGGATATGATCACGTCTGCAGGCATTATTCCATGTTCGCAGATCCAGAAGTGCTCGTCATTCAAATTCGCCTTCCAACGTTGTTCCGAAAAAAAGTGAAATTGAAATGATATTTATTTGCAGTAGAAAATTTAGCAAAGAATCTGAAAACTGCGTTAAAGAAATATAAACCAAATCAACCTATTCCTTTCGATAACTATATATACAATATTAAAAGGTAAAAAAAATACTCAAAAGATCGGCTACTTCTACTGAGCCGTAAAAGTAATTTATTGTCCTACTGCGACAAATATTTTTGTCAGCTCTACTTCTTGTTTCATATTTGAGTTTTCCATATTAAAAACGTAGGGCACAGCGCCTCCAACTAATTCGATTTGACATTGAGCATCTAACGGCCAAACCCGTCCCATAACCGTACATTGGAAGATCCTGAGCAAGAAGCGTAATACCCATATCAATTGAGAGAGATTCTTTTCCATCATTTACTATTTTATGTTCACCTGTTTTCCCTGTCGTGTTCAGCCCTGCCCTGCCTATGAGCTTCGTCATTTTACAAGCTGTTTTCCTTTCCGAAAAAATCTATATTCTGAGAGGAGAAGCCGAAGAAACTGAAATAAAGGAGACCATATGGGAACATGAACACAACTTTGAAGGATTTTAGGTGAGGCACCTTAAACAATAAAAACAAATAACCAAAGGGATAAGGCACTCAAACGTGCCTCCAAGACCAATGACTTTCTTTCTTCTTTTCATAAAATATTTCCAATCAGAGCATTTTAACTATTTTATATAGCGTTCCCTACCATTAAAATAGTGTTTAAAGCATTTTTTGTTAAATTTGAAACAGAATTAGATACCAAAACTGACGTCGCTATTTAAAAAATACAATTAATCTGACCATTAAATTTTTTCAGGTTGATCATGTGGTTTTTTGGCCGAAAAACTCCGCATAAATGTACATAAAAATTCAAAAACGTCGATTGCGTATCCCGGAATTTTTCATGTGCAATAAAGAAAGAAACATTATTTAGGAAGACCGAGGAATTTCGGGCAAAAGGAGCGACTAAATAATAATAAACCCGATCCGTCTCCGACGGGAGTATTTAAACCAATCGCTTAGCGTGATTAGTTTCTTGGTACAGAATGTACAATTATCTCGAAAATGTTAAAATGTTTGTAAGTTGATATGTCCAATACCAAAGAGCAAAAGTCTCGATCAACGCACCTGGTAGAAACTGTCCCTGCCATCCGGCGACCAAGCGACGCGTAGCAGTGGCCCTCCGCTGTCGCCTTTGCAGGCGTCGCGTCCGTCCGCGCCTGCGCACAACTGCGTAGCGGACAGCGTCACCCGCAAGCGCCGGGAGCAGTCGGCCAGCGACACCGCGGGCACTCGCGCGAACAGCAGACGTTCACTGCCCTCCGCTGCGAAGAAGAAATTATTGTCAAACCGTTCTCATTTTGCACTTGGGTTTCGACAATCCTCCGCTCGTCCTTCGCAGGGCAAAATTTCCATCAACTCCGCTTTCGGGGTTGGGGGAGGAGGTGGGCGACGTCTTCGAACCATTTTCATTTTCATGGGTGAGCGGCAGCGCTTCAAGCAAAATCCACCAACTCGATCTTTGAAAATCTCAATGTTTAGAACTCCGTAGGTCTACCGCTGACTGCCAGGAGTGCAACGTTGTCATTTTCCCTTAAGACTGGGATGAGAATGACAAATCCAAGAGCAAAGTAAGAACGGCTAGTGTATAAGCTCATTGTTTCCCGTATTGACCAATAAGAGGCAAATGTGTGTGGTTGGCCTAGTAACGTCCGCACTGAAGGAATTGTGTGTCTTTTTTTTCAGACAAGACGACGAAAGGGCGCGTTGGCCCAAGTATCTGCTCCTTCCCCACAGAGGGTTACAATTTGAATATCGTATTATGCTCTCAACACTCGTCCTCATTCTACCGCTGGACCAGAACGCATGAAAACCTGCCAAATGTCGAAAAAAGCAGTAATTTGCCTTAAATAGTGTGATAAAGGTTTTGTTTGGTCCCTGAATCTTACATGACATTAAACTATGAAAATTCGAGATAGTGGATCCGAAACTAGGGATATGTTTTACTGGTTCGTCTTAAATATTTCCTTCTTGTGAACGATATCAATAAGTTTTGCGAACAGTTACCGGGAAATAAATGCGATAATATAACAATGAAGAAAGACGTATAACAATGTGTTCTTTTTATAACAAAATAACGCACAATACATCGTAATTAGCGCGAGTGCGCTTCCAGTTAATATCGCTGATCTCTCAAGTAGCGTGAAATATCTATTTTGTAATTTTAATTTGCTTTGATATGTATACTTTTGAATAGAAATGAAACATTACCAGTCTCCGTGCGTCCCCAGCCTGCCACGAGGAGTGTCTGGCTACTGAGGTCTTCTGATGCTTGAGGGTCGTTCCGGGGCAGACACACGGGGCGCACGAAGTCTGTATAGGGGGCGGCGCGGTCTAGGCGCACCAGCGCTATGTCGCCTTCGTTGCGGCTGCTGCCGCCGCCGCCGCCTCCGGGGGTGGAAGGCGAGAACGACGGATGGAGGATAGTGGTGTCGGGCGAGAAGTCCAAGGGGGGCGGTGCGCAGCGATTCGCATCGCAGTCCCTGGCCGCCCGTCGGTCCCACTCCCCCAGGCGAACCTTGGTCCTGGCAAATGTCCGACAATTACTCGATGCTTTTTACATTTCTGATGTTTAAAAAAATATCCCGTGTGAAAACATTTATTTTCATTTCATGCCTTTCGACGAGGGTATGAGACTCGGGAATGGAATGTTTTCGGACGTAGCAAGCGCTCTATCATGAACGGTGTCTCATAACTAAATTTATGGTGCTTCGAAATAGTGTGAATTCGAAATGGTTATCAATTACCACTTTCACGAAATCTTGGACATTCAATTGGAACGCGAGAGGTCAACCAATAGAAATAAGTCATCTGAATACTTTAAGCCTGCCTTCCGGTAAATAATCCGAAGCAACCTCCCCGAAACGAAGCATAGAAGGGATGAGATATTGTGGTGGGGGAAACTGACAGAATTTAGGGAGAGACTGAAGAAAATTTTCCGTTCGAATGGGACGTGTGCGCATGGTGCTCCATATGGGAACAAGGAGTTAATATTCGTGATGCGAGAGAGTGAACTATTCGCGGAACTTGCTGTAAACGAGCGACTCCGGCGCTCAATGATTCCATAGGCCTTCAGTCAAGCGAGAGAGATGACAACGAAGCTGATCGGCCCACGAAGTTATCAATGGATTGAATGAACCCATGACTCTTATTCAACTGATAGGGCATCGGAGTGAAGAACTGGAGCAGATCTGGGCATAGATATCATTGCAGATTTGCCATCATAGGAGAGAGTGTCCCTTAGAAGAAGATCCTTAGATACAAAATTTTAATGTTATTATTTTTGTGTGATTTACAATTAAAGTAAGTTAAGTAGGTTGAAGACGTTTCTTCTTAGCCTCTTCTTTTGTCGAAGGGGGGCGAAAGTGAGAGTGGATGATACGATTCAGGAAGTTTCTCCAATATTTTACAGTATAATGTTCTTGCTTACTTGCTACCAGTCGCCAGGGTGCTACGAATGATATAGGTCATAAGACGTGGTGTCCCCTGCAACGGAGAACGAAGCTCCACATTCCCTGGGTCTCGGTTCGAGCATCAAACTCCGACCCTTGGGATTTGTAAGTGGGAAATGCAGTGTTCTATTGAAGCTTATCTACATGGAGCGATAGGAGGTAGGAGTTGGGTGGTAGGTCTTTGTTAGCAGGTGGGCCGCTTAGCTGGGTTTACCAACAACTTTGCCCATGTGGAGGTGTTAGTAGGAGTTGTTAGTAATAGTTAAGAGTTATTGATACTAGGATGTGGATAGAGGATGGAAGGTTCGCTTTTCAGTAGTCACATCTATACTAACTGGGACATTCATGTGAAGAGCTACAAATTTTCTCTGGCCCCACCGGGAATCGAACCCGGGATTACTTGGTGATGAGCAAGAACGCTGCCACCTGAGCCACCAGACGAGCAACAAAATATTCGGGGCTTCAAGGCTCGCCCGGGAGGCGGCCTTGTTACGAGAAAGCGCATTTTCCTGTTCAATTATCAGTGGACGGGTGTTGGAACTCCATAACAAATGAGGACCGTTGATCGTGGCGCCTCCAGAGGGCAGAATGTCCAGTCCCTCACTCACGAAATTAAACCGAAACCTCGCTACGAGGAGAATCGATCTTCTGCTGAGACGAAAAAGCAAAGGACTGATTTCACTAAATAAATACGTTGAGGACACCATGAGTTCAGAGTAATTCAGAAAGGGAGCAAAAGTAGAAACGAGAGCAAAGTGGTTCTGGGATAATTCATGGAATCTCTGAAGTGATGAAATGAACTATTGAAATATTTTAGGAAAATTGTTATAACAGTGGACTTAGTGAGTCCTCGTTCACAAATCACTTGGTTTTAGAGATTTTCTCCACTAAATGGAATCTGTACATGTTCCTCCATTATCTAAATAGTTGAATAGCGCATAACTCACAGGCGCCAGTCCCTGGTGACTCCGGGGTGCAAGCAATGCGCTGCCGTCACCACGAAGCGAGGATGCACCAGGGCGCCTCCGCACTGGACGCTCTCCGACCCCGAGGCTGCGAAGCATACAGAACAGTTCAGCCTCAATCAATACGGAATTCGCCAGGTCCGAAGGTACGCGTTTGATGTTGTAGTCTCTTATGTTATGCAACCAGTCAACGAAATTACTCTATATCAGAATGATCATTGAGTTCTGTTGACGACGGTATAATGGGAAAAATAGAAACATTACCGGACAGAGGTGATATCTCAACGTGCCGATATCTGATAGACAGCAATAATCGATGAAAACGAATCGTTTAAGCAAATGAAAATTAATAATGGATCGACGAAGAACTTTCTCGAATTTTTAAAATTATCCATTCTTTTTCAATTTTTAAAATGAACAAATTTTGCGCATTTACAACTAATGAGTAACCTATAAGCTTGTTTGTCCGGGACAAACCGCGTCTTAGTAGATGTAACTACCACGTTTCGGCCATCGTGCTGTGGCCTTCTTCAGGGTAATATCAGAGTCGTACAGACCTAAGTCGCTGTCGTGCTCTGCGAGGTCGAACGTGTTACGCGTCGGTTATGTAGATTGGGTTGGGGTTGGGCGGCTGCGCCATGATTGGCCGGCCGCGGCGGCCAATCAGCGCGGGGCGGAGCGGAACCGGGTGGGGCGGATGTGGGGTCAGGATGTGGGGTCACTCTGCGAAGAGGAAGATGCACGAGGAATGGATGCACAATTAGGGTTTCAGGGATTTTCGAATATATGGGTTCAATGAACTACTTGTTATAGATAATTAGAGCAATTGAAAACATTCACTTTTAGATTTGGTAAACAAGACTACTTCTTAAACATCAATCGAAAATAGATAACATATGAAATGTGGACACAAGATATAAAAATATTTTGGAGCTTATCATCGCGCAACTATGAGTAACGTGAAGTTGGAAAGTCGTTTTTTCGTGTGATTAAATCATCATGATCAAAAAATGCATATAGAGTTGTTTATTTAACACTTTAAGCACACGTTTCCTACACAAGATAATGCTAATGACGAATGTTCCAGTTCCAGATTGCAAATTTATGATACTCATTATTTACGAATATGTGCGGTTCTTGAGTGTAAATAATAATAATCGCTAAGGAGAATCATTTCTGCTCGTTCACGGTTCAAATAAAATAGAAAATAGAGACGAAACACGAAACAAAGTTTGGCGGCGTTGTTACGAATAACCGAAGAGACACTCACCTCTGCGGTACAGAAGCGCAGCTTGCCAAGGGAACTGGCCGAGCATCGCCTCCTCGCCGCCCACGACGCGATCCAACAAGGCCGTGCGTCCGCACGCGGTGTTCACCTCCTTCCTGGACGACGCCTGGCCGTCCCACCCCCAGTCCTCGTCGACGCGGCGAGGGGCGGGCGGTGTGGGGCGGCGGACGGGGACGGGGCGCCGCGCAGACCAAGAACCTCCACCGCCCCAGGGCACGTGATGACGAGAAGGAGCCCAGAAGTCCGGGAACGAGAAGTCTCCGAATTCTGCAACAGGGAGGATGAATCTTGGACCTGAGTACATGGGACAGACGGATCGTACAATGGAGATCAGAAGACACGAGCACTACAACAGGATTCACTGACAAAAGTCAGCCGTTGTGGAAACTTCCATCGTATCTAGTCATGCCATCCATTTTGACTACACCCGAGTCCTGGCAAGAGAGGACCGCTGGTGGCTCAGATCGGCCAAAGAAACTATCAACATCCCGACAACATTAACAGAGATGACGGCTTGACACTTGGAATAGGCTTCTCCACCTATCCTCACACGCTCAACGTGGGCCGAACTCCACAATTACGTCCGGTTCCATCATCCCTCTTCCATGACGTTCGACTCCCAGGTCACGATCCATCGGAGAAGACCATCCCTCCGCTCGGAACTATAAGAACCCGGAGCACAATGAGCAAAGCATTACAAGATGGGCGCAGGTAGGGTAGTCTCGGGTAGACAAGATTCAGGGAGAAGACATTTACTTTCTCTACGTTTCACCTGAATATCAGAGCTCTTTTGAATAATTATTCATTAAGAGAATAAGAGAAAATTATTCCGAGGTGTCCAGGATTGAAAACGAAGATAAACGATCTATGATTGAACATAAACAAAGAACGATTTCGGAGGAACCACAACAGATGCAATGCGCTGCTACTAGCCTAACTTCTTATCGGTCAACACTCAATTAAAATAAATCTTAATTTCATACATCTAGCCTTCATGTGAGACCGATTCTCTCCTAAGATGCGAGTCAATATTTTGAGAGCAGTACCCGTCTACGCCTCTCTCTTAAAAGGCAATGGATTGAAGACGGAGCTTTGCGAGGCGTGAATGACAATCGGTGACCCGCAGAGGATTTAAACGGTGTCAATCTTCACTTCTGCGACCCGGAAAATGATGTATTTCTCCCTAATATCGGTCGTTTTTTATTACTTTCCCCTGCCACCCCATCCCACATCTTATCCCACTGAGAGTGATTGTGAACTTACGAGCGGGGATGTCATTATTCATCTCAAGAAACCCAGAAACTATTAGGTTTCAGTTATAATATCATTTTCCCCATTATTTTACAAATTATCTCCTTCCGGTCCCCTCTCTAGGGGTACAAGGGGTGTCTTACTGCCATAATACCCATAATATGTAGCCAGATGGTTTACCAAGTTTGGTTGAAATTGCTCCAGTGTTGTGGTGGGATACACTCATGTGTAGAGAAACTAAAGGAAATTTGTTTTGTTGGCTGCCGAAGTTATACGACACAAATTGTAAAAAATATATATGTTAAAACCAAGTGTTGTATGATCTGGTGTTTCTCGAGATTTTCATCTTGGTCCTTTACTTTTCTTTATTTTTCAACTATATTAGGACTTGTATTTTGTTTTATAATTCGCATGATTTTAACAAAAAACTTTACGTTTAAATTTCTGAATAGTTTTAGCGGTGAATTGCAAACAAACGGGCGTCATCGGATTGTCAACTAAATAATAATTAATTCTTCAATTAATTCTTGAATATCTCTGAGTTGTTGTTTTCAAAACCTTTTCTTAATTTTATCAATTTTATCAAATAAGGAATTTACGATATACACCAATGGATGACAATTCTCCCGGATGTGAGAAACAACGAAGTCACGTTACAAAATTCACGTGAGCAAAGCAGTGTATACATCCACCACATCAACTGGTCCAAAAATAATAAAATGGTTGCTCGAAGACTTTTTAGTTTTGAAAATCGTTTTCCTAAATTTTACATTTATTTTCTAACGAAAATTGCGCTTGTGGTATTTTTAAAATTTTTCATTTGCCGATGGCGGTGATATTTATGTCTGCGTTATTTACTACCTACGTAATTTTGCCCTGAATCCAAACTTAGAAAGTCCGTTTTCTGATTTCTGTATACACCTAATTATTCGTAGTTTACAACATAGATACAATGGGTAAACTCTAAGTTACGAGTCTTAAGAAGGTTTTGTTGTTGATTGAAAATGGACTACTTCATGTGGATTGACCCATATGAGATCTGATAGTATCGCTAAACTTTGAAAAAAAATACTAGACTACTTTCGTAAGAGACTGAATACATTTGGTGATGAATATTTTCCCATTTGGTGGGAGTGTTTCGAGCGTCAATATTAACCCCTCGATCGTACAGTTGGTATGTGTTGAATCATAGTTTCTCCGCCATCCTCATCGTTTGCTCCCGAGCACACGTTCTCGTCTCGAATGTAGAATTAGAATATGGACTGACGTTTTCGCCGGTCGAGGATACGGGGAGAAGCATCTGAAGTGTATGTTGCATTTGTAACTGCTACTGTTACTACAATAATGTGGCTGAAAATTACAATGTTGTTATATTTGATATTGATCCAAAGGTGAAGTTACATTTGGTAGCAAAATGTTTTCAATTGTTGCAAAAACATATATTTTGCGAATTGATTTACTATTAATGTTCTTACGAGAGTGGCGTGATTCCTTTTCGGCCTCGGAAGCCCACAATGAAGGCCCCGAAGCTCTATTACCAACTATTCGATCAACGCCAACTCTTCTGAAAAGAAGAAATGAGCGATTCCTTCGGTGGTGGGGGGAGGGGCTCGCTGGCGTCGTGAAGAGCAACGCCCTGCCTCAAATGCGGAACTGGTTCTTCGGCGGCAGACGTCCGTGGGAATTTGCTTTTAGCCTCACTTCCAGAGAGTTCAAACTATTAAAGATATGACAGCTGTTCTCTACAATTTAATCTGCAATACTTTTCCCAGCAACATGTGTATTGTACAAAATGCAAGCAGCGGATTTTTACGGCATTTGCTTGGGATAAGGAACTCCCTATGTAAAATTTCTTATCATAGACTCTCAAGATCTTATTTGAGTGTTATAAATCCCCAAGAATTTGTATTTCCTTTTCATCTTCGATACTTTTAAATAAATTGAAAAATCAAATGAATTTTCTTCTTTATTATTATTTAAGTCTTTAAATAAAAGAACAATTTAACGGAGATATTCTCAATATTTTTTTCTCCAATTACATGAAATAAAAGTTTGGTACATATTCCGAGACATCTTCAGAAGTTTACAAATTTGGCGCAGAAGGACTTTTTAATGTTGCCAAAGATAATAATAATAAATTTATAATAATAAATTTATTGTCAAAAACCTGTACAGACTGCGTATGACCACGTGGAGGACAATAAACTAATTTACTCTCCGGAAGCAAGCAAGGGACGTATTCCATCAATTCCGATCAAGGGCCCTAAGGCAGAGGCGGATTCAAAAATTTCAGCAAAAGTTCCTAGATAAGATAAAAAGTTAGCTGCGAGTTATAATACATATATAATGTCAATATGTTTGTAATTTAACGCAAATATGTTTGTAAATTTACATGTACAAGTTATTATCGAACTATAGNATTTATAAGATCAATTTATACCTCCATAACTAAAACACGACGTATAACAAAGGGAAACGTCAGTAATTTTGGTGTTTCTTCTAGACAGTACAGTTATTGTAATTCACTAATATTGGTTATTTTTTCTGGAAAAAGTAAAATTCACCAGACGTTGACTATAGAAAATGATAGATGGTTCCCTTCTGTATTTTTTTAATTATCACTGCACCTCCGAAATGCATTTGCAAAATGGATGTGAATTAAATTTATTTCTCGAATAACCCTTAATAAATCGTTATTTTTGCATCAAATTGGAGTTAAATTAAATGATGTACCTCTATCAACACTGGCGTGTCTCCAGATGAGTGCTTCAAGATCAAGTTTCAACCCTTTCACAAGGATTCGAACAAACTGACGTAAAAACAGACGTCTCCAATACGCACTTTCCGTAACCTTTCTTTCATCTTTCGGAGCAGAACTGGTGTGCAAGCGTCAAAGACTGCATCGATGTGGCCTTTTTGTATTGAAACAAGAAACGGGAAATATGCATCGAGGAAGAGCCATAGATTTCTCGCCTTTCATGCATTTCTGCCCAAAACACAACGCCCGTCATTTCCGGATTCTTCATTACGAAGGTCTGTGAATGCAGACATTGGACATCCACAACCGAATGTAGAATGTTCACCTCCGAAGGCACCTGAAATGGAGAATACTTTTGCATCGTAAGGGAGAAAGAATCCAGTCGAATGTAGAGTTCAAAGCGGAATAACTCGACAGTTAACGTTGAGGAGGACGGGATTCGGAACTGGTTTCCCCAACGGGATCCTCTTCTGTAATTCACCCCAGGGCCGAAGCGACAGAATATCCCAGTCCTTCGACTATCGGATAAAGCATTGCATTCTGTTTTCGAAATTCCCAATTTTTGAAATCTCATGGAATTTTATCTTAATTTTTCCTAGACTTTATTTTAGATACGGAAATTTTTTTAATTCTTATTTTAAACCAAATTGACGAAGAAGAGTGTGTTACAATAAATCTAAGAGCAAAAATTAATATTTGCTTCCGTGACAAGCTTTACCAGAGAAGCTATATTCCAGAAAGAGAATTTTACCTCAATTTCTCTGAACAATGGTTTTAAAAATCCTTTTTTTCTACACGAGCATTAAAATCTTCCATTCGAGTAGTCAAAAAGGGCATAAACAACAAGAAGATATCGATTAAAAAACCTTCCAAAACTCGTGAAATGTTTAATGGTCATGAAGGAGCAAAATTCTTTTACCCTGAAGAGAATGACACCTATGGCAAATACATTCTCATCTACGGTCAAAATCAGGCATTCTTCTAATTTAATTTTTTTTAAGTTTTGTAAGTCTACAACTACAAAACCAAAAACAGAAAGTCTGAAATTTTCTTTCCTGATGTACAATTAGGGAGTGCTACATGTAAAGCAAAAATTATTAAAATCTCAGATGTGAAGGTTCAGACCTCAGCGTTCGCACTTCATTTCTTCCAAAAGATTTGAGAAACTCTTTACCTGTACATTTGGAACAATAGGACCCAGGTAGTCATTTTACCCAGTCCCTACTTAAAAATAAAAAATTCTTGAGAGTTTCCAGTTGTCACTCTTATTAAGACTTGGTATTTTGATCTATATGTCGCAGCCCCAAAATAAAATCAGCCGAACGCTAATGTATTCTATTAAGTGGCTGAATATTTTCAACTTCTTTATTAAGTGTCTGGCCTTCGCCAACAGCTAATCAAATGGACTATTTTTTATTATGACTTACATTTTGTAAACATTTTTTTACAATGACTCGGTCGCAGATAATGGAAAAGAGAATTTTCGGTTTCTCAGTAAGATTGATTATATTCATTGGAATAAACTTAGAATAAGGGTAACAGTTTCATAATATTGGTTTTAATTTTCAACAAAAACGCTTGTAATGATTTATGTTAAAACTGCAATCCAGGATTGTAAGAATTTATAGCTCTTCAATTTGAAAAACATGATAAATTTTCAAAAATGTTTACCAAAAATTGTATGAATATTTCACATTATTATAGTTATGATATCAATTTTAAACAGTTTATTTTCTTAAAATATAAATAACGTTGTTCCAACGATACCAATTTCATTCATATGAAGTTTTTTATCTTTTCTTTTAAACAATTTATTATAATTGCACATTTTTAACCCTTAGATGGTGCACTTGTATTTATTGCCCTGATCTTTTGAACATAAGTTCCAATAGATTGTCTTTCTCCTTGGCACGTTTCACATGATTCTCGACGCCACGATAGTCCTTTTGACTCTTAATAATTAGATAAATGCTCATTAATGACACGAGTTTAAATATATGAAGTAGTAGTAATAATAATAATAATAATAAAGTTATTTAATTCAATGTGTATATTCATTGTATATAAAAGGTATGTGTCCAATACATAGAATTTTAGAAAGAATATATGACAATTATCAAATAGGAATCAGCCTTTGTGTGTAATATAAATAATGCACGAAAAATGGAACAAGTATTTTGGAAGTTTAGTTACGGCATTCAATCAAGTATGAATAATATTGTTTCTGATGTATATAAAATCCTTGGTTTTCATGGTGTTAACCACAATTGCTTGGTTTTCTTACTCCCCGTGGATCAATTCGATGACCTGTCTTCAATTTCTTCTCTTGTTTTCATGTAGCATTTGACAGATGCTTTTACATCATAACTCTGTCAGGCATTGGTTCATGGTTGTGGGTGCCTTCCGAACGAGAATAATGGTTTACCTCACCAATGGTAAAAATCTTCGCTAATTCTAGTACACATGCAGCCGCGTTCCTGGGAAAAAAGGACGCGAATTTATTCTGAAAATTTTTGTGCGCTAAATTTAAATTTAGACTGAATTTTAACCTTTTGACTGAACAAAATAAAATTTTCACCCATATTAAATACTCAAATTAAATTATCATAACTAAAACCTACCAATATTGAAATTTTATTTAAACTATACCCGGAAACCGGTTGGGAGCAGCTCTGGATAGGGTGACAGGGTATGAGTACTGTGGATTTGGAATTTCCGGAGTCGGACGTTAGGTAAACAAGGAAGTTTCTCAATTCGTGCCTAGGAATTAGTAGCCCTTTTCCAACCTTTTCTCACGGTCAAAATAGTTTCTCAATTCGAGTCTGCCCGAATTTTACAATCCCATAATTTAATTCCGAGTAATATATGAAATAAAAAGTATTGTCTTCCAGTCTATTTCCTTATGGACAAAAGCTATTTGAACCCCGTAGTGAACGTTTTTTCCATTTTGTGTATTTTATTTAATACATCACGAGCCATGGTGTATCCCCCCCCCCGCGAGACACGGAAGTTGAGAGGGGTGAAGGGTAGGCCCTCCAACTTTTGGGGGAAACTGCCATCAAATTTCGAAAATAGTATTTCGTCGTATAAGCAGTTTCAAGACAGTTTCAAGTAGGAAATAAAAAAAAATCGTCAAGATGAGAGGTTGATAGGCAGAAAATGAGATTTCAAAGTATCTGTTTTTTTAAAATACAATTCTGGAGACAGTGATTTCCTTCTTAACTAGCTAAGACGGAAAAAAGTTGGAAGCTATGACAGAAATCAGTAGCCTTGCATCATTTCCTTTATTGAAGGCAACAGTTGTCTGTGAGACTTTGCTGGATTTCACAACTTTTCGAACTTATGCACATTGACTCGGATTTTCAGTGTGTGAGAAAATTTAATTATAGGAATTGAAAAAAATACCGCTAACGAAAAGTTATGTACACAGAAAAATATCATATGAAGTCTCTAAATTTGATTTTACGTAGACAAATTGGGTGTAAATTTTATAAATAAAATTTAAAAAAAATAAAGTTAGGAGCCTAGAGCCAGTATTTGGCAAAACATGCCACTTTATTTGTTCTTATAACGACAGACCACGGTTGTTCGTTTTTGTACACAAAATATTAATTCTTATGCGAAGGGGAAAACTTTACGACACTGATTGTGAAAAATGCTGTAAAATTGCTTGTTATATAATGAATTCCGAGTTTTTCTTAATACGAAGTACATTCAGAGAAAATTATTATTCCATATAAATATCGCCTGTTCTTACGAGCATATTGTTTAGAGATTACGAGAATTTCACACAAACGTTTTCTCTTAGCGTAAATGAAAGTGTCAGTTAGGACTATGAACCAAAACATTTCATCCCTTTTCACCTATCAAAAAGGGAAATACCGAAAATTCCAGATATTAGTTTTCATATTTGATTCAACAACATTTACATTCAAAAAGGAGACGATGTCTGAATTAATTAGTGAGATAATATAGTAAACGATGCCTTTAGAAGAAATTATATTTCTCCCTCGCGAGTGACCTGTTCGTGCATTTACGAATACCAAGGATCGCGAGTATACGATTTCGAGTAAGTAATCGCTGAACAAAGACAGTGTGATTCCTTCAGATTCGCTCTCCATAACCTCGGACCACTAACACGAATATTCGTCGCTCCCAAAGCGAGCACGTGCTCGGCAAATTGCTTGTCTGGATCAGTGCGCTCGCCAATAGGCGAATACTCGGGAAAAACGCACTATTGCACTCGCTGTAGCTCGGGATTCGCCGAATGACGAATGTGTGGAGTCGCCTTTATTCACGAAAGCTTGCAGTAACCAAATTCAACATGGCTACCTCATGCCGCGTTCGCCATTCTAATCAACTTATGCTATGTGAGGACAGCGTCAATTTCTTTGATGTATCAAGTAGAAAGCAAAATTTGTCCCGCTGTAAATTAAGGTAAACAGCATGTTGTGAATTGGAAGTCATTAAAAAAATATATTACCACTCAAAACCCATAAAATTCATTCTCAAATATGATAACAACTTACAAAAAAATTGTTTTAGTTTCATATGGTTTCTGCAATGATGAACTTATTGTGGAGTGCTTGCGAATCGCTTTGAGTTGAGAAAACATTCTATCATCGAGATCAAACATCTCGTTCCCTGCGAAATACAGCTGCTGTCCGAAGTCAAACTTTCGTAGTTAAAATTTTGATTGAAATGTTTTTCGCAGACAAAGCGAGTTAACAAAAGCGTCATAAACATTTACCTCCAGTGAGACTACTATACTCACATTATTTCCTTGCGGATAGTTTTCACTTGAACTTAAAAACCGAAACAACAAAGCGTAATTTTCGAAAATATGCATTTTTTTCAATTTGCGTATCTCGTCGTTTGCGAGAAGCACTCGGCGTTTTCTCCGCTTCAGGAAACAGGAGACGGAAGTGGAAGTGGTGGCGATATTCCCAGGAACGTTTCTCATTTGAATAGGATCGACTAATTCAGTAGAGACAATACTATTTTTCTCGTCAGTCGAAGTCATTTGCTATTAATATCAAGTCACAGAATCATTCCATATGAAATCAACCCCATGACCTGGATATTTTTTATGTACTGGTAGTACAATCGGTTTGTATGATAATACAAAATTTTACATTTTTCTGACCGTCCATTTTTAGTTATTCATCTTCTAAATTTTGAAATTCGCGTCATTTCCGTTCCATTTAGAAATTTTAAATCTTTCTCCGAAACGTTTGAACTTCGAGAGCTTCTTCAAGCAACTCGTTTATGTTCAAACACATGTTTTTCAAAAACCTGTTTTGCAATATCTCAAATTTGGAATTTTTAAAATATTTTTAAAAAATGTATTGTATTTAAGAATCTTTTGAAATCATGTATATCCAATTAGATGATGGGTTCAGATTAAAATCAATAATCCTTTATGGCAGTGAACGAAACTTACTGATACGGAACTGTTTGTGTCATATTTAATTCAATTACACTATACATGTTAGCGTAAGCTTATAGGTATTAAACGAAATCTAATTTTTTTTGTTCAGTAGTAAAATTGTATTTACTGCTTAATTTATGAAAAGTTTTTTTCACTTTCAATACACAGTATACGCGCCACAATATAGAATTATATTTAGTTGTTTTTCTTATGCACCTCAGTGGTAAATTCACGCACGCGACGTTGCGAGGACAGAAAGTTCAAGCGCCTGTTTCGGATCGGCCAAGAGCTTCAATGATGACGTAATTGGTTTAAAAAGAGTGGACCAAAAACACCATGAACAATAAAACAAACCACTCTGTATTTGTTTGTGTTATTATGTTTGCCGACCATTAACAGTGAGAAATTTTCGAGTTTGTCAAATGTAATGCCTGTAAAAAGCATTTTTACCTCATTTCTTAGGTTAACTCGTGCATCACATTTGTGAATTCCAAAATCACATTTCATCCAACTTAAAACAGCACTTTACGATCCAAGAGATTTCATTCCATGTCTTTAGATGGAAATTCGTGTGAACCACAACTCATAAAAGTTTGCGGGCTAATGAGTCATGTTAATGATCATTTTTAATATCTGCAATGTTTCAGTGCTGTCACTGATCAGAAGTCTTGTCCAATGAGAGGAAGGACTCATTAAGTAGCAGCGATTGCTTTCATACGACTGTTATTACGCATACAATAGGACATAACTCATTATCATGGGATGGTTAAATATACCATACGACTTTCACTTGGCAATTCACAATATTTATGGTGATAGTTACACAATATAAAATTCGACGTAAATAGAATTATCTTGGAAAATTAAATCACCCAGTTTTTCAATTCCTTGGTGAACTTTCCATGTCTCACAATGTTCAGAGTACACAAACAACAAAACCGTAAAATTTTCACTTTCACTCGTTCAACATTTGAAACGTGCTTTTTGATGTTTCATCAATGCAATTTAGACAAGGAAAAAACTTGGAAGTAGCCGAAAAATCAATTACCAATTTTGCAACTGAAGGACAACATACATAAAAGTTTGTAAAAAGGGGAATCATTCATCCCATGTTCTATGACAATTTGACAGTTCGAATTGGAGGACGGAACTCATATGAAAGTCATTTCCCATTTATTTTAAAATGTCATCTAAAGAAATAAGGACTTGAGTGGCAAGTAAGAATTTCGAGGCAAATGCGCAACACCAATGAAAACATGAATCGCTGAAATGAATTCTCACCCGGGGTGTAGTCTTCTTCGGCCAGAACGACAGCGAAGGTTGCTGCGAGGAGAACAGCGGACGGCAGAAAGCGATTCATGGTCATTGCTTCCGTACAGACCGACGGCGAGCAGCGAACGCAGTCGCCCTTCACCACCCCCTGACGCGCTTTCCCTGCACCTCACACCCTTTCACTCCGCCCCCCACCGCTCGCCAAAGAGGATGCCGCCTGCGGTCGACTTGCACACGAACGAAATAGGAAACAATGCTAAGTTATTGAAACAAGTTGACTCTACATTTTTTTCGAACTTTTTACGTTCAGTATGAAGGATTTTTATTTACATTCTCTTCCAGCATTCGATAGATAATATCGAGATTTGAAAATTTGAGGTTTCACAGAGTATTGCCCAGTGCTAGCAGTACCCGCGATTTGCTAGCGTGAAGGTACGGATTTTTGAACAATTCTTCCTTTTAAATCGCCATTGATGTACGCGAGAAAAACCTTAACTGAATTTCGAAAACATCGCTGGGAAGTGCTCTGGGACTCACCTAAGGAACGCTTGTACCAAATTTCGAAGCTTGTCTACCTGTCTGAGCGCTATGCGGCGGACAGAACTCTTTCCTTTATATTTTTACCTTCGCGCCGTATGTATGGATTACGTACGTTGAACCCAGTCGTTGCAGAGGGCTATGAAGGTGATGAAGGATTAGGATATCAGAAGGAACATCTAAGAAATAAGAATATTTACTTCACAAAACAAAACATGGTCTTACTATAAAAGTGTTGTGCTAAATTTCTCATTAAGGCAATACACAAAGGGAAATAATTCGTTTTCCCCAGAAAGCGAGAGCAAAACCGGGGTGAATCATTTAATTTCCCCACTATCCCTCTTCTTCTGTCGCGGATGGTGTTTCTCATGACCTCATCCATCACCAGTATGAAAAGAAGAGGAGATAACAAACATCCCTGCCTTACTCCAGACACTGTCTCAAATGGTTCAGAAAGGGCACCGTTGTGAAGAACTTACATCTAAAATGTAGATAGCACGCACACGAGGTTAATGATTTTAATCGGCACTCCTCTCGTCTCTAAGATTCTCCAGAACCCCTCTCGTTTAACGGAGTCAAATGCCTTTTCAAAATCTATAAACAAGGCGTAAAGTGGAGACCTCCATTGCAGGGACTATTCAACAATAAATCGCAGTAAGCATATCTGATCCATACACGATCTATTGGCTCTAAATCCAGCTTGTTCTTTGCGGATATTCTTATCTACAGCTGCTAATATGCGATGGAGTATTATTCTACTAAAGATCTTACTGCAAACACAATGTAGATTCCTTTCCTAAGGTTTTCAAACCCAACGGACCAAATATAATTTCATATTGTTTTCATTCTAGTGCTTCATTCAAAGGTGTGATAAAGTTTACGTAAGTACAAACGGAACCATAAATTTAACTTCTTGGTGCATTAAAATTAATTATTTTGCTGTATTTAGATTTTCTGGTTCGTATATTATTACATCATTATTAACTTATAAATAACGTACTCTATTGTTCCACTGCTCAAGTTTCGCCGTAAATAGAATTATTCCAATATTTTACCATTTGTTTTCTTGATTCTTTTTGTAGTTATTCATTACATTCTAACATAATATTGCCTTAGTAATTGTCGAATTAATTTATCTGCAGTTGTCGTCCTAAATTATTATTTCTGTCATTTTAGTTGTCGGTTTGTTTATTTACTTATTTAAACCCTGCCGTATTGTTGCACCCAAGTTTTCGTCGTCATAATTTCATAGAATTATTACATCATTTTACAAGTCGTTTTCTTGATTCTTTCGTATATATTTACATTTTAACATAATATAGAGTAGTTATATTGAATTAAATAACCTCCAGTGGTCGCCCTAAATAATTATTTCAATCATTTTTGTCGTCGGTTTGTTTGTATATTTAATTTATTTAATATCTCATTTGTAACTTCCGTAGTAATAAATATATTATTATACTAATATCCTTCATATTTACAATTGCCAAAACACCGACGACAAATTCAATGTATTTATCTCAATATTCCTAAAACATTACAACTCTAGTTTTCCCATAAACCGCAAGTTAATTAACACAAAGGATCACCGAAGGGATAAGAATTTCTTCAAAAAACAAACACCGTTTATATTATCTTTCAAAACGCTATAACCAATCACCCGAATTCCATGATTATTTTCGTAAAATATAAGACTATTCTTCGAAAAGTAGTCAATGCAGCTAAAGTTATGGAAAACGACAGACAGGTACTAAAATCAAACAACCGGGCGAAAGCCATATGGAATATTATTAAAAATTACACTTCAAGTTCTGAAAATCGCGAAGAAAATATTTCTCTACTAAACGATGACAAAATCGTATCAAATTCTCAGGACATCGCAAATTTGTTTAATTGTTACTTCTCAGAAGTAGGTAAAATAACGAACTCAATATCTCCAAATCAATGTCCTTCAATTATATCCACCCACGTACATAATTCTATGTTCACTTCCGAAACTAACGCCAGTGAAGTCATGAAAACCATCAGCTCATTAAAAAACAGATTTTCAACAGGTTTAGATGATATACCAGAGTTTGTTAAATTTTCGTCCAACGTTATATTAAATCCACTCATAAATATTTTTAATAGATCTTTATCGGAAGGGGTGTTTCCTAACATATTTAAGAGAGCTAAAGTGAAACCTTTACACAAGAAAGGAAACAAACTTAATTTTGCAAATTACCGACCAATATCTCTACTACCCACTTTCTCAAAAATCCTAGAAAAATTGTTCTATAAGCTTCTTCTAGATTTTTTATCAAAAAATAACATTCTCTCTGTCGATCAACAGGGTTTTAGGAAATCCTTTTCCACTACAAGCGCCATATTTTCTTTCTTAAACGATGTTACCACATCTCTTGACCTTGGAGAAAACCCTCAGGGTGTTTTTATTGATTTATCCAAAGCAATCGATGTCATCGATCACGAAATTCTCCTTTCCAAATTGCATTCTTTAGGCATTGGTGGACTTCCACATCAATGGCAAACTTCTTATTTAAAAGATAGATATCAACAGGACGAAATATCCTATACTAAAATAAAATACTTCAGCGTTGTCTTTCAGAAACAAAGCCATTTACTTGCGGAGTACCTCAAGGTTCATACTCAGACGCCAGAGCCTCGTTAGTGCTAACAGGGCCCACCACTTGAAGGTGAGGATGACATATGGGGAGGAGAGGTTAGGTTAGCTCTCTAGGTGCATCACATCACTTCCCCATGGGCCCCAAGAGACATTGATACTTTTTTCTTTTTTTTTTGTGGGGCTTTAGGGCTCGTCAACATCAAAGGTCATTAGAGCCCTGACATTGATACTCTTCTTTTATCTTTGCTTTTATAGCTGGAACCTTTGAACATCCCATTTACTGACAAATCATTTTGTTTGATCTTTCTCACTTCTCAATTCATTTGGAAGATGGTTGCAACGTTTCATTTGTTATGAGTACTGAAAATTGAGAAGAAAAAAAATACAGAGATGCTTGAAATTTCTTATTGTATCATTACCATCAGATGACAGGAATGAAGGGCCGGTGAAGAACCACTTTATCTAAATAAGAAAATTAAGGAGAAAACATGCTCTTGTGTTGTGTAGAGTACATTTTTTCCATTTATTTAGTCCCTATTTAAAAAATATTCAATAAAATTAATACATGTGAGTAAATCAAGGGGTTATTTACTTTAAAATTAAGTCAGACTTTCCTAGCAAACAATTCTTTTTGAGTTTGCCAATTGTTTCCAAAGAGAGAAATTTATATTTGAATATCACCTTATTTTCTTTTTATCTGTTTACATGGAGATGAACTCCCAGGCAACATCAGATTATCCTGGACAATAATTTTTGACTGGCTGTTTTAGAAAATTTATTCTCACATTCTAAAAAAAGAAATCATTTCAACTCAAAGTTTACTGATGGAAATTTCTTCTGCAATAAGTTCTTCTGTGATTTTAAATTATTCCGTTTGTGTGTAAAAAGCAAATGTAGCTGTAGGATATAAAATCACATATGAAAAATGAGTATGAGATTTTGAGTACTTTAAAAATTCTGAGGATTAATCTAATTTGTAATGAAATTTAACATATCAATTTAATCATGAGAATTCTCATAAACAAATTTAAATTTCTTTGATATCAAAAAAGGAGTACAAACTGTGTACGACCACGTGGAAGGCAAGAAACTAATTTACTCTCCAGAAGCAAACAAGGGACCATCCCATCAATTCTGGTCAAGGGCCCTAAGGCAGAGGCGGATTCAAAAATTTCAGCAAACTCCTAGATGAGATAAAAAATATAACATAATTTAATATAATTCAACAAATTTGTAATTTAACACAAAGTTTATTTTACATCAAATTCAAAATTTATTAATAAAAAGATTACTGACAACAAACATGTTTTTGACATTTCTTGGAAACCGATGCACACTGACACTGTCTAAATTCCCATGTCTAAAGAAAACTTCATAAATGAAATTAACACAATCAAACACATAGCTTATGTCAATGGTAACACAACAAAATTAATTGACAACATTCTACACAAAAAACTTTCTAATTTAAATACTTCACACACCACTTCTTTAACCCCACTCTTAAAAAGCACATTCAAACCTGTCTTTATCCCTTATCTAGGACAAATTACCAACAAAATTGCTAACACTCTTTCTTCCTTGGGTCACAAGACAGTTTTCAAAACGTACAACTCTATCCAAAACCAAATTTTACCACCAACAGACACCACCCCCAACCTGGAAGAAAGTGGAGTATACCTTCTGTCTTCTAATGATTGTGTTGTCAAATATATGGGAATAACGGGTAGGAAATTTAAAATCAGAATCAAAGAACACATTCACACCTTACACAACAATGGCAATCAATCTCAATTTGCCGACCACCTGCACCTTTTCACCCACTCTTTCAACATTGATCAAAACGTCCACATCCTTGAAATAGAAAACATCTTCAGAAAAAGATTCATGTTAGAAAATTTCCACATTCATAAATTATTAAAACACAATGTCGTTCTGTGCAATGAATATATAAGCAACCTTTCTCCTGTTTTGTCCCTTCTCCTGGAATATCCGATTTACTCAAAGAATTTTCCCTCCCCCCATCACTACTTATAGTTCTTAAATAGCGCCCTGTCCAACTCCTCAGCACATTTGCCCTTTGATACTTGGCATTGTGAGGTACGTTCAACTTATTTATATTTATAATTTCATTTAGTTGTAGCTTTTATCTTGTATTCACAGATTCATTCTAGATTAATTTGTTGCTCTGTTTCCAATGTGCTTAAAAACTTTATTATAGGTTAATTAATTTCAAAATTTTTATAATTTTAACAAATTTCAAATAATTTTATAATTTTCATAATTTTAAAAAAATTTAAAATAATTTTGAAATTTTCATAATTTTAACAAATTTCAGATGTTTATAAACTTAACAAAAATTCCTGTTCATTGCATTCTTACATATTGTTTATATTTTTGTATTTCGTTTTATTTTAGATTGAAGTTGCCAGCTAAGCTGGCGAAAGTACTTTCTGAATAAATATTTTACTAGTAGACAACACCACATCTTTCATTTATTCTCAAGGTTTATTGTTTCAATAGCCACCACCCCTAGACAAGAGCCTAGATAACCTATATTTAAAAAAATGTCTTGTCAAAATAAGGGAGACAGTTTTTAAATTATACTTTCTTTCATGTGATGTATAGAAGATAACTACATAACACAAATGTTATAATACTGTAATTACTATGAACATAATATGATTTCTAAAAAATAAAAGAAACATTGAAAAAGTTAGATAAACAGTGATCAAAACTGAAATATTATACCTCATTTTTAACGTTGTGGACAAAGGTATCTGCTCAAGAGTAACATAAAATAGAATACTTTTGAATAAAGGAACTTCTTCAAAAACATGTGAAGTCAACAGCTTTTATCAATATACTATGGAGTTATGCATCCACACTTACAATTTTGGGGAGGGATAAGTAATTCAAATAGCGATCAAATACAGAAAAGGGCTCTTAGATGCATGTTCGACTTAGAACCCAGACATTCATGTTCAGATTAGTTTAGAGAATATAGTGCAATGAATTACAGTCACTACTCTATATGCACTATATGCTTACTGTTTAATATTACTCTTGAAAAATAACAATAATGTACACTCGACTCAAAATTGCGGTATGTATCAGTACAATACGCAAAGATACTTAATTTACAATGGGCAATACTTATAAAGAGCTTCCACTGACAAAGATCTGTATCAGAATACTATCTTATTATTGTAGCTGGGTTCATCTCAAGTTTCAATAAACTTGGTGACAACATTAAAGGAGCTAACTATTGTATGTTTCTGGAGTAACTGAAAAACTATCTTCTTAAAAATCTTTCTACAATAAAATTAAGAGGTAATGATGAGACGTGTGACGTGAGAAAGATTGAGGTGAGAGTTACGAGAAGTAGACTTTCATGGACAGTGTAAAAAATGTGAAAATAAATTAACATTAATGGAGAGATTTAAGAATGAATACCAATGAGGTCTGAGAAGAAAGAATGTTGTTGTAAGCCCACAAAAGTTGAGGAATAGATTGATTGAAGCTGATGCATTTAGTGACTTGCTAATGACTGAATCGAGAAGAATATTTTTATCAAGATATAACATGCAAAAGAACATGGATTGAGGTTTTCGATATAAATGTAAAATCCACACAAACCTTAAATTCTAAATTTGTTGAATCAGAACTAAAGAAAATAAATTTAATGCTGTTTCCTGTTTGAAGAAATGGAGTTTTAACTCTGCAACTAATCAGTTTTTTTTAAGAAAATACACTAGGTTTTAGAATTAAAATATGGACATAAGTGCGATAACAATAAATATTCGAGTGTTAGGTGAAGGATTGTAGAGATTCAGATGATTATTATAATTGCAATAATTGGATCAAAATTCATCTATAACTATTGGTGTGTAGTTGATCAAAATTTCAAGTGAAAAATAATAAATTTGTGGTGTCAGGGAAATACTTTCAAGAAAATATCCCTCAGTAGAAGAAAGAAGGTCATGGTGACAGATACTCATATTTATTGCAAGGGAGGAAATGCTGCTCCCTTTTTGAACACAAACACTTCTGTGAAAGGAAAGTGGCCAGGTGCAGTGGCAGCTCTGTCATGACACTGGGGACCAGAGGACCAATTATTATGAATCACGTACTTCGTAATAGCATATATTATACATACTATTCAAGAAACAGAACAAATCAGAAGCTGAACAACCTTTTTGTGACAATATTTGGTATAAAAATGGAAATGGTTATTAGATTTTGGATTATGCAGAGCAGACGAGTTGCACAAGATTGTTGTGCGAATGTCAAAATACAAATTGGGCATTGTGGGTATGACCTAAGCACATTGGAATTCATTTGGAGAAATATTCATTTCTAGAGACAAAACCTTGTTTTCAAAATGGTAAAAGAGGAGAGGGTGGGCATGCTGAAGTAGTAGGATTGCCAGTACAGTCTTTTAGAATGGCAACTAATTTCAGTGAGGATACTGACAATATTCCAAGTTAAATATTATATTTCTTTATTTTGAGAAAGTAATTTTTTAATACTTAGTATTATAATAAAATGTTTTCATATTGTAAGGTACGACACGATAATCTTGAACCCAATTTTCTATTTTCTCTCTCCAGACATGCCACATTAAATATTAATTGTCAGTATAGATATGAAACACACAGTTGTGCTCCCCTTCCCAACGTTCGATGAAAAACTTGATGTAAAATCGTGAGTCACCAGTGGACATCACTTTTTTTTTAGTTTTTGATGTCATATACAAAATACAGAACTCATATCTTATTTTTGAATTCAATGTCTGTTCGCCATACTATGTCAGCTCTTTCAAAAGAGGTAAAATTTAAGTATTTAAGTTTGAGGAAAAAGGGATGATTTAATTGATTGCACTAGTTTCTACCATTGACTCATCTCCGGACATCATCGCCATGGATGGACTTCACGTTTTTCTTACTATACACAAAAAATGATCTGTTTATAGAGATGGCATATGATGAGTAGGGCCTGGATTTTAATGACCTAAATGTCAGCGTAAAATGCAAGCATTTATGCCCTAAAACTTATATAAAGATGACCTTAAAAAATAAAATATGACTTTATATAAGTTTTTTTATATTCCTATTGATTTTTTATATAACATAAATACAAAATTCACTACGGAACAAATTGTGAGTACAGTACTTGATTTTTGCAATCTTTGAAACTATCACTTATTTTTAAAATTAATGCATGTGTCTGAAGAAAAAAAAGAAACCCACGAAGTACAGTACAATAAAACTTATCCAAACAATAAAACCTTGTTTTTTACTACTGCATACTACTTGTTTAAAGATTCCAACGTCCTCTCAGTCTTCAGTTTCTGCAGAGTTGCACTGGGTCACAAGGTGCATTCTGAGGTTTTCCATCTTGAAAGACCTTCGGTTGTCACTGAGGATAGATTTGTATCTGGAGAAGATCCTCTCCACATCGCATGTTGTCACGTATTTGAAGCCGGCGAGTTCACTGCAGAGCAGCTTCGGTTTACTGTCTTCAAATGCTGCGACATTCCCAGAAATGATGCCACTAATTTTGCACATTGTAGAATATCCAGGATTCCGCTGGAGAACTCTTTGTTCACTTTGTCAGCCACACGACCAAACTCACTCTGCACATGTTTCACAGCATCCAGGGCGTCACACAACTGAGTACCAGGAGCTTCCAGTTGTGATAGCTTTTGATATCACTGAAATGTTGGTGTTGATGTATGCCAAGTTTCCAGACAAGGTATCTGGAAAGACTTCTTGCACAGTTTTTATAGTACTTGATACATTGCTATCAAGCTCACAGAAGATTTTCTTTATTTCGGTGTAGTTGGTGCAGTACTATTCAGCAGCATTAAGCCAAGAACCCCACCATGTAAGAACAGTCAGAGAGGGGAGGGGCAGTGAAGGTGCTTGTGTAGACATTTATGATTTGCCTGCACAAGAAATGATGGAAAAAGAAGAATAGAGTATGAGTACAGGATAAGGCGAAAAATGAATAGTGATTACTAACAAGAACAGGTGGTTTAATAAAATGCCATGAAAGTAATGAAAAATAATGATGGTTTCCAAGAAAGCGTGCTGATGAGATGAGACGTGAAGAAACAGTTGAGTTGCTTGTAGAGTAGACTAGGTGGAACGGCACCTTGTTACCAAATTCCAACCTTTTCATGGTCATAAAATCTGTTTCGCGTTGTAGCTTTGTGAAGCAATGAAGGAAAGTCTTGAAGCAAGCGAAGTAATGTGGACGCAATGAAGTGAGCAAAGTAATGTCTCGAAGTAATGTCTGCCCGCGAGCAAGGGCCATGTGCCTTTTGTACACTTGAAGTTAGTGCGTGGTTGCCAGTTCGATTAGTTAAATCGATGATATAACCTGATAACACGACCAGGTATCGAACTGGGATGGCGTGTCGTGAGAAAGTAAGGATATTTCTTGACTCGCCCAACTTGAGTGATGCGGGTTGTGACTCGAATATAGACAGCAAAGGAACTTGTAATTAATATGCTAGATCATAAGATGTCGAATAATTTCCTCTAATCTTGATGGCAAGAAATTTGAATCGACGTATGGCATCAAGGGAAAATTTCCTGAGCTCGGCAACAATCAAGATGAGTC
Organism: Laupala kohalensis; assembly: GCA_002313205.1. NCBI lineage: Eukaryota > Metazoa > Arthropoda > Insecta > Orthoptera > Trigonidiidae > Laupala > Laupala kohalensis. The sequence continues at coordinate 62,824 of NNCF01128048.1, forward strand.
ACTCAACTCATTTAAAGAGAGTGTGCTCCAGAGATGATTCACTCCGCATGACGGAATAACACTAAAATACAAAAGAATGTCTGAACAGATTCGACTCACTTGATTAACAATAACATGTCGAAAAATGTCTGAACAGTGCTTATTCCTTGAATTTCTGCACCCGTAACGGAGCTTTTACAAAGATTTTCTTGCCACAGGAAAATAATTTGTCCACATGAGAGAAATTTGATCGCAACTCTGTGTCAGGCATGCGCAAGACAAGTGGCGTATATCATACAAGGGTAGAGAATCTGCAGCCCCTTGGCTGCTTTAGCCATGTATGAAGCGCCATCTGTTACTAGTAGCAAAACGATGTCTATGTTCACACCATCCGACCACAGTAGCTTCATGGAATTGTCGAACGAATTTGAGACAATATCACTTCAAACATTATCATGTGAGAGACATTTTAATCTTCTTAATATTGTGTCCTAAAAAATATGACAAATAAGGTGTAAATATTACTTTATATGCATAATAAAAAATACATTTTCCTACACTACAATACCTGGATTCGTGCATAAATTGTTGTAAAATTTACTTGAAGGTTCAGAAAAAATACATGACTTGTCATTAAAATCCTGGCCCTAGTAATGAGTACAAGACAATAATGCGGCACAATTATCCAGTTCTCCAACATCATTTGGTGCTGCTTTTCAACATACGTTTAATAAGTACACTTCAAGTGTGGTAAAGTAATGTATTAATCCTTGAACATTTTTGATCTTGCTCCGGATAAAGTGCTAAAAGCCATTCTTTGACATTGCTCTAAGGGTGGAAATAATAACTGTGGATGAAGCAAAGTTGATTGTCTAGCTCTGTTTTTTATAATACAAATCACGATGATGAGTCATCCAACAATGAGATATCAGATCCATGTTTCCCAGCGAAATCTGCAGATATCTTTCGACCAGCGCGAGATGTAGATGATCTTATAACTTTTCCCAAGGAATTTGAAGATTATTCAAATCAGAACAGATCCTGGATCACGCCTTCAGGGGAAACCAAACAAAAAATCGCAAAGTAATGTATCCAAATGTCGTTTATCGAAAAAATGTATTTGGAATGATGAGTGTTAATCGAAAAATATTTGATGCAACTTTCAAACCAGAACCAAAATAAACTGACTCACTATCTGTGAGATCGAATAAAACATTGTCTTTCTACACATCAGTGCAAATCGTTTATTCAGCATTTAGGGATTTAGTAGATTGAAAGAAGGCCTAATGTGATTTCCATTTTTTTTGTATTCCAATCGCAATCATTTGTCGTTAGAGTGAATGAAACTAGTGAACATAGAATGCTTTCAATATTGAATTCGCGCTCCTCCATCTGGCACCAGCCGAAGCGCGAGGCCACGGGGGCTCGAGAGGGCGTGGCCCTCCCAAGCAACACGCATGCGCACAGAGCTTGTTTACCACTGCGAGATACTCGGCCGCGAGACGCGACCTGTCCTTGGAAAGAGAGGTGAATCAAGTATGTTAGATAAAGTTAAATAAAATGCAAAATAATACCTGTAAAGAAAATTAATTATTTTTTAAAGAATAGTTTCACATAGTGTTTTTTGTTGTTGCGACCATTGACCTGGATAACTCAATTCACTTAAAGCCTTTTAGGAAAGGGATGTGAAAATTCTCAATTTTCGTTAGTAAATGTCACACCTGCATTCGTGTAATTTCACTCTAATGCACATCAAGTAATTTGGCCACAATCGTGGATCGCAACTAGCTGGATCAAGGAAGAGGTGTGAGAACATCTGACCTTTAGCAAAAAATCAAATGACTCGTTTTTTATTCCCAAACAGATTCAACGCACCTTGTAAATGAAGATCCGTCGTTACAAATCAATTTAATAATCCTGTAATATTCATCAATGCACTATATTTACATTCAGTTGTAATCTCATCAAAATCCAAAATAGGCTAGTACAATGAATTCATGACGAAGCCCTGACCTTCCCTCCTTCCCTTAAAGTTCGCAGGGTGATGAGCAGGGATGAACTTCTCTACTTGCTCAGGGTGGCAACATTTATTTAGATAGATAATACAAAATTACTTTCTAATTGTCATTTCACGTTTTTGAGGTATTTGATTTGCACGATTCGTTTCTCCTAAAATAATGCATAGGAAATTGTTCGAAAACTAATTTACAGCAGTTGTCAGGGCACAAGGTCAATCGGAACCTATACCCATTCCACTCAACATCAACAAGGCGGTTGGGTATTGTGAAACCTTGTGGGAGGTAGAGCTTACGTATAAAGGATGAGTCAGGTGGTCATTTTCAAATTGAGCGAATCCAGCGAATAAGAAAAAAACATGTCTTATAAAATATGAGAGCATGCATTCCTAACGTCCCGCCCGGAAGGTAGAAAAACTTAATTTTACCGTTTTCATTGGTCACTAGAAGACATGATTTAAATCTCACACGAATGGTGTGATGGAAGAAAGTGGCAAAAACCAATTAGATAATATTACAGAATTAATCTTAAGTGGAAACTTAACTAGTGCTTGTTTCATCCAGCAACTCAACTAAATTCAATAAATGTATCTTCCCCATCGTCGGCGAATTTGTCTCCTTTCCGTAGGGAGGCGACTTGCAATACGTGCGTCTCCTGCGTCGCTCACGATCCTTCAAAATGGAAGAAAATAATTTCTCGCTTGTTTTGACATTCGTCTAAGTTAATTCTTGTATTAAAATCAGATGATGCTGTCTAAAATACATGTTTAATAGATCAAACAATGAACTCATATTTTAAATCACTAGTAAGTCATTTATTGTATTATACTGCATTTTTATACATTATTTTGCGTATATTAATTTAATGTGGGGTTTCTTAACGTGAATGTTCTTACCACATGTGCTCCACTACCGAGGGAAAGATGGATTACTAACTAATTCCTGATAGCATTCGCTGAAGATTTTTGTCTAAAGTTAAAGCTGTGATATTGTCTGTGGAAGTTTCATTTTGTTGTGCTCAAATTTTGCATGTCTTGCCATTTTTTTCTTAGCTTTCTATGCATTTGATGAATCGATTTCTTGCTATTTTAACCTCATGGGACCATTTGAATTTAATTTAATAGGGCACAGAAATGTATATTTTTCAAGATTTTGTTTGAACTGTAATTTTTAGGTAAAATTACTATAATTAAGCAGAATTCCCATGTCATAGTAGAACTACTGTTTGAACGAGCTTAGTAGTATTTTTCAACTAACCCAATTTACACTTGCACGTTATTAGTGATAAATAAATACACATGTCCCTTTTTTCTAAGAGCATATTTCGAATGTTTAGTGCATTTTATTCAACGGCGGCGGTAAGGATTATACCCAATTATCACGTGTAAATTAAATGAACTACAGTCAATATAAAACATAATTATTACTTCTTTTACAATTTATAATTTCATTCAATAATCTTCGTTTCGATAGTTTATTTCGACATCCGTCCCACTGTACTTTCCTACTGTCTCTCCTACGTTGCCCGATTTTCTTCTTTGCGATGCGCTGAGCCGGAGTAGCGAACAGCCCAATCTTCGCGTACCCAGTAAACTCGACTTTTGTAAAAATATCAGTAACAACAATATGTATAAACCTTATTTAAATTAAATCCTATGTTCAATATGCAGCTGGTTATGAAACTACGTATCTACGCAGTTTGTGTCTAAGAAATACATTGAAGACAATAATGAAATTGTTTTTCATTTTATATCAAGTCGAGAAACGTGATATTTGTTCATTTTTATCTTTTATTATAATTTAATTTTGTTACCAGGGTGGGTTTGTCCCCCGCGCCGCAGACCCATTATCGCCGCCACTGATTTTATTGTATCTTTAGGGTATATTTTGAACTTTTTTTAGTGCATATTTTCCGATTTTTCAGTGTATATCGATCCGTCTTGCACCATAGACCAATGCATTATATACTATTTAATGAAAAGAACCTCTAGGTTTTTAGATTGGGAGTCAAAATTAATGAAAAAAAAAATAGTTTACTTGCACAAATTAACTACTTTTTATTTGTATTTGTCACCTCAATATTGCTTAAAATAATTCATATGACGAACTAGCATCGCAAATTTAACATCATAAACTCAGCGATATGCCGAATACAAATGATTTGTATGAAGAGCTGGTGTGTTGTGTGTTAATGGGCTTCCATGATACTAGTCTGTGGTACATGTGTCCCTGATCCGTGGTACATGAGGGTAAAAAGAAAAACTAGTGGTGCAAAACCATTTACGTTTCTCCTTCTGCAGCAGAGTGAGAAAAACTCTGGCGTGGTCTATTATATTTTGGTCGTCTTCCAGTGCTCTCTTCATGCTGAAAGTCGCTCTGAACTTATTACTGTCTTTATTTGAAATTTGAAAGTAAAAAACGAATATTCAGAAGATTTTTCAAAACGTATAGCGACATACCAGTCTTATAAATATCGTAAAAGTGTTATGTAAATGTAATTTCGTTGTAGATAGAAATTGATGTATTTTCGTATCTGTAGTGTATTTGCTATCCTCCTATGTATTTTATCATTATCAAACCTTTCATTTCAGTTTACGAAAAGTATATTCTAGGTCTGCTTGGTCCATTTACACTGATAAATATTATTCAAGCTTCTTGAAACAGTAAACGAATGTGTAAGTGTAACAGACAGAAATTATTTTACTGCGTCTATACCAAACTTTGAAGCGAAATACCACTAATACGGATGTAATGCATACTAATTGTACTTTGCATACTAAAAAATTTAAACAAAATCGTTGGACTAGTTTTTGAGAAACATTCAAAAGAGTACTTTGACCTTCATGTGAAGTACCCTTTGTTTTGAAGTAAAAAAAATAGAGCGCGTCAAATTGGTTCATCCGTTTACTCAGAATCGCTGCGCACAGACGGACGGACGTTATGCCAAAAACAACTTTTTCAGAATAAGGGATCGCCAATAAGGGACATTTCCGTCGAAATCTCGCTTTTGAATTTTTTCACGATTAAAAATACTTTCTATGTACTACGTATATGAGAAAGTAAAAACGACCGTTGAGGCGAAAGATCACTAAACCACTTAGCAGCAAAATACTTCGAGTTATTTATGAGGTAAATCTGATGGGAACATTGAAAATTTAAAGTTGAAACTGCAACAAAAACCACGCAAAATCTTAAAATTTACTGAATCAAGAACAACGAACTTTGCTTGCACTGTTCTCTAGTGGCTGAACAACTGGATCCTAGAGAACAGAAATTGCTTGATAACTGAGGATTGATCCATGGAACAATAGTCTCCTCCACACTTAAAAGATTTACAATCAGCTTAACATATATATCGTTTTCTGGCTTTTCTCTTTATTCCATCTTTCCTAGCTCTATATCATATGCAAACAACTCAAATTTAGCCAATGTCCACTTCTCGAGTTCATCTTTTGCTCTCTATTTACCTGACTCTCTCTTCCCCGCACAAAATACATTTCCCTCTTCCCCTTTCCCACGTCTACATTTCATTTCTTCCCCCTTTCCATCCCGCACAAGGCACTAGAAACACGTTGGACTCTGTCACTTTTCACGAAGTCAACCGTCCTACGATAACCTTATTTGAAGCGAAAGGTGAGTTCGTTATTTATTTGCTTTTTATCAGTATAAAGTTGCTTAACGTTTACTTATTTTATTTGCATTAAGTTAATTTTTTATATTTTCTTATCATTCCACTAAATCTCTAAATTTGTGTATTTCTATTAAAAATATTACTTACAGAAATTCTCTGAAACGTTACTTACATTAAAGCTATTTCCTTTCCACTGTTTTGAATACAAAGCAAACTTAAATTTCTTAATTCTCGCATTAAATAGCTTGAGAGACTTTTTCTTGAGTTTCCTTTACCTTCTATTGTATCTAACTACTCGTTTAATATATATTTTTTTGAAGGAATCTCTCTCTCTCTCTCTCTCTACATAAACTCATATAAATTAACAAAAGTTAACGTAACGAACTTAAAAGAAAGATAATTTAGCGCGTTTTCTGGACTCTCAGCTGTTTCAAAAAGAGTGAAAGCGCTTAGTGATCCGCAAGTAGTATGCGCTCCTTCCTTATCTGCAAGTGACAATAACTTCAGTGGATTAGCGTCCTCGACCCTTCCCTCATCGCAAGTGCAACGCGCAAACATTTCCGAATAACCGCAGTCCAAGTAAACCGCCACTCTTGAAAAGCCCGTCATGATGAAATACTTAATATATTCTCCCAAAATACTGTTAACGCAACAGCACTTAGCGATACATGGCTTCGTGAATCTACCCCTTCTCAACACGTTTCTCTGCCCGGTGTAGCACTGTATATCAGAGATGATAAAAAAGTAAAGTATTTAACAATATTGTTACTAGTATTTTCGATAAACACGACCCCCAAAAATCCCATCGCATAACTAAACCTGCAGCTCCTTGGCTCACAGATAATATCAAAGCCGTAATGGAAAACCGTGGTGCAGCCTATTTGGTACATAAGCGTATTAAGTCGGACGAAAGCAATTCAGAAAATAAGAAACTAAGAAATCTTTGGAAATCGCCCTACCAACTACTGCTCATACTCTTAATTTTTCCCTTATGACCAGTACTGATCCTGAATCTTGGAAAACAGCCCTGATTCGTCCAATTCCGAAATGTAAAGGCCCGTCTAGTCGTAGCGACTATCGTCCCATCAGCATCTTACCGACTTTGTCAAAAGTTATTGAGAAAATTGTTCACCGACAAATTATCGATTACTTAATAATAAATAATGAAATAGATCCGTACCAGTCAGATTTTCAGCTAGGCAGAAATACTGAATCAGCTCTTCTTAAAGTTGTAGAAGATATTAAACAATCATTAGTCTCTGGAGAAATTACAATACTAACATTATTAGATTTAAGTAAAACGTTTGACTCAGTGGATCATGCATGATACTTTGATATCAAAATGTAGGAATTTAGGATTTTATGAATCAAGGTCCTGATATGTACATTTTAAAATTTTGTTTTTCACATTGTTTAAATAACTTCGGTTCTCTAATTTAGATTGTTATTTCGACTTCCATGTAATTCTAATTATTTGTGGTTTTATTTATTATGTTCAATTTCAACTACTACTGTAATTTTATTAATTAAATTCTAATTAATTTGTAGTTTATTACAGTCTTAATTTTCTTAAATTCCTTAAAGTCTTAAATTTCAAATACTATTTTAATTTCAATTATTTTTGTAAATTCAATTATTATTGTAAATCTAATTTTCTTCATTATTAATTATTTTAAATTTTTACTATTATTGTAATTTTAATTATTATTGTAATTTGTCTTTTATCTTTTGTATGTGCATTTTCTGTACACGGTTTGGCGGAAGGGCAGACCTCATGGTTTGAGCCAAACCCAACGATCCCCTCTTCCCCCTCCCGTTCATAAGTCCCCCCTCTCCCGCCACTGACAGCCAGCAGCGCCAAGGACACCAGTGCCTTCATAAGAGCGGGCGCTTGCTTAGCGATACGCCATAATCTCGACGCGTCGCAAACTACGACGTCGCTGCCGCTGCTGCCACCGTCATGCCTCTGCCGAGTTTTGTGCCCTACGGTCCGGAGAGCGACTTCCCTCTGGAGAACTTGCCTTACGGCATCTTCTCCACGGAAGATGACGTAAGTTCCTACCGCGCGCCGCCAATGCGCGCCTCTGCGAAGGGACTGCAGGAGACAACGGATTCTTTCTTCGTCTACAACGAAGGAGGGGGGGGATCCGTCACCGCATCAGTTATATTTTACACAATTTTGAATTTAAAAGCGTTTATAACTATTTTAAAGAAAATGAGAACGTTTGAACCTAGAATTGAAATCATTTCGTCAAATTGATGAATCAAAACTAGATTAAACGATAAACAAACATTTTTAGTTAAAAATCCCAACGTTCAATTTATATCAACTGTATACCTCACCAATTACGATAGTATCTTTGAAGCGTTCAACATCTAATTTGCATCCTTAAAGGTTCCGTCCAAATTCTGCTTTCGATGATAGACTTTCTACTCCTGGTCAATTAGTAACGTAAAAGTAGATATATAAAAAACGTGGCTTAATTTAATAAGAAATGCTAAAGACTTTGAAATTTGACGAATAAAGATTCTTTAAATTGTATTTGTACTCACAAATATTTGTATAATATATGAAAGCGTAATATAAATCGTAGGCATTATATAAACGGTACATACGTGTTTGTTAATAATTTTTATACAAATATTCGAATGACGAAATGTGCTCTTCAATGCTATAATCCGAAACAAAATAATACTGAAATTTAAGAGACAGTTGTGACTCGACTATCCAGGTTTTTTCGCGGCGAGCAATAAGTGAAACGTAGCTCTGGCTACGATATTTGATTTTGTATTAAAATGACAAATTGTTCTTACATTTCGGAATTATTGATAAACTCTTGTTCAATATATTCCAATCCATTGAAAGATTATAGAAAATCATGTAAAAAAGATACATTGTTTAATGTATTGATGGCACTAGCGCAGTTTTCATCTATTTGAGAAGTTTCACATTTTAGACCGGGGAAGGAAAACCGGAAGAAAATGATGACGTAAAATCGGGTTTTGTATTACGTCATACCATGTCAAATCAACCAATGGATTTTTTACATTTTGGTTCACGAGGAGAGGAAATTTCAGCTTCTTTACCTTTTGGTTCTTTAGTTGTACACTTTAAAAGATTCAGAAAAAAACCGCTTGATTTTGATCGCGCGTTGCACATTTTAATCATTTGTCATAGAGAGCTAAAATTGGTGTCGTATAATATTCATCATAAGGACCATAATAAAATTTAAAGAGTTTTGGAACAATTCAAAAATCGATTTTTTGAAAACCCATCCCTTCGAAAGTATTAAAAAATATATCGGTTATACTCGGTTTGACCACTGAAATGCAATTTTTTAGAATGAAGATGGATTCTTGTACTAAAATTAATTTTGGTGATAGTAGCGCCAACAAATTGAGAACTACAACGACGCAGGAGCAGAACGATACCCCTGGTTGTGAAGCTAAGTCAACGTACTAAAGAACTTTCCGATAATGTTCAATTTCGAAAGAAAGAGGGGGTACTGAACTACTCTGAAAAAATGATAATTACATCAAATCATCACAAAATTATCTCGTTTTCTTCGTCCCTTTTGTGAATGCTGAAGTGGTAATTTAGTTAACAACAAAGGTATCACTGCTCGTGAATATCAACTACTGGCATTTCTACTAACTATGACGCGCGTACCTTTGCCCAGAGAAAATACCTGTCTAAATCAGGTTTTACTATTAGTACATACTGGCAGTTTAATTGACCACAAATCTGCTCGAGTGATACATCCTAGTTGTCTACTTGGAATGCTATTTAATCCAAATACTTGTGAATTCGTAGATAACGAGGTTTGTGTTTGTCGGAAATAATTCTGTGAGAGTAAGTGCACCAGTACTCGGCACTCGGGCGTTTAGAACCTAATAATGAGACATCACAGAACTTTTTCGCACCGGTTTTAATTTTGACGCTATATTCAATGTCTTCTCAATCGGAAAAGAGGCTTTCTAGGCAGTTTATGGCGCCAAAGATGTCATAAGGGAGGTCATAGAATCAGCATGTAGTTGCAGTATTATTCTAAGTGACGGTAATACAATTGGTTGCCGCCAAGGTTGTTTAGATTATCTTCGATTTTCCGTCAAAATATTATTCAACATTAATCCTTAAAATTCAATCATCTTTTATCTTAATAATTAGGATGTTTTCTTCTGAATTGCAGCTTTTGTTGTTGGACGTAGTGAGAGGGTATCTTCTACCAGCTCGCATTTTCCTCATATTTTCCGAGGACGATACCATGTCGACTACTGATGCATCTGATCTCGTGGTCGACTCCCTTCGTCATCTTATTAACCAAAGAAATCCAACAACAAGAACTGCTTATAAACTCTCAATATTACGAGAGAAACCATCTAGTGGTTGCTTTTCTAGTTAATTGTTGACTCGAATGCAAATAAATAATCCTACATATTGTGCAGTATTGCCATAGAAATGTTGAGTACCAAAGTCAGATGCGCTTCCCAGTGACGGGTACATTCGAATTGTACAGTCAAATTATAATTGTATTTCTTACTTGCCTAAAATACTATAACTAAAACTTTGGAGTAGAAGAAGAAATGAAGATATAAAACTTAGTTTGCGAAAAGACTTTACTTTTAGGAAACTGTTAATTCGGGGAACGGCGCTCTGGCAGTGTTTGTGTCTGCTAGGATTCCACGGTGCCCACTTCCGGAAGTAATGGCTTAGAGGATGGCGGAGTTATAGGGTTCTTTAGGAAACAAATAACAAATGATTCATTCATTGAAATATGTATAATAGTAAAATATATATTTTAATTATATTTCTTGGGCTCTAATGACCTTGCTGTTGACGAACCCTTAAAGCCCCATAAAATATATTTCTAATTAGATTACTTTTCTCTGATGGAAGTACCAAAACTGCCGAATTCCCAGAACTCTATCATCCGATTGGATTTTACAAAAAGACTGGAAACTGCCGTCAGCTGCCGCCACGGAGCGTGTCCTTGTTCTGAAGGAGTAACCGGTCTCGCGACTGCCGTCCCCTCGCACCTGTTCTGTCGCTAGGCTGCCTTCAACCTTCGACTGGATTTTCCAATTCGTAGTCGCATTCTGCGCGACACTTTTCATTTGTGTCTGTAAATTTTCCCTCCCTACAACATTTTTACGAAAGTAACTCCGTGATAAAAGTCCTCGCTAAAATGCAATTGAGGATTTCGGCAGAAATTTGCGGCCTGCTGCGATCGAAAAAAATGGCAGTAAAATTATTGTAATTCATTAATATCTCTCATTCTTCCGGTCCAGGTTTTTCAATTTTGTCAGTTTCTTTCCCCCAGATTTGATGTTAGTCTTCGTGTCTCAATGCTTCGGAAACCCTTCTCTCAACATCCTCAAAATGTTTCCGTTGTGTAGTTGGATTTCGAGTTGGATTTCATTTCGAGTTTCGTTGCATGGGGATGATAGATTTCCAGTTTTTCAAATACAGTGCTTCTGAGCTCTATTATTACAGTATCCATTTTTTCTCTGACTGTGACATATTGTTATTAGATAACACCTCCATGAACTTCGTTAAATTATCGGAACTAAACCTGATGTAACTACATTTCTGACGATAAATTTATTTACTCATATATAATTATCGTCAAAAAAATTAATTAAAAAAATATTTCGCTAACTTCAGGAGCGTAAATGAAATAACCATTTTTGTGGTAATTTTCGGTAATCACAAAACCACTCGTTCGCCTTCCACAACTGTACATCCCCATACAGGAGTCCCGGGTTCGATAACGTGCTAGGTGGGGGCATCTAAGTTAGACGCGTCTATACGGTTCATGCCTACTACTACCAGGAGACTACAAAGAGACGACAAACTGAATCCCATCTCCAGAGGAGTAACTTACGATACGGCACCAATTATTTGATCCTTCTATTCACATCAACGAAACAGAAGCTCGACAGTTAAGAAGGTTTGTTGATTCTCGAGACCTTTGGTTTGTGTATCATTTGTCTCACTAAATTGAAAATTTGGTCTTGCGATTCACTTACAGCAAGTAATTCTAACACGTGTTGCTTATTATTTCACTAATAGCTGCGAGCAGATAACTTTTTATTAATCAATTGTATTCTTTTTAACATATACTTGCGTTTGTCTACAGCCCGCGCCGCGACCTGGTGTAGCCATCGGGGATCAGATCTTGGATCTGAAGGCAGTGCGCCACCTCTTCGATGGACCACAGTTACGCCAACATCAGGATGTGTTCGTGCAGGTATGGTCAGGGATTCCATGACCAGCAGACTAGAGCACGTAGTTGTTATATCTGCTGTAATTAAGCTTTATTTCAACGGTGTGCAGCGGGAAGGCCCGGGTTTACCCACATATTTCAAAAGTTGCTTTTAAAAAATCCAATATATTTTACAAGAAACAAAGTTAAAAAGTTGGTTGACGTAAATGAGATGAGTGGCGCTTTCGTCGAGATACTAGGGATGGATGTTAATTAAAGTGATGGGGAATCAGAGGAAAAATCAAGATAGAAACGAGATCATGGAATCAACGTCCGGAAGTTTCTGTCCAGAGTGATAACCACATGACAGAAGATCTGCGGGGTGGAGCATACGCCACACACAAATCCTCTTGTACAAAAGGATACACTCCATTGCGCACACTTAAAACCCGCAAAATAAAACATTATCTCCCCCATTATATAGATACTTAATTGCTTAGTGTTCATTTCAATCATTACCAATCAATTTTTAGAACTTGAGCATACTCAAAAAAGGGTGCAACACTTCACTAACCCAATATATTAAGAATTGGCCACTATTACCACTGAAAAACTCATTAAAGAACACTAATTTCAATAACGTTTTTCTCAAAACTAACTTGAGGAAGAAAGCAAATTCCCACTGAAGAACTCTTACGCTCTCGAAAGTGCCTCAGACGCTTGAAAACCTCAGAATGATCCCCAAAACGCGATGTCTTCGATTTTAAATGATTAGAACATTACACGTGTTTGTTTAGACGCTCCGATTGATCCGATATCGCAGACGACAGTCTGAGATATCTTCTCTGTGACTGAATTCGATGTTGTAAACTACACACTTGTCAATAAACACTTTGGCTTTCCTTTCATCTCTTATTTCTTGTATTTGCGCCCATACATTCCTACACGATTGTTACAGTGTTCTCTACCACCCCTCAAAGTTTGTACCCTTAATTCGGGATCGATCTGTCTAGTACAAAATTGGAAGGAATTTAGCTTTCAGAAAATCAGAGATCGAGAGAATTTTTTTGTATTTCCTACAGAAATTCTGGCCTTTATCTTATTTACGATGCGCCTGATTTGGCAGGAGTCGCTGAACGCTCTGGCGTCGCTGGGCCCACCCGCGTGGAGCGAAGCGCGCGCCACCCTGCAAGCGTTGCTGGCGGCCGACGCGTCGGGCTCAGACGCGCGTTTGCGCGCAGACGGCGCCCTGCGCGTGGCTGCGCTTCGGCCTGTGGCGCGTGCGAATCTGCACATGCCGCTGCGCGTGGGCGACTACACCGACTTCTACGCGTCCATCCATCACGCCACCAATGTGGGCATCATGTTCCGCGGCCGGGACAATTGCCTCATGCCCAACTGGTATTCTCTTCTTATTGATGCGTTTATGCTATATTCGAAATGTGGTAATTCTGCACCCAACTGAAATATGAAACAATTCGAAAATGTAAATGAAAAGGCGTTCATGGGAATATTTTGATGCCGTGTCAATAATGTTCCCATTTCAGTCTTCGCAAATTAACCGTCGAAATGCATTCGATTTTTCTGCAGATAAATTAATTAAACGAATAGTTTAGTTTCACTGAAAAATGCAAAGAACTGGCAGTTTTGAATAAACGAACTTGAAAAATATTTGCTGCGCCCTTTCTCACGCTTCACACCGGAACATACTCCATTGACAAGAAACGTTTTATGAGAAAAAGTATGGAATGCGGATCCTCGCAATAACTTAATTTCTTGAATTGAAGATTTGCGATACAGACATGAGTCAGTCTGCAACATCCTTACCTCTTGTACCAGTAATTCTATCGCGCCGAAGAGGAGATCTAGAGTTAAAATCTCCATATATGATTACAGGAGAATTTTGCAACGTAGGATGATTATTTAAAGAAGTTATTTTTTGGAGGAATTCAGTGGTAAATTGATCAATTCGTTGAGTTATGTATAGATAGGGAAGAGTTCTTTTTATGAAGATGGCTGAGTTGTTTCTGTTCGGCATTCAAAATGAAGTCTGTATTCAGTGGGAATATTATTTTCTATGCCAATAAAAATACAGTTGTAACCAGTGGCGGATCTAGACCTCAATCTAGGGAGGGGGGTTAACCGGGGAGAGTTTATATAGTCATATTTGAACAAAGGGCATATAACATATATTTACCAATACAGATGAGATGTATACATTGCAATGGAGGACGATTAGCGTTACTCACATGTAACACAAAATTAGACGTCATGGAAATTAGAGAATACACTAAAAAGGATGTACAGGTGATTCGTGTACTAAAAGAAGAAATAAATAAGATAATAGTAAATGTATACGTAATATTTGGAAGTAAAAGGACAAAAGTTTTTTCGTATGATAAGAGAAATATGTATGAAAGGGGGAGGAAAGTTTATAGACAGATATGCTTACTTGCTTAATCGGTATTTCAGGCATTGATGCCTATACCGTACATCATGATTGGAACAGCGTTCCATTCATGATGTTTTTCAGCTTGAATACCACAAGGGCTCGCCACACCCGAGGGTGATTAATGAAATGATTTTTGGGTGATTTTTATGAATGATTATGGCGGTGAGATGATGATGAGTGAATGTTGTGGTGGAATGATAGGCAGGGGAAACGGGAGAACCCCGAGAAAACCTGCCGCGAGCACCGTTCCGTCCACCACCTCGGATTCTACTTGGATCGGACCGGGTTTGAACCGGCGTCCCCAGAGGTAGAAGGCGAGCGCGTTACACACTGCGCCACGGGTCGCCCCAGACAGATATAAGGGACAGGAAATATATTTGTGTGGAGATTGGAACAGTAGATGCATATTGTGGGGAGATCATACAGAGAACAAGAGAGGAAAAGAGTTAGAGAAGATAATTTTTGAGAAAGATCTTAGTATAATATATACGGGATTCCAACTTACTATGGTGGAAATGGTACATGTATTATCGACCTAACTCTACAAGGAAGGAATGAACGGACTATGGCAAATACGTGGGAGATTAATGAAGAGATAGAAAGCGATCATAAGACAATAATGTTTATAATAGAAGAAAGAGATAAGAATCAGGAAGAAAGGAGAAGATTGAAATATAGGAAAATAAATGGGGGAAAGTTTCAGAAAGGACAAATGGGCAAGGAATATAAGATAACAGATGATCAGAAGACATAAATCAGCGGGTAGAAAACCTGCAACAAACTATATTGAGAATATTAGAGCCATATTGTGCCAAAAAGATAGTGGGACGGAGAAGAGGACAAACATGGTGGGACGAAGAATTACAGGAAGCCAAGAGGGTACGAAACATGAAGAGAAAGTGATATAAAAGGATGCAGAAGGGAACAGAAATGTATGAAAGGGAGAGGAAAGTTTATATAGAGTACTTAAAAGAATATAAGAAGTTATTTTGGAAAAAGAAACGGACAGAGTGGGAGCAATTTGTATCAGATAGCATGTCAACGAATAGTTAGGTCGTACCATATGAGATAGGCAGGGAGAAAATCAAGAAGAGAACGATTTGGAAAACAATCAGAAATAGAGATACAATAAAAACTGACTGGACAGATGTGGGTAAGCAATTGATACAGGACATATTACATGGAGAAGAAGAGTAAATAATGCAACACAAGGAATATGAGTATGTCGAGACAAGTAATGAAGAACAAATAACATATGCAGAGGTATTGAAAATAGTGACTGGACTCAAAAATAACAAGAGCCCTGGATATGACTGTGTCACGAATGAGACAAGAAAGAAAATGTAGCCAATATTAGGACAAGAAATTATGATTTTTTTTTCAAAATTGCTACAGTTACGGATATTTTCCGCGAAATTGGAAAATTGGGTTATTTAAATTATCCTTAAAGCCGTGAAACAGAGATCAACATGTTAGCACACCGTACAGGCCAATCACTTTATTACCTGGAACAGGAAAAATTTAAGCGTAAAGGTTGGAAAAAGAATCAAAAGGAAAGTTGCATGCAAACCAATACTGTTTCTCCGCTGGAGTAGGAACAGAGGATGCGGTTGGGCACTTGTTAAGGAAGGTCAAAGAAAAAGCATCAAGATATGTACTTGTTTGCATCGACATTCAAGGAGCGTTTGACAGTGCCCAATGGGCCACGAATATAACAGGATTGAAAAAGAGAAGTATACTATTGCAACTAATGAAATTAATAATGTCGTATCTGGAAGACAGGAATGTGATTTTAGAAATAGATAATGAAAAAATAATCAGTTCACTGCGGCAAGGCTGTCCACAGGGCAGCCATATCGACCCAATTTTTTTGGAAGGTATATTGTTTTTGGTTATTAATGTTATACTAGAAGCGATGGACCAAGAAAACGTTGAAAATATTGCCTAAGCAGGTGACATAGCCATATTAGTAGAGGCAAATAGCCGGAAGGATTTGGAGATAAAAAGTACAATAATATTAGAGAAATTTGAGAAAAATGTGAAGAAATTAAATTAACAATTTCGAAAACAAAATCACAGGGAATGGTATTCGGGTTAAAGCAGCGAGGGAAAATCAGAAGAGATTCAATTATTAAATTTCCAACATGGCGGTTACAATTATGGCAGGTAATAAAGTATTTACGCATAATGATTGATAATAAGTTAACATTTACAAGTCACAGAGCGCATAAGTCAAAAGATAAAGAAAGTAATGTATGGATTACATAGAGTTGGCATTAGGTAAACTACAATAGGACCAAGGAAATTTGTGGGACTATATCAAGGAGCACTCAGACTAGCACGGTATGAGAAAAGTAAGCATACGCACATTGAAAGAAAATTGAGTTGTATACAAAGCAGATGTCTTCTGCCCTAGAGTAATATGTACAAGAGTACATCAACCAAAGCATTGCAAGTGTTATTGGGAATAATGCCAATAGATTTAGAAATTGACAAATATTACTTAAGAGGAAAGATACGGAGAGGAGATATGGTGCAATTAGGAACAGTACAAGATGATAAGACCACAAAAGGATGGAAGAGTATAATATGGAAAGAATTAATAGATTGCTGGAATATACGCAGTCTGTACTGTTTTTTGACAATAAATTTATTAATATTGAATTTATTATTATTATTATTATTATTATTATTATTATTATTATTATTATTATTATTATTATTATTATTATTATTATTATTATTATTATTATTATTATTATTANAAAGGTTTCCATTCCTATACCTTCTTATCAGTACTTTGTTTCCCCATTCTGTAGAGGTGGTCAAACCAGCTCAATCTTTGAGATTTAATGCAATTTATTATATTTTTATTATGAATTAGTTTGTTTAATTCTGCTTTTTTTTAATTCTCCAAAAGCCACTTTCTTCTCTTGTATATCCAAACATCTTCCTGAGTATTTTCCTTTCAAGCACTGCAAGTTTTTCCTTATTTGCATCTTTTAACACCCATGTTTCACTACCATATGTTACTATGGACCTTATAATTTCATAGTTTTAATTTCATGGTTTTCTTTCTTAAACATTGGGTATATAACCCCTTCCTTCCATTTAGTTGGTATTTGTTCCTTTTCCCATACATTTAGGATTAATCCACATAATATTTGACCAAGTGTCCTGCCTCCTCTTTTTATGAGCTCTGGGGGAATATTGTCTGAACCGGCAGCTTTACCAGATTTTAAAATCCAAATTATATAACATACTTTTTCATATGACAGAGGTTCCAGTTCATGCTCTATTTCTAATAATCCTTCTGGACAGTGGGGTAAAACATCTTGTGTATATGCAGTTATGTTTATATTATTTTTAAAATAATCTTTCCACCTTTCTAGTACTGCAGGTTTTTGAAAGATAATATTTCCTTTTTCGTCCTTAATTTTAGGGTAGGCACACTTAATTTTTTCTTTTGCAGTTCCTTGATTTCTTTAAAAAACGTCCTTGTGTCTCTTTTTCTGTAACTCTCTTTCACTTGGTTGATTTTATTGTTTATCCAATCTCTCTTCTTTGCTTTACAGATTTTGTTGGCTTGCAGTCTTTTAAGTTTATGCAACTCAAAGGTAGCTCTAGTTTTAGCTTGTATGTATATAAATCCTGTCTCATTTTTCTCCTGTGTTATTTGTCTGCATTCATTGTCCCACCATTCACTCCAAACAGGTTTTTGCTTCCCAATTGTTTCAATAGCAATATCATTAACTGTTTTTTGAATGTTATTCCATTCTTCATTTACATCTTCTGCAACAGGGAGATTTTTTAAGTTTCCTGTAGTGTTCTGAGCGACATTCCTTGAGATTAGACAAGCTGGCTTCATTCCAATTTCTTACATACGGTATTTTCTTCTTACATACCGCAGGAAGATTTAGGTGAAGAACTGTTCGCACTAAATAGTGATCTGAATCAATATTTGGGCCTCTTAGGGCTCTTACATCACTTATGAGGTCTTTTTTGGTGCTGTTGATCAAGACGTGACCAATTTGGCTCACCACTGTTTGTCCGGGAGCATTCCATGTTCCTAGTTCCATGAATTCTCTTATGCTGGAATTGTGTGCTCATTATCGTGAAGTTGTGTTCTAATGCAAATCCACATAGGAGTTCTCCATTGTTGTTTGATATCTCATGCCAAGTGTGCCCACCAATTACTTTGCTATAGGTCTTTTTCTTCCCTAATTGCGCATTCAGATCTCCTAGAATTAAAATAGTGTCACTCCTGGAAACATTTTCTAGTACCTGTTCCAGATCTTCATAAAACTCCCCTTTATATTCCATTTCTCTCTCTTCCGTGGGGTCATATACACGATTAATGATATGTTATTATATTTTCCATTAATACATAATTTACACATTCTTTCATTACGAGGAAACAAAACTGATGACATGTTTTTGAAGATGTTTTTTAACAAATGAAAACTGTTCCTGCTTGACCTGATGTGTTTTTTGTGCCACTGTAAAACAGAGTAAATTCTTTCTTATTAATAACTCCGTTTTCCTTCCATCTTATTTCCTGCAATGCATTTTGGTCAATTCATTCATTTTTCCTTGTTGCAGTAGGGTAAGAACATTCCAAGTACCAATATTCATAATGTTATTTCTTAGCATGATTTGTTGTTTGTCCTTGACAGTTTTCCGAGGTAGATTGTTGGGATTTTTAGCAGTGGGCTTTTTCACAGGGGACAGGTTGCTGGCCTGATGCCTTAACCCTCCTTCTTCATCCGGACTTGGGACCGGCACAGCACTGGGAGGCTACTCGATCCACCCCCCAAGCACTGCAGGTGGAGTTATGAGATTTTAACAGGTCATGGAAATTTCAAGGACTACTTGTGTAAAAGAGATCTAACAAGAAGAGGAAGATGCAGTAAGTCGTGTATTACATAATTGTAAGATCGTGGAAGAAGATAGAAAGAGCTAAGGAAACATGGAATATTTAGCGATAAGAATTGGACAGAATATATTGCTCTGGAGGAAATATATAAGAAATTTGAAGAATATGTTAATACAATAATGGATATGAAGAGAGTGTACAACTTGATAGAAGGGGGTTCCCCACTTCCTCGCGGTGGAACTGAAGAGAGATATAAGAACAAAAAGAACACGGATATAACATGTAGATACAAAAAGGGATAAAGCCCGGGTAATGGTCAAAAATGTCGATAAACCGGGTTGTATAAAACAATTAAAATGAAAAAAAATACCTTTAAATAAAATGCATCAAATAAATAATTAATAATTAACAATCTGATATTATTACTAACAAAAACAATTATTTATTAAAGTTATTAATACCGTATTATTAATTATATTAATATAGTATTATTAATAACAACAACAATTATACTATTAATAACGATTATATCATTAATAACAATGATATTATTAATAACAATTATAACTGATAACAATCATTAATCTGATAAAACGTTTACAAAGTATGCCATTTATCAACTTCAATTTCATCTGTTACGAGTTCAGGTCCAATGGGGGGGACTATAACCCCCTTCCCGCCATTGTTCCGCCACTGGTTCTGACACAGATATAACATATCTCACAATAAAGATTTTCTGCGAACAGGTTACCTTACTGAATTCTCGTTACTTGTCATGAAGTGTGCAAATATTCAAACTGTTATTTCCTAATTTAATTTGATTGGATTAACTGTTAAAAGCAAGGAAAGGAGGCTCCATAGCTTTCTCTTATGATGTCTATCCAAGTTTTTAATTTATTTAGGTTATTGTGTTTAGAAAGAATTAATAAGTTATAGGTTTACATCATAAAACCAATTGGAGAAAGTTAATAGCTCGCCTTTTGTTGAGCAGGCGCCATCTCCCTGTGGGCTATCACGGGCGCGCGTCATCGCTGGTGGTGTCCGGGACACCTGTACGCCGGCCTCGAGGTCAGACGTCCCCGGCCGAGGAGTCAGACCCCGCTTCCAGTCCCAACTTCGGCCCTTGTCGCCTCCTCGACTTCGAATTGGAGATGGGCGCCGTGGTGGGAGGTCCGCCCACTGGATTGGGAGAGCCTGTGTCGGTGGAGCGAGCTCACGAGCACATTTTCGGCTTCGTGCTCGTCAATGATTGGAGCGGTGGGTGAAGGATTCCTATGGAGCGAAAAGGAATGGCGTGTCTTCTGAGACCTTTCAAAATCTTCTTTCGTAAAAATTGTTATTTCCATCACACTTATATAACGGCTCACTCTCCTACTTCACAAATAACTTGCAACGATGATTCCGAGTTTGAAATTTCTCACTTTGATTCATCTGCTCACAATTACCTCACGTTTTTACAATTACCCCTGAGGCAAAGGGACAATTGTAAACAACAAATTATCTCCTAACGTAAAGTACAGATCCAGTGACAGTGTAGAAATATGTCATTGTAGATGTAAATTGATTCCGATTCGATTTACCCATTATCCCCAATTTACTTGTGGATTTTTATACAAACGCCATCGAAACGTCTGACGGCCCATAAATGACTCATTATATTTTATTTTTACTCAGTTTATTGGTGATTTTCCTTTCACATCAACCATGTATTAAGACCTATTGTAATTAAAGTCACCTTCATGTACAAAAACATCGAACCATAAAAACTGAAAAACTTTTGCAGTTTGTTTATATTTCTCGTTACATTCAGCGTGTAATAGTTCCCTTACAATCTTCTCCAAGTATTTGTTTCATATGTCGAAAAATGAATATCCAACGACAGGATTATAATTGCATGTTCACTATATAATACAGTTTGCAAGTTAATATTATATAAATACAAACTTCATATAAATACAAACTTAATATATAAAACTCAAAATTATAAACAACAACGACGTTAATACATGCGTTCCATATTCAATGAAGTCAAGTGAGATCAAATGTGGCGTTTGCGCATACTCCCCTTTATAGGGCCTTAGTTATACTTTCTTAAGGGAGAATTAGCGTAGGTAGAATTAAATTAGTATAATATCTTAAACAGACATAAATATACAGAGTAACATGAACTTATTGCAATTTCAACATGAAAGACATACCTCACCGGCCATTTAAATAAAATAATTGGAATTATAATTGATGGCGTATTACATTGTGTCTTATGGAGGAAACACTTTTTTTCAATAAAAGATCAGCTTTTAAATTTCGAAAAAGATGGAAGTTTTCTTTGGTTGGTAGTTTAATTTTCCATTGTATATTTACATCACTTTATACTAAATGGTACCGGGTATTACAAAAGATATTCTACTTTTTCCGAGGTCTGATAAGGCATAAACCACGAAACGGTTGCTTGTACTTAGTGCTCTTGTGCACTTCAAGCGAGTTAAACGAGATCCTGAATATTGTTAATACTATATTATTAACTGATAGATCTAAATTAAATCAGGTTTTTTCATCGTAATTCATATTGATGTGTTTTGTAACAATTATAGTAAAAATAAAGGAAACAATTATACTCCTCAGCGCGCGACATCCAGCGCTGGGAGTACCAACCGTTGG
This sequence comes from Laupala kohalensis, assembly GCA_002313205.1. Lineage (NCBI taxonomy): Eukaryota > Metazoa > Arthropoda > Insecta > Orthoptera > Trigonidiidae > Laupala > Laupala kohalensis. Next base: position 84,641 of record NNCF01128048.1, read on the forward strand.
GGCCTTTCACTGCCAAGAACTTCGCGACGTCTCTGTCTCCTTGGGTAGTGACCTTAGATGCCCTACGCCCCTTCGTGGTTCCGAACGCGCCACAGATGCCCGAGCCTCTGCCCTACCTGCGCCACAAGGACGCTTTCAACTTCGATATATCACTGGAAGTGGCTCTGCGCCGTAAGTAGTCGCTTTGAATTGTCGCATTCGGCGGTTCAAGAAGCCCGGTTAAATTAGTATGGAAGAATTTATTATTTGAAAACGTTCGAAATAGTTTATTATGAAAAAGCGAAAATAAGTTTTGGTCGTTAAAGAAACCCTACGTGAGGGAATACACAGTCTCCAGGCGAAGATGTGTAACTTAAATGAAAGACATGGGTGATTCTACAGAAATGGGGTAACTTGCGCATCAGTTTTTACAGCATCAATTTGAGGATTTTAAAACGTTTCTTGCCACAGAATCCCCTCCTATAACGTTCTTTGGTTGATTGCTTTAAGATAGCTTCATAGAAATTTCTCGTTTGTGATGTACAATCACTCGAAACAGAGTGAAAAACTACAAATCTTCTTCTGACAATTGAACCCGGAGTGACTTGTTCGAGAGCAAGCATGCTAACCCCTAACCACCGGAGCAGCTAGGTGCAGGGACGTTCCCAGGATTTGTTTATGGGGGAGGGGGCTTGAAGAACATAGGTTCGATAGGATATAAATGAAAACAAAGTTTTTTCAGAACAATTTGATCTAAGAAGGAAATTTATAAAAGACAAAGAAAAAGCCCTTCAGTGTCCAGGAAAGTGAAAATAGTAAGTCTGGACATGACAAAGGAGTGAGGGATCGGTGGTTAGTAAATTATCTATATCATGCACATTGAATCTGATTATATTAAATGGTCTAATTCATTTGCATCAATATGCTGAACTAGCAAAAAAAATAATTACAAATCCAAACCAAAATGTATAGGGCGTTTCGGACATGTATTTCCCAATTTCTGTAGAATCAGTCATATGTTATTGTATGAGTCGTCATGAATCCGTATTAACTCCATTCCTTAATCGTTGAAGAAATTGAGTCTCCTTAATAAGCTGCATATCACAGTCCTTACAGAAACAATTGTAGCGATTTTGTATTAATATGTTCATAACATACGACATTAGATTAACACCTGCATATATTACCTCATTTCCATACGCGTCCCTTCGCACTGATGGAGGAAAACGGAAACAAAGTTGGGTTCAAAGGAACTGTGATAGCATTTTCTTAATTTATTTGTTTTCTCCATCTTGACTGACGCTAGAATATCATGATTGAATATGAGAGAAATTGTTATTCAATGTGATGTATGTGTTACAGTAGAAATCCGAAAACTGATAAATCCTGGTGTTTCTATCGTCCACGATGGTTTTTATGGTTTTTGTGGTTCTAGCGCACGAGGGTGGGTCACCGACTACTATCTGTCGCACCAACTCCAAGGAATTGTATTGGACTTTCAAGCAGATGGTGGCGCATCACACAGTGACGGGTTGCAACCTCAACCCTGGGGACCTTCTTGCGTCGGGGACAATCAGCGGACGGGTGAGGACATTACTATTGCTCAGGCAATTTCTTACTATTTAATGAAGCTCATCTTATTCGTGATAAAATTGGAAATACTGTGCATCCTACGTTTCTTTTTGTGAATTGAATCGACAATACGATTAACGTGAAAGAAGGAAGGACATTTAAATGTAATATCAGTGTTAGTATTTTGCCACTTCGTGAGATGTAACATACCCGATAATATTTGACAACCAATGACTAATATTAGTTTTTGGACGATAGATCGACAGCAATTTGGACGTGCTGGTCATAGAACGTGATGTTTTGAATGCTTAGGTGGCACACTCGTACGGTTCACTGCTCGAGCTGTCGTGGAAAGGCACCAACCCTGTTTTCCTGGACGACGGGCTGCACCGCAAGTTCCTTGAAGATGGAGACGAAGTCATTATGAGAGGTGGGTAGAGTGGAATATAGTACGAAGAAAGACTTTTCAACATGTGACGTGTGCTGATAAATGAATGGCCAACAGTAAAGAGTACCAGCCCTTGGGAAAAATTTTACTTTGTTGGTAAAATGGGATGTTGTAATTATAGTGCAACATATTCCAAGCGCACCATATACAAGTTCGAGAAAAAATGCAACTTTTTGGATGATACATATGTTATTTCGAAATTGAGTACATGTAATAAATAAAAATCGAAGGGCATATAGATTGCGGGACCGAAGAATTTTTTTACTCGTAATATCCATCTAAAACTTTGGGCGGTTTTTAATAATAGTGTAAAGCATGCCTTCGTTAATTTACCATAAAATATGTCATATACAACATCAGCATACCTCTCGAAAGGGTCCTAACCTATGGCATGCGTGAAAAATGTTTAAAACATCAAAGATCAATTTTTAATGAGATTATAGTATATACTGTTTTGATTTTGATTCAATAAACATAAAATAAGATTGATCCATAGGTGCTATTAGTTAACTTATCCAGAACCATTGTTTGGTGGAGGAGAACTCTCCAGAGTTATTTTTAAGCCTTCAGTTCGATGTCGCTTCCTGTGTTCTAGAAAACGAAGAATGTAGTAAAGAAGAAATGAGGAATGAGGTAGGATAGTTGAGTGTACTTCAAATTTTAAAGTTGAATAAAGAAGTTTTAATGTTCTTTGTGCAGGTTTCTGCCAGGGAGAAGGCTACCGAGTGGGTTTCGGAGAATGTTCTGGCCGCGTTCAAGCCGCCCTACAAGAAGCCTGACTGCAGACGCCAAATGTACCGTAGACATCGACTGTACGACTTCAATGCAAAGGTCTTACACAAAAGATGGAATTGCAACACGGCACCTCGACACGAGGTACGCGAACCCTTGAGTTCGCGACTGTGAATTTTCTCCACTCCTTAGTTTTTCGAGTGTGGCGGCTCCGCAACGGGAGCCCAATCCTTCTCTGGATGAAACTGTTTTTTATTGTCGATACGCAACCTCAACATATCGTACAAAGAAGACTTTGAAAACACTGCCAACAGAACCATTTCGCTAGACAGTTTTATTGTAGCGTGGTTTAAAGGATCATAATGTGACATGTGGAGATCATAGACCCCACAGTCTCTGCTGCGGATTGTCCGTGATAGCATGAGACAGAATATACTGTTTGGTATCTCCCTCTCTCTCGCACAGGAGGGAAGGTGCGCAATGACATGTGCGCAGCAGAGAGGACTGGACATAAAAGGAGATATCAATGTAATAAATTGATATTACTTTAAATCACAAAGCAGATTTAATGATCATACAGTACACACAATATCAAAAGAGAAAATTAAATAAAACAAGCCGGATATCCACATAATTAAGTAAATTATTACATATACACATAAATAAATGTTACATCAACATAATTACTTTAACGAAGTATATAGCAATCATCTTTAATAATCTGGACTTCAATATTCATATGGGTACTGTACAATCATAGAAACTTGCACTCTCAACTTTTTAAATTTCCTTGCTACATTGGTCATAAATCGAATCCTGTTTCCCAAAATTGTTTGGGGTATTATATCCGCGTTGGCTAAAGTCAAGTTGCCAACTATTCACGAAACTTAGAAATATTCACCAAACTACTTCTTATTAATTAATAATTCAGTCTACTGATTTCTTTATATTGGATGAGAACAATTATTTTGTGATTTTAGGACTTGGTAATTAATTTAGACTGTCGTTTGACTCCTTTTTTGACAAGGGTCACATTGTCTTCAGTCAAGTGATGCTACTTCAGAAATAAGAATTACAAAATTTATATCGGATTTCAAAGCTGCAGAGCTTACGATGATATCAATTTGATTCCATGTTATAAGTGTGCCAGAGTAGGACACAGTGGCGAAAACTACGGAAATAAATTAATGTGCTTGAGATGTTCGGGTGATCATTCAACAACTGATTGTGATAGGAGAAGTAAACTAAAATGTGCAAACTGTGTGTATAGCAATTAAGAATTTTGTGGTAATAAAAACACGGAGCTTGTTGCAACAGATACGGAAAAATGTGAGTACCTAAAGTTAATGTTAGAAGAAAAATTAGAAACATTGACTCTCCAATCTTGCTGATTATACCAAAATTTCCGGGCCATAATTACAACGTACCTTATCGACCAAAGACTGAACCACTGCATAAAGAACCAAATAGTGGTATAAACGTAGGCTTCCGCGACCGGTGTCAGTATGAACTTGTTTGTCACGGACAAACTAGTTCATAAACAAATGTTGACTTGCATAACCAACCGATTCCAAAACAACTTGAAACTCGAGTAGACCAAGAGACATGATAGACACAGAATATGACACTATAATTACATAAGAGTGTAGTCTGCTGGGTTTTGATGAATTAAAGAAACACCTTGAACATAATATGCTCATTATTTTACATGTCAATATAAGAGGATTAAAAACCAACCACAAGCATTTGGAAGTAATGTTAGAAAATTTTAACATAAAACCAGATGTAATAGTTTGTACAGAATCATGGTATCTTGAGTACGCTGACTATTGCAAAGTAAACAATTACAAGATGTATTATAATGAGAGTTGTAAGAATAGAGCTGATGTAGTATATCGATGAACAAATAGAAGAAAATACAGAATTTAAAAATTCATGAAATGATATACCTAAGTACTAGTATTTATTTAGAAAATGACCTGAAATTGAATATGACTTAACCATATAGATCACAGAATATATTTAAAGAAGACTTTGTCCAAAAGTGTAAAGAAATTTTAAAAAATCACAGAAAAACAATAAACCACTTTATAATTGGTGACTTTAACATCAATATATTGGAGTCAGATTCAATTGCGGATGACTTTACTACCGAGTTATTTGAAACTGGGTACAAAAACAATTTATAATGGTTCTCAAGTTTCAATGCACATGATGGATCATGTATTGACAGTATTTTTGTAAAAAGTAATATTTCTAACATGAAGGCTTATGAATTAGTCAGGAGTAATACGGATCACTATTTGTTAATCCTAACTTGTTAAGTAGAGAAACTGCAAACATCAACCAAGAAGTTTCAACATATGTAGATTACAATAAAGTGTACCATGTAATTAACCAAGTAAGGAATTGGAATAATATATATGAACGACAAGACCCGGACATAGCCATGGACTTGTTAATAAACAAAATAAAAAGTGTTATTCAACTTTGAATTACTACAAAAAAAAGTAAGTACAAAGCACATACCAAGAAGTAAATGGATAACCAAAGGAATAATTATATCTTGCTCAAAGAAATATGAATTGTATAAAAAATGGAGACAAGATCCCAATAGCATTGCATTGAAACAAGAATATCAAAATTATGCCAAAGTATTGGATAAAATTATACAAAAAGTCAAAGGTAATTATGACATCGTTGAAGCAGAAAAGGCTAGCAAAAACAATAAAAAACTATGGAGTTTCATTAAAGACAAAATTAGTAAAAACACTAATAAAATAGAAAACAACATAGACTATCTTGAAGAAAATGGAATGAAGATAGAGGTGAGAAGAATGTATCTAAACACTTGAATGTATTTTTCAGCATGACAGGAACAAATCTAGCAAATGAAAATTAAGAAAACACAAGCACATCCACAATTACCTAGACCAACAGATGCAACAATTTTCATACATCCTACAGATACTACAGAAATCAGAAACATTGTACTAGGGATGAAAGACAATGCTGGAGGAATTGATGGTATTAATACAAACGTACTGAAGCATATTATTAACTATATTGATGAGCCTTTGGAATTTATCTTCAACCTACGAATAGAGAAAGAAACATGGCACGAACAACTTAAATGTGCTGAAATTGTACTAATATTTAAATCAGGAAATAAACACTTGGTAACTATAATGGAAAAAATAATACACAACATATTAATAGATTTCTTAAATAAAAATAATATCATATCGAATAAACAATTTGGATTTAATAAAAACAAAGGGACTAAAGATGCACTGGCTTTTATTACTAATTACGTATATAGTAATCTGGATAAAAGCAGTCATACAATAGCAATATTCATTGATTTAACCAAAACCTTCAACACAGTTAACCATGAAATTTTATTTTTAAAAACTCTAAATTTATGGTATTCAAGGTGTTGCTTTAAATTTGATTGAAAGCTACTTAAATAACAGAAAACAGCGAGTTAGAATTATGAATCATGTCAGTGATTTTCTACCAATTGTTATTGGACTACCTAAAAGTACTATACTTGGACCACTACTGTTTCTAATTTATATAAATGACCTACTATGTTCCAATGTCAATTCCTGTATAATCTCTTATGCAGATGACTCAGTAGTACTTGTCTCTGAAGAAAACTGGTACCAAGCCAAACGGAGAATGAATGAAGAATTAGTAAAGTGGACAACTGGATCACTTTGAATTAATTATCACTAAATGTTGATAAAGCAGTTTAATTGCTTTGGGTTGTTGTAGTGATAGTATTCCTAATAAATTATCTCTTTTTTTTAATGGAAAAAATATTGGTAGAGTTAATCATACTAAATATTTAGGTACTGTAATTGATTGTCATTTTAAATGAGATAAATATATTAATTATATAATTAAGAAAACTAAGATTTTGTTGTTTATTTTTTATAAGATAAGGGAATTTATGACAATCAACCAATTAATAATGTTATATTATGCTTTCTTTAATAGTATTGCTAGTTATGGTATTATCGCATGTGGGGTGCTTACAATAATGTATTAAATAGACTATAATTGTTACAAAATAGGTTGATAAAAAATGTTTCGATTAAGAGTGGTAATACTTTCAAACCTTTACTAGTGAAAGAGAGTATTGTAGTAAAAAGCCTAATGTATTATAATACAGAACTAATAAATAGTTATATATCTTCTAAAACTGTATCTAGAAATAATAACTGAATTATTCCTAAATTATGCAAGGAAATTTCTTTTAAGGATAGTAAAATAGTAGCAAACCAAACCTATAATAAACTTCCAAATAATCTCAAAGTATTAAATTTAAAACAAACAAAAAAATTAAAAAATTATTAAAGCGTGAATTGTAACATACAGATAGTTTAAATGTTTTTGATTTCTAAATTGGAACATTGTTGATACTTTCAGAATGAATTTTTAATACAAATATTATTTTTGTGTCATTTACTTTTAAGTTTAATCTTATGATTTTCTTTTATTATGTAACCAGACTTGTGCACAGATATTTAATATATCTCTACAGGAAGCGTATCTGTACCTTATATATTTACTGTATATCTAGATGTCAGCCGCTTGTGCTTTGTACTCTGGATAAATAAATAACAAGAAATAATTTATACAGTGTTGTTTAATAAATATAATCGTATATTCATTAAGAACAAGGACAAGCTTTGAAAGTTTCTAGAATAATTTAATATGTTGAACCATAAATACAAATAAGATTTTGTAAAAGATATTTGAATATGCTTTTTAATAACTTCGAATATTTGACTCATTTTGTTACTAACGGGATATTTCGTATTTCGTGCGTATTTTCGTGTTAGTTACCAGGTACCATCTCCAGAGAGCGCTGCCGTCTAGATGTACGATACGAACGTTTGCTGAAGAGCAGAGAGCATGCAATGTCCCGTACAGGTGTTGTTGTGCTCTGAAAATGGAACTCGATTGAATCTTAGATCTGGGGACCGAGCTGTGAAAACTTTTTTTTTCTGGAAATATGGGAGCAGGAATGAAAGTTTTGGAGTCGTTATAATTGTGTGTTAGTTTTCATGTTATAACTATTGAGAAAATTCCGTTTTATCGCAATAGAATTTTGTGAACATAGCAATTTTTCACGTTAACTTAAAATTATGTATAATTTTCCTCATAGATTTAACGTTAGTATCGCCTAAGATGTAATTTTTACCCACAATTAACTATCATTATATTTCGGATATGTAAGTATATTACCATATTATATATCTTGGATGAAGGAGACATACTTTTATCCCTTGAGCTCCTTGGCATGTGTAAGTTATGGTAAAATATGATAATGCATTACCTCATGTACTCTTCTGTTAATCAAGCAGATATATTCTTTGTTCTGCTTGTTGACATGAATAATGTTTCCAATTAATTCCTAGTGCTGTTAGTTTTGACTTATCAGAAAGTTAGAAAACTTGTCATTACTCAGCACAATATGTGGTTTCCAGATCATGCTAATGAGTGTTTTATCTTAATGGTATACATTTAAAAACTGAATGCCTGTAATGAACGAATTTTGCTACAACATTGGACTACAACATTTTAACTGAATAAATGTATTAAATATGTTATTAAGTTCATGATATTGCTGTGGTAAAATGTATGTACTTGCTAATGTTCCTTGTGTGTTTTAGGAGTTGATATCTTGGGAACTGAAGTAGTAAGCTTATTGGATATATGTCAGGTGGATATGCTTCAGCAGCTCAGACTATTTAAAATTATTTACAAGAATGCTTTACACCACATTCATCTTGTGGTATAATGGAAAATGGTAGGTCATGATGAAATGATGGTGTAATAAAACAAAAATAAATTATTATGTAATCCTATCAGAGTACAGATTTCTACTTAAAATTACAGAAATCTAATTATTTGCTTTAGTTGAAATCCCTGTTATCATTTATTGTGTTTATTAATGCTGTGAAAATTATTCTAGCTTTTGCGAGCTAGAATCTTAATCACCATCTTCATGTGTATGTATTCTTAATGTCGTTCTTTGTTACAGTGTATTTTTATGTGTCTATTGCAGTTGTGTATTTGTCACATTGCATTTGTATATTTGTCACTGGGTTATAACTGTGGGAGTTAGAAGTTAAATTTTATTGATTTTCTAGTGTATGGGTTTTGGTAATTTTGTTTGTTTTGAAGGTTATGTATTCAGCGTCATTAAGAGGCTGGGGGGGNGATTTCACAACAGTAATTTTTTAAGTATGCAAGTGAGTGGTTTCATTCTTCTTCGAAAATGGGTCATTCTTTGTCTGTTCAGCATATTTTCATCTCATTTCTTTTTTCTATTTGATTTGTTCTGGAAAGAATAATATTATTTCTTATGAAATAAATAATGTAAAACTTACATTTTTTTTGTTAGGGCTCGTCAACATCAAGGTTATTAGAGCCCATATTTAATCTCTTATGGACAAATAATATTTGTATAAATAAAAAGTAAGTTTTAAATTATTTACATAATGATTCCATAATGGATTAATAGAAGAATTATTTCTTATGATCTGGATCTTGACCGCTCAATATAATTGTAATAGTATTGTGAGGGCTTGGTCAATAAAAACAATTTCTTATTAACTCACTAACATTTTGGTTATTCTTGGAAACCTTCTTCAGGGCTAATATCATAAGCAAGTGAATATTACTATCAGAAACAAGTGAAATTACTGAAACAGAAAATCATGTTATCAGCCCTGAAGAAGGTTTTAAATGAAAACTGAAATGTTGGCGAGTTATTAAGATACTGGTTTTATTGACCAAGCCCTCACAATTCTATTACAATCTTATTTCTCTTTAAGTGAGACTAATCTTTAATTTAGTGATCGACGTTTGACATTGTTGACTGGAAAGAGCAAATGAGACCAAAAATATACTTTTTTGTAAATTTGTTTAACAAACTAAGAATAGAGGAGAACAAAATATTATGCATAAACATAATATTATCAGTCTTTCATTTAATGTTGATTTCATTTTCATTCCTAAATTAAATAATTTCATTAAAAATAGTTAATTTTCAGTATTTAAAACCTCATGGAAGTAATGGAAGATATTATTTCTATTATTTAAATGTGTACACTGTTGTGTTCTTCTGTTCATACCAATAAGTATTTAATTACACTCAAATTTATAGAAATCCAGTTGTTGACCGCATATGTTGTTGGTTAAAAATTTTTATGAGTGACTTATTATGAACATGATTAAAAGTTTTATTATTAGTTAGTTTTGCAAGAAAACTTTTTCTTTGATCAATGACTTGCTTCATTATTATTCTTATGTATTTATAATTTTGTAAATTGTTTCATGGTGCCATTGTTACATGGTATTTTTGGAATTGAATCCATTTCTTATCTATTATTCAAGGAATTCATTTACATTGTTACATTTTCTTACTTTTTTTAATATTGTGTATTGGCAATTTTTTTCTGTGATTACTTGTTTTTAAGGATTATGAAATGGTGCTGTAGCAGAGAAAAATCCTCATGTGAATTTTTCTTAAACCCCTTGGAGTTTGGCTGAGAGTGAGGCAACAATAATGACTTATTCAATAATCTACTAAATATTTATGGCAATGGAGGTTTGAGTATTAGAATTTGACTGCTGGCTCAACTTTAAATTATTTTTAAAGTCCTTTGTCCCTTCCTGATATGAAGATGAAGGATGATGAGTGGATTTAATGGACATGGATCTTGACTTCAGAACACAGTTGCATGCCCCAACATAATAAAATCTCTCCCTGACAAAATTTGTTTCCTCTTGTGGTGGATGCTTCCTGCAGGGTTGGATTTGGGGAGGGAAATCCTAGTGTTCTTCTCTGTCCAACAGGAGAATTTTTGGAAGTACAACTTTAATACTGCATTTTAAGAATTAAATGTATTCATAAATATGACATAATTTAACACATTATTACATTTTCAATTTAACTTATATTGCAGGTTTTATTAATGTACCTTATAAAGTCATGTATTTTAAATATTTCGTTTTTGTAGCCAAATTTTTACTTTGTCAGTTTCAGCTCAGACATTTCAAATGTTTACAATATAATTTAACGGTAATTCACACGAAATCGGGTTTGAAATGATACAGCGGTATTTAAAGCGAGGGCGATGGTAATATTGTTGGATACGGAAATATTAGTGAATGGATTTTCTTGAAATTGCGCAAACCGAGAAAGATGACCGAGAGGAAACGGCATGAAATCAACACTTCTCGTATCAGAGTGAAATTTTGTATTCAATACTGTGATGTATTTAGCTTCAACAGTTGCTCACAGCACACTGATCTCGCTGCGAATAAGTAAATGATGGAAACTGTCCAATATCGCAAACCGAGTGAAGAGCTGTAAAGAAAACGCACAGCATTTACGCAGATTTTATTTTGTTGCTTTCATTATACTTTCCTTTTCGAAGTAAAAACTAACATCCTTGGGTCCGTCATTACATTCATGGGAGAATTTCGTATAAATGAGTTCTGATTTGTGGATGATGTTTACCACAGAACAGTGCTGCAGTAATGTTCACGATTATTAACACCTAAATTTTTCGGAGCCACCCTAAGGTGCACGTTTGCGATTCTTACCGTTTTGTCGCAAAACGGGTGATCCAGAGATCTATTTAAAGAACATTCCTCATTAAATTTCCAACAAAAACAATTTTTGAGATCGGTGCATTGGTACTCTTGCATTAGCTCTCCAATAGGGTGTAGTTTACAAAATTACAATTTATTCATCATTTTTCGATAAAGATGCACGTTTTGCATATTAAGACCTCAAAAGAAACTAGTATCCAAATGTGATATACTCAATACGTATTTTGGTTGAAGACCTCGAATGAAAGGGAATCCTGAGCACATATTTCGTCCTTGCACGCGCATTGTTTGTTTCATCTGCGCTTGGACTTGTCGCGTCCCACAGCTTCAAATTGAAATTTTATTTTTTAACTTGTAATTGTACATTGCACTTTTCTGTGATGAAAATTTGTAAAAAAAAATTTTTTTTCTCTGAACGATATTTCGAAAATCACAACATTTACTCCATATACGACCTAGTTTTTGTGATTGAAAATACTTTGTTGTTTCCCTTTTTAGAACAGTTTGACATTTTTGTTGATACATGTTCTTTTCGTGCAATGAACCCTCCTCGGGGATAGTTTTCAAAATCACAATTTGTTCTTTTCGATAAAGTCACTAATTTTTCAGGCGGTTTCATTTTCGATTAAGATGCCACTCCACAATCAGGAGGTGGTAGCATTGAACATCGATTATATTTTTGAAAGTGGTGTAAAGCTATTGTCATGCATTGCATTTGATACTTTATGACGATGGTATTTTTTATCTAAGAGAATGTTTCAAAAACACTTATAATAACAATCAAAAAATCAGAATTCGAAAAAAATTACTAAATCCCCGGAAATGAATTTGTATGAAAAGAGGATTTTTGTAAGAGGCGAATTAAATGAGAAAAGAAAATAATTTACGAAAGGGGTTGATAGGGACTTAATTCAAGGGGGTGTGGATTCCTTTCTGTATGGGTCATTTCTGCGTGAAACCTGTACCGCGTTATTTTTCACTCGCGGTCTCACAAATATTGCATCTGTTTCTCTGAACCATACAAATCTTGTTTTATTCAATGCGACATAGAATGTACAAACAAACGCCTATTGACGTTGATATTGATGTATTCTTGAGAATAGAATGTGCGCTGGAATTACGTTCACTCATGAAAGGTAGTGAAATGTTGAAAATATTTCTTATCAATAAAAACCAACATTAATATTGTGAGTTTCCTACTCATTATGAAGCAAATAAGATTCTATAAACTCTCAATTTTAATTTTTTGTAGAAGCTCGAAATTTTTGCTGTTGCACTGTTCACTATTGGCATATAATGGGGTGTTTCAAAATGTTTCGCAAGCGGTTGACAGTGTATAGTTCTTTACCACAGACGAATGAAATTCGTCTCAAACTTCTAAAAAACATTGCATGAAACTGAATTAAACGATTGTAGGTGGAGTAAGAATTTTCTAGACGATATGATGCGATCATGAATTACACAAGGATTATCGTAAGGAGACTTCGCACTATACGTAGAAATCTTCAGAGTTTCTGCGTACTGGAATACATAGAAACCTGCCGTTCGGAAAACATATCTCTGCAGCAAAGTTGCAAAATTACTGAAGCAAAAATGTTGACATGGCATCATATTTTATATTCATAAATCAAAACTTCCTATAAATTCGGAGGAGGCTTTGCTTTTCTATTATCATAGCTCACAATGTTTTCTCACCCCGTCGGGAATTGAATCCGGATCGACTTGGTGTGAAGCGAGCATTGCGATACAGAGGGACAAATGTGATTTTCCAAAATGACGAGGTTTTGAATATTCTCACGCCGCCCCGGGAATAGATTTGTTGACATTTTCGTGGATCGATAGTGAAAGCATTGAGGACAGGTGAATAGTTGTTGTTTCTCGGCATTTTGGATGCGCTTTGCCCCAATTGCTGTGAGGATTCCTTTTGTCATCGACGCAAACGAATTCGACATGAAAACGGGCAGAGGAGGGTGCAAGCACTGCGCCACGGGGAACACTCCTCTTGCCACCGGAGTCGAGGAGAGATGGCTAGTGATGAGTCAATGTAGGAACAATGGCTTTAATTTTATCAACATTATCGAAAGCCAAAAAGCTCAGAAGTCAAAGAATGCCTCGATGGGCAGTCGAAGGGAAGACCAGCCCATTCTGAATTCGAATTGTTCTGGTCGTCGAAGAATTTCCACAGCAGAGGGAATTTTTTGGGTCTCGACCCGATTTTCTCGCCTTGGGTAAAACCCGCGCGGGGGTGAAAGAGGAGGAAAATACACACTATTCTGAAAACATTAGTCATTCAGAGCGAAGGGACTATTAATACGACGAACACCTTCCGCCCGAAGTACGACGAAGGGCAATGTACGAAGGCCCGTCCAGACTAACTAGGATTATTGGACTCTAATAATCGACTTCTGGGGGGAAGGGGGTGCGGATTCTTTTTGTAAAGACATTACACCCGTCGCAAGTACTGGAGTAAAATAAGTAGCTTCGATGCGAACCCGAGCAGGATGCAATGAAACACCAAGATAGGATAGGAGATATTGCTTTAATGACGGCGTAAACAAGGGAAGTAGTCATGGTTGAAGTTTAATTTTCGTAAGGTTTCACAAGGGTGCGGAGCGGAAGACGACAAGGGAACAAGGGGTGGCCTTGACGACAAAAGTGTTATCTCAGGATGTGGATGTAAACAGAAAGCCGGAGCTGGGGGCTTGTTCCAGTGACAATTGTATCTGTTCGTGCATGCAGTTAGTACGATGCATACATCCTCGAAGGCCGCGTCCAGAATATGCAAAAGTTCGTACAAACAGATTGTTGGACCGTAATGATCGTTTTCTGGGGGCGGATTCCTTTGTTAAAGACATTGCGCAGGTAGCGGTTTGGGAGAATCTTCGACGTGCTGAAGATTCACAACAAACTCGAGCCCTCTCCTCTCAAAGCTGTTGGTGTTAATCTGTAACTGAAACCTCCCTGGCCACCCATGCTACCTGTACTGAGTTCTCCACTATTTTATACCAACTTTAATTTTTTTGTTTTATTAAAATAAGATATTTGAAATCTACGAAAAACATCCAATTATATGAGTCCATATACGACCCATGTGCGACAATTCTACGGCATCAATAAATGAAATAATTCATCTTAACGAAATTTAATTTCGGTTTTCACAAAATCTCATTGGAAATGCAACGAAGTGCGTCAGAACATACTAACGAAATGTTTTTTGAAACAAATAAAACAAACCTAGTATTCTCAATATTCGCAATTGTCTTGTCAATGTTTGATAAATTGATAGACTACTTTAATATAGTGCAGAATGCACAGATGCGATGCTTTGTCTTATATGAATATATTGTAACAAAACGAAATTAAAAATTTTAAAAAGGAGGGAACCAAAACAAAAAATGAGCATGAGTTAAAGTTGATAGTGTAATGGTTTGCCCTCACTCACGGCTAGTCATAGCTTCTCTGGGTTCGGGCCTGTATTTTAATCAAAGGAAGGACACGTACTGGGGTTCCTACTAGGAAAACGCGTTATAAACAAATTAACTCAGTTATTTTAAAGTTAACACATAACCAAAATACTACCCTTTTACATCCCCCAAAAAGACATATGGTACACTGAATTTAACACAGTTACTCTCATCAAACAAAACAAACCTTTAGTGAAAATTACATTATATTACAATGAGGATTTATTAACCCTTTTCATAATACTGCCCATAGCTCTCAATAGGTAATCAAGTTCAATAGTTCACTGTTTGGGCTTTCATCATTTCTTAATAAGTCACTATTCTTCTCGCTACTGCGCCTATTATCTATAGTTGGATGCAACCAACTTTTACGCTCTACCTTACAAGTTGACAGCAAATTCAGTCGATGTGAAAAATGGAGAGCAGACTTCTAGACGGCATTTCAGCAGTTCATCAATGGCGCGTGTAGTCGCTTCAGCAGGTGACGTCATGATTCTCGGAAAACCACCGGCTCGTTCCGCGAACAGGAATTCCATTAAGTTCCCGTACGACAAACCACGACTGAACAACCGCGGTGTTTTCGGACCGAATGAAGAGATCAACTCGGCGAAATGTTTAACAACGTTGTTGTTATAACTTAATGTTTTAGCGTTGGAACATATTAGCGAACAATATAGAAAAGTGCTTCTAATTTAAAAGCACTAACAAAAATGCTCTATGATCCGAACGTGAGTCTCGACCGGATGTGAGCTGAAACGCTCTAAAATAATCTGACCGAAAGTTCCAAGATGTGAATGAGCTTTCTGATGTTGCAGTCGCAAAAATGGGTTTTCTGGTACTACGTCATTTACTATTTCCACCCACAATCTAAAATTTCGAACAGTCATGTGACTGATTCTCCCAATGGAATAGAAATCCCCCACTTCGCGATGTTTCTAGTCAGTGGCTAGATTTGACTTGTTTCTGGACGCGGCGGCCAATCCATGAGCGGTCTTTTCGACGCTTCTGGTTCCCAACGAACTTTTTGCAACCGTCAGCTTTGCGGCGATTTTCACGAGGCGGCATTCGCCCTCGAAGACGTAATATTTGTTTAATTTTCCCGCCCTTTAAAATATCCATTCTTTTAACATCTGGTGCTACGTTCCCTAGAGACTCCCACTTTCGTTGTCTTCCTTTAAAACCATAAACCTATTGTGCTTTGGGTTGGAGCATGCCTCGCCGCGCCCTGGTGCGACCTTCTCGTCCTTCTAAAGACACGCGAATTCCGTTGTTCCCTTACGAACTACGTGTTATTTTCCGTAAGATAATCTGTTTCTTCGGCTCTTACTTAGATTGTTTATTTGAATTAGTAATTTTATTCCAAACGGTCAAAAAGCTTTTATCCAATTCCTTTTGTCGTATGCAGCCTGTGGTTGCGGCCACCGTTCGTTTGAAATACATTTTGTACTGAAAATATTCTATTAACATTGATTATTTATAGGAAATTAATCAAATCTTACAATATATATTGAATAATACTCCTCAACCAATCGAAAGAAAAATTAAGTGATTCCTTTTAAATGATAACCGGCTGACTAATTTCTACTTTATTTTAAAATCCAATCAATACGTGATAAAAAGTTATTCTTATGTGTGGGGGAACTTGTCTGTAATGAAATTATTGAAAACAAAACTTGAATATCTTGGTTTATAAATTTCGCTTATTAGTCGTGTTTAGACTCATTTTCCTTGTTATTATTAGTAGAATTAAAATATTACCGAAAAAGCGTGGTAAAGTAATTAATAAAAGGTTTCGATTTTTTTTGCACACCGGTTCCGGGAGAGGAGAAAGGGGTTAGATTGCGAGATAAGGGGTTGTATGGTTTAGACGCGATGCGGCGTCTCTTTGAAGTCTGCAGGTAGCAGTTTACTCTTATCGTTTGTATCGTCTCAGGGGTGGCGAAGCAATTTTCGTGCAATGTGCGACCATCCCACCTCGTTAGCAGACACTGCCTCAGTTAGTGGGAGTTACAACATTGTCACTGTGGCTTCCCGTCGCTCTGAAGAGTATTTACCCTTTAAACACGGAAAAAATTGTTGTTGTTTTTTCAGTTAAAAGTACTAATCTTGTCTGTCTCTCTCATGCGTAGACAAAAGGTCTGCCTAGAAGTGTATGCTTTCGCGTATAGGCGTGTTTGCAGTTGTTTTAAATTTAAATAAAATTAACATAAAGGACTATTTTGTTTTCTTTGCAATTTTTGTTGACTGCTAATAATAATTACAATTAACCCTCACGGAGATAAGGCAACGGAAAAATATTTTTGTATAGTGTTGGATGATTAATTATCTAGGCGAAGCAAAAATATTTTGCAAGAAGATTTCTTTCTGTCTGGAGAGGAGGGGGAAGTTGGGTCTATGCTTCCCACAAAAATGTTGTTAGGATTGTGACAGTTAAATATAGTTGTTATAAAAAAAGTAAATTGTTGGTACAAATACAATTTGTACATTATTTCGATAGCAGCAGTACACTGGAGACAGATTGATCTTCCATTGTTGATAATACTGCGAAATCAAAATGGTTGGAACAACTCAGATGTGAAATAATTTTTAAAATATTTAACACGACTTAAAATCGAAAGCTCAGTGTTTTTAAAGTTTTTAACCATCTGGTTTCGAAGGAAACCGTGTTTTATTCCAAATCTGAGGTTTTGGATTACTTGCAGTAGTCGCCCCTGGCGTCAGAGTAGTGTGATTTTCATCATCGCTGTCGCAGGTAATTTTATCCATCAGATTATAGTTCGAATTCTGGTCAAAATCGTCCAGAAAATATTCGAAATCTTAATTTTCTAGCTGTTTCAGTACCTCGAATCCATTTATTGTAAAATTAAGCAGCAGAATACGCAAACTATTAGTGAAGAAGTATCTGTTCAACCACACTCACGATTATGATAGTGCATGCAACCCTGAATTTTTATCACTCAGCTTAAACGAATAGATTGACATTCCATACACTCGAACACAATATACGAATTCGTGGACATAACTTATGATAATTGCTTTCGCTACAGAGAAAAATGTAATACAACAATACCTTGTGTCAAAAGACACCATAGAATCAAACAATGGTGGCGCTAATCTACGTCACGAAATAGATTCCAAGAAAATTACAGTTGCAAATGAATGGTCACAATTACATGAGACAAGTCAGATCCCCTCAGCGCGATTCACATAATGAAATAACAATGAATAAAATACATAAAGATATAAAATGTAAAAATTAACTTACTATCTTTATCGCTGAAAATGTTTTATGTTGAATTATTTGTTTTCAAAAAGGTTGCGCGAAATGTGGATACAAATTAATTTCATTCGACAGAGACGGGTTGCTAAGTAAGTACTTGTATTTTATTTACGATTCACTCAAGCTTTTGGAAAACAAATAATTCAATATAAAATATTAAATCGTTTTCAGCGATAAGGATGGTAAGTAAGTTTGTATTTATTAGGATCCACTAACGTGAAATACGTATGGAGGTATTAGCATTTGACATTGCATTACTTTAATAAAAACCTTAACTTATCTTATTCGTTTTAGTATATCGCTTAAATAAAAGTTTGTTTTCAAAAAGGTTTTTCATTTATTATTTTATACTTTTAAGTATTACAATTTGTTAATTTATTTGACATAATAATTACACAAACTTATATTAATATAAATAAATAGAATAAATGATATGGTATGCGTGAGATAGCATAAACATCTTTTGAGAAACGATAGTAATGATAAGATAAGTTAAAACGATAAGCGTAGGTTATACAATGCGTTATACTTACTTGTATGAGAGAGACGGATTGTATGTCGGGAAGCTTCCCGAAAGTAATTCGCCGTTAATTATCTCGGAATAAAATCGTTATAAAAAAAAATACATTTTGAAAAATTTTATGGGAAATAATCATAATATTGCATTGTCAGGGAGTTTATGTGTGTGTGCCAAATTTCAGTTCAATCGGTGGAAGGGAACTGATTTAAAATTCACATGTAAGGTTTGGCCCAAACATACGAACTAACAAGTGAAGTTAAATAAAAGCTTGTAAAAGAGGGTTACAATTTTGACACTCTGGTCCAAAAGTGTTGATGAGAAAATGTAGGATTTGTTTAATTTATAATATTTTCATATCAAAATATATTTGTGATTAGCAATAGATTAAAAATATTAAACATTTTAAGTTTTCAATTGTTTTTTCAAACAACCTATTCTATTTAATTACTTACGTTTAATCGTATTCTTCAGAACTCGGGTCATCTCTATCATTATCTTCGGTAGCTTCTTCATAATCGTAGCATTATTCTCATCAAAATTAACTGTCTGTGATTGGAAAAGAGTTGCCGAGTTTCATTGCAATATTGAAACATGGTCTTGGCTTTGAGCAGCTCAAAAGATGGAAACAACTTTAAAGTAACTTTTTCAGACACGCTTCTCATATATTAAGCTTGTAACGCGATAAGTTATTTTCAAATGATTAAAATTTTAAAATACATCTTAAATTATATTGTTTCATAATTTTCAATATTTATAAAAGGAACGAGAAAATATACCTGATGCAAAATTTAATATATTTGCGTAAAAGAATAAAAAAAACTGTTCTGTAGTAACATAGAAAGATTGCTAGTATTGTTCGATAGCACGGAAGCTACATATTATCATGTATACTCGTAAGGGGAGAATGATAAATTACAGCCCATGGTCTGGCACCATCGCCTCACGACATACAATCTGGCACTCCAGGTACAATGTTTTAAACGTTCATTCATAAGCTGTAAACAGGATGAAACAATTAGCAATTTATCTTGCTTCATAATTATTAGTATGCAATTACGAAGTGCACCAAGGAATTGATTTACAATTTGCGGTTTTCCCCTCATTATTACTATTGAGTCACTGAACTGGACACAGCTTCGCTCTGAGGAATTTATACTTCGAAGATTCACTTCGTTTTCCACGCTAACTTCTTCTTGAATGGAAGGTGAACTAATGCAATGTGTGTGTGTGTTGGACAAACAGCTCAGATCACTCAATCATCAGACGAAATAATATCCTTTTTACCTTGAATATATGGGCAGTTCATATTTACCCAAATCCCCCTTTAGGGGGCGGGAGGTCGGATCTGAGTCCCCTCTCTGTCGGTGGGCCCCTGTCAAATATTCCAAATCAATTTGGTGTATAGACAAAAAAGAAATAGGTTCAGAAGAGTTCTGCATAACAAACACGAACGTAATCAAGCGCAGTAATTTTCCAAAAATGAATCAAAAACCTTTGGGGAACTTTGGACAAGATGTTTTCTTTTGAGATCAATTAACCATTCGTTATATATTAATTTTGTGATCACTAACTAGCCCGACAAACATTTTAAAATCGTGTGTTAATCTAAGTTTCAGAAAACATTTGTCAAATTATAAACAGTTAATTTTATAATAAAAATAAAAGAAGTGTTACGAAAGTACTGGCTTTCTTTTGCCCCCGTGTAAAACTTGAAGTGAAGCGAATGATCCATTAATTCTAAACCATAAAGATTTATTCCTGAAAGGACAAAAGCAAACGTAAAAGAACAGACGCCAGATGGAAACAATTAACGTCGCTAAACGCACCAATTAATCAGGCATTGGGGGATCCAAAATTTAGTTGCGTGGATTAAATTTGAATCTTTTCCAGTTTGATAAAGGAATTTTTCCGGCTAAGTAGCTGTGGTCCAATATGGATTTTTCCAAACTTTTCGCTTTCAACTGCAGCGTAGGTGGAATTGAATCACTAAAATACCTCAGATCGGCCTTTTAAATGAAATAATTGCAATTATAAATGATGGTGTAATACATTGTGTCTAATGGAGAAAACACTTATCTTCAAAAAGTTACAAAGAAACTTTTAAATCACGAAAATGATGGAAGTTTACATTGATCTGTAGTTTAATTTTCCATTGCATTTTTTACGTCACGTTTGACTAAATGTTACCGGAATTACAGAAATATATTTTACTTCTCCCGAGGTGTGAAGCGAATCACGAGACCGAGTCGCTCGGGCGTCACGTTCTTCCACTTCAAACGAGATAAGCAAGATCCTGAAGCCTTTCACGGCCAGTCTCATTAAGTAAAATGTCTTTCGGGTTTGAACGCCGTGTAGTCATTTCTTTCTTGACACATCTGCGGCGAGCATCCTCAGTGCTTACGTTGTCATAACACTGGTCGAGTTGCTAGCAACTGACATCTCGTCTGGTGACACCCTGCTGTATATAGTGGAGCGGGCGGTGACGTCAGCGGCCAATGCGACAGTGTAGGACATGTTTCGTTCGTGGCAAGTTGGTCCGCCGCCCGCACGATGACCGCATTGGCGCCACTGGAGGGCTTAGGTGGAACGTGCCAAACCATACGTAACTTCAGACCTTCTTTACGATTAAAGTTGTTCTTATGTTTGAATATTTCTATGTTAAGTGGGAAGTGGATGAAAATAGTGGGACTCGATGACGTGGCCCGGTTGTAGTGCGCGCTCAGTCTGACCCTACCGACAGTTCCTCCTGTGTTCTGTAATACGAGTACGTACACTCCGTTGAGTTGTCCCTACGTACACTTCGCCATACGAGCAAGGGATTCTATACGCGCCCGCGGAAGGAAGAGGGTCTCTGGGATCGCACGGAGAAGGTTGTGGATCTTGGTAGTTGGAAGAAAGACAGGTTTCATGTTATGTTTTCTATCCGATCTGTGATACCTTGAATATACAGAAAATAAACACTATTTATCTTATTTCCTGTGTCTCGAGGTTCAGAGTCGCGTTTTCTGTTCGTGCGTAGCATCCTTGGAATATCCATTGGTCAAATGTTAAATGTTTGCGGCTCACTGATACGTGCAGCACGATCCCTCAGTGTTTGTGACAATTAGACATCGGTCAGTGTGTGCCGGCTTCCGGTAAACTCGGTGTCCCATTGAATCATTTCCGTTACGTGAACCCAAGACGTCTAAGAAAGGTACTTGTCCATTGTTCTCTTTTTCCGCAATAAACTGGATAGTGAGTATGTTATTGATATGTGCATAAACATCCGATAACGCTTCCTCGCCAAGGCTCCATACCACAAACGTGTCGTCAACATACCGGTACCAACATGATGGTTTTTTCTGCGCGGTGTTAAGAGCTATGGCCTTGAAGTGTTCCATGTAGTAATTGGCGATGACCGGATTCAGGGGGCTTCTCATGGCCACCCCATCCTCTTGTTCGTAAAATTCACTGTTCCACTGAAAATAAGTGATAGTTAGTACATGACGGAATAACTTGATTATGTCTTCACTAAATTCCTCCTGAATCATGTTCAGGGTGTCTGTAATAGGTATCATTGTGAAGACGGGAACAATATCAAAACTGAATAGTATGTCAGTTGGTAGCATGGTAAGGTTCCGAATCTTTTCAATAAAGTGAGAAGAATTTCGAAAATAGGAGTCACACAGTCCAATATACGACGAGAGGAGTTGAGAAAGAGATTTTGAATCGTTGTATGTAGGCGAACCTATCGCGCTGACTATAGGTCTCAGAAGTATACCCGCCTTATGAATTTTAGGAAGGCTGTAAAATCTCGGTGGTAAGGCTTCTGATTTTAAAAATAATTTCTGTGTCGAACTTGGTACGGACGACAATTTCATAAGTTGCTTGATAACCCGAAGTACGCGAGATGTCGGATATATATATATATATATATATATATATATATATATATATATATATATATATATATATATATATATATATATATATATATATATATATA